>VWYH01011072.1:416493-495396 GCA_013399365.1 Pampusana beccarii | reverse complement strand
CCCGGCGGTACCGGTGAGCTCCTGGATGGTGAGGCGGTCGAGGATCTTGAAGGAGGTGTCGAGCTTGAGCGGCTGGCTGCAGCGCTGGCACACGAAGCTGACCTGCGTGGTGCAGGCGGGCGGGCGCGTCCCCTCCATCGTTCAGCCCCGCGCCCGCCCCGCCATGGCCGCGCACCGGAAATGACGCAGGCACTGGGGGCGGGGCACGGTCCTAGCAGGGCGATAGGGCAGCGCCCGCCATTTCTTCTCCCACCCCCCCCGAGTGGTTGTGAAGAGAAGCTGCCAAATTAATGTAATTAATTCACACGATAAATGTTTTCTGACCACTTGCAAAACGATGGACATTTTCCAAGTTTTAAACGAGGGGATGTTTTTCGCATATTAGAACCTTTTGCACGACAAGAGGGAGACAAGATTTAGCGACACATTGTTTAGAAGCAGAGCGCTTAGTTCATATTTAATAATTAATAGATGTAAGTAAGAAACTAAACAACTATACCTAACGTCATCAATTATTTCTTAGTATGGATGTATGTCAAAATTTTCAAAAATTGTAATGCATGTGTAATAATTATGTGAATATAAGCAACGCAAGAGCATCTAAGCGTTGGAGCACTTATGGAGGATGACCCTCAGCGCTGATAAAATAAAGAATGTCGTTTAACAGTATAATTGACTGCGCTGTTAAGTTTATATCTTCGTTTCAGTTGAGAGCGTGTGTCTGTGTGAAGCGGCCAGGACCCGGCGGCGCGTGCGCCGGGAGGTCACGCGGGCGGCGGGGGGCGCGCGGCATTGGCGGGCGCGCGGCGTGAGGTCACTTCCGGCGGCGGCGGCGCCGGTGTGTGTGTGTGTGTGTGAGAGGAGCGGGGGGGCGGCCCCGCCGCAACTGCCAGACCCGGAGCCACCCGGACCCGACCCGACCGGACCCGGAGCCGCCGCCATGGCCTCGCTGCTCAAGGTGGACCCGGAGGTGAAGCTCAAGGTGCGACCCGCCCCGCCGGCTCAGGCCGCGGGGCCGTTGCGGCCCGGCCGTTGGTTGTGAGGCCGCCCGCCCGGTGTGTGTCCGTCCCCCCCGATCGATACCGCCGCTTCCCGGGTGGGGACGGGGCTTCTCCGCGGCCGCCCCCGAGCGCTCCCCGGGGTGCGGCGGATCCTCCTCGGCCTGAGCGGGCGCTGCTCGGTTCCCGGTTCCCCGCGCCTTCCCTCGCCCGACTGGAGCGGCCTTGAGCGCGGGCGAGCTGGGCGGGCTCCCCCGACGGTTCTCGGGGGCGGAGCTGCCCCTGGAGCGCCCCGGGGCTCGGGCTGGAGCTGAGCTCCCCAGCTGTAGGATGCAGAGCTTGGTTTTGCTGAGCCCTGCATCCCCACAACGGCTCTGAACTGTTTCTTTTTCCCTTCTGCAGGTTGACTCCTTCAGGGAGCGGATCACCAGTGAGGTGAGTGTGTCCTCGCTGCCCAGAAGCGATAGGATGGGAGAGAGGCTGTTCAGCTGCATTTTTCTGACACTCCTGAGCGCAATTTGAGCCTCTCCTGGCAACTCCACAGCGCTCAAAGCACCAGTCCCCTGTCCCTCATGTCCCTTCTGCTGTCTTCTCACCTCGGTTTACCCTTGAGACTGCCACAACTTGTGTTCTCTCTTGTTTCCTGCCTTTGCACAGCTGGTTTCCCTGGTGTTCTTGCCCTCTAGCAGGAACCTCACACCGTTTTTTCATGCTGTCTTCTGTTCTTTCCCCCTCAGGCTGAAGATCTGGTGGCAAACTTTTTCCCAAAGAAGCTGTTGGAACTCGATGGGTTCCTCAAGGTAAAGTCGATGTTGTGCTCTGGATCCTTTTTTCCTTTTCAAGCTACGTGTTGAAAGCAACCTGGCAGGTCTTGTCCTGTGTATTGTCTTGCGTGTGTTGCCTCCTTGCAAAGACATGGAGCAGCAGGTCTGTTCCTCGTGTGCACTGGAGTGCTCTTAGCTCTAGAGGGGGTGCTTCCTTTTTCAGTTTTCTTTGTGCGCTCACCACATTTATCTCTCTGACGTATTCAGCAACTTCGGGCTGTCCTTGGCGATGCTGTGGGACTCCAGTGCTGCAGACAGTTGATTGCTTTGATCACAGGCTGGAGCCCGCGCGCTGCTCTTGGGCGGAGGGAGGTCTCATCGCAGGCCTATTGTTAGACTTTTTTTTGTTCTTAGCCTTTTTATTTTTTATTCATCCTTATTTTATGGCTGAATGAGAGGGAGGTCTGAATCTTTTGTCGTCTCATTGTGTTTGGTGTGACAGAGTTGGTTAGTTTGTAATTAAATAACAAATCCGCTTTATTTTTTTTAGGAGCCGATCCTGAATATTCACGATCTCACTCAGATCCATTCGGACATGAACCTCCCAGTGCCTGACCCGATTCTTCTCACCAACAGCCATGATGGGCTGGACGGGGTAAGGTTACTCTCTTGGCTCTGATTCCCTGCTTCTCTTAATTAAAACTGCATGGCTTGCTCTGTGCCGGAGGAGGAAATTCTCATTTAATACCAGGCCCTGGCTCTCCCAAAGGCTTTAGGAATTGGTTTCTCGAGCCTGGGAAGAGGTAACGCTGTGCTCTGTAGTCCTCCCTTCCTTTTAAAGAAGGATATTTAGGAACCAGGAGTGCAGCAGAGAGGCTCTGAAGTTTTCCTTGTTTCTTTTGCAACACTGTTACAGCTTCTGACTAGTTTGTGAGTAAAACATTTTGTATATTTTAGCCCAATATGAAAAAGAGGAAGCTGGAAGACCGCGAAGAGACCTTTCAGGGTAAGAGTCCCCAAGTCTCTTGTGTTGCTGCCTGCACCGTGTCTTAGGGGGGAGAAATCACCTGCACCCCGCTTGTCCTGTCGTGACAGCAGCTGCTGCTCATGCAGGCCTGTCCCCGAGACCTCACATTCTGACCTGCGGATGTTCTGTTGTGGATGAGTCCAGTTCTGGCTCTTAGAAGCATAATTAGGGCTTCTCTGATAGACATAAGTAGCACTTGCTTGAGCCTGGCTTGCTGATCTGTGTGCTGAGAGCTCTCCTTGTCTGGAGGAAGATACCAGGCTTTGGATTGAGCCGAGGCAGAACCGGCTCGTACACGTGCAGCAGGAAAGTCCTTTATGCCTGATCTCGGCAGCCTGGAGCTCTCCAGCTCTTGTCTCCGCGTTTTTCTTTTCCTTCCCTTGTGGCAATCGCTGTTATCCCACATCAGATTTCCCCTTCCCCGCAGGTTAGCGATAACCGGGCTCACTGTCCACGCTGGCCTTTACAGGAGATAAAACCTAGGAGATAAAACTGCAGGAGATAAAACACTCGGGTGGACGTTCGGTCTGATCCCCTGCCGCAAGCGTTACGATGTGTCGCTGACATGAAGTGTTTTTCTCCTCTGTTCTCAGGTACCAAAGTGTTTGTGATGCCCAACGGGATGCTGAAGAGCAACCAGCAGCTGGTGGACATCATTGAGAAAGTGAAACCAGAAATCAGGCTGCTCATTGAGAAGTGTAACACGGTGGGTGTTGTGCTGGAGCGGGTGAAGGTTTTAGGGTGCTTTTGCTCCTGGAGAGCAAAGATGCTCTGGGTGGAAGGAGCAGCCTCTCTGTGTTGTCTGAGAGAGTTGGGATGTTCAGCCTGGAGAAGAGAAAGCTCCAGGGAGACCTTATTGCGGCCTTTCTGTACTTGAAAGATGGGGATGGACTTTTTTTGCAGGGTCTGTTACGATAGGACAAGGGGTGATGGTTTAGTTTANCTGGGAAAGTCCCTTCAACCCAAACCATCCCATGGGTCTGTTCTGTAGCGGAGGAAAGGCAGGATTTGTATTGCAGTGACTAAAAGCGTCTGGGAAGTAGGTGGAGGGATATAATGTTTTCCTGAGCCCTCAAGGAGCTCCGTAGTTCACTTGCTGAAGGAGGACGATGGCTGCTGTGCCATCTCCTTCCTTGAGGCTCCTCTTCACCCTTTGCCCAGTCACAGATGCTGAGAACTGCCCATGGGCAGCTGTGCTTGTGTGGCATCCCAGCCATGTGGGAAATAATCTCAGAAGTGTTGCATGAGTGTGAAGGACCTGCAGTTTATCAGGAGCTGCACGGCAAAGGCAGGGGCCCGGGTGCCTTTTGGTAAAACCTTTGAGAGAGATTTCTGGAGATGTTGGCATTGATCAGTGTTGTGATCTTTACACCGCAGGTGAAAATGTGGGTGCAGCTTCTGATCCCCAGGATAGAAGATGGAAACAACTTTGGTGTTTCTATTCAGGTGAGGCACCGCTGCCGTAGGAGGGAGCTGTACATAGATCTCTTGGGTTCGTCTGAATCTTTTTCCATTCATGGGGTCCAGCAGCTGCAGTCCTGGGCTTGGTTTAGGTTTTAAAACCCAGACCTGAGCTTGACATGACACTGCTGAGACGTGTTGTAGTCTCATGAAGCTCATGGCTTCCTTGTCTTCCCTGCAGGAGGAAACAGTTGCTGAGCTTCGAACTGTGGAGAGTGAGGCTGCATCCTACCTGGACCAGATTTCTAGGTAGGCATGCAAGAACAGGCTCATTTTTTTGGGCAGGAATCCTCTTGGGAAAAGGAAACTGCTTGGGGAAGGTCCCCCAGCTTTTCTAGGGCAGCTTGAGCCTGGTGTTCTTTATCTGACCTTTATTCTCTCCCTTTTCATACCAGATATTATATCACAAGAGCAAAGTTGGTTTCCAAAATAGCTAAGTACCCTCACGTGGTAAGTAAACAGCGAAGCGAAGATGTACGTGTTACACACTGCTGCTTTTTAGGACTCTTTGGGCCACTTGGTCACTGTCCTTTTTGAGCCGAGGGTCCTGGGGGAAGAGGTGGGATTGTACAAGGGTTCAGGGCAGCTGGTTAGAGGAGAGCGGGCTGAAGGGGGAATTCCTGTGCGGAAGGACCTTCGCTTGTGTCTGGGAGGCAGAGGTGAGCTCAGGCCGCTCAGCCGCGTCTCTGCTCTCCGCAGGAGGATTACCGCCGCACGGTGACAGAGATCGACGAGAAGGAGTACATTAGTCTGCGCCTGATCATTTCAGAGCTGAGGAATCAATATGTAAGTGAAAAAGCGGAGCTCAGCCATGGAGAGAGCCCTTTTGATCCTGCTGCTGCTGCCCCTTTCCTTACGGCTACACCTCTTCCTGGCACGCAGCCTGTCTGCTCCCTGCTCCGGCTCCGAGAGGAGCCGACTGCTGCCTCTGCACCACTTCCCAGAGCCACAGGTGTTTCCAACTGAGCATTCACGCCAGTCTAGCACAAAATATTCCTTCCACCTCCGTGGTGCTAAGCTCTTTGTGCGGAACAAGCCGTTCCTGAGGGCTGTAAAGATAAATCTTCTCTTTTTAGTGTAAAGCCTGGCTGAAAGAGGCCATTATCTTCACGAGGTGTGTGGTTGCACACGGGGGTTGATGGTGGTGCCAGGCTGAGCTGTGCTGCTGTTTTAACCACTGGGAAAGCCGAACAGTGGGTGACTGGGCAGAGATGAGGTTCTCAGGGACGAGGGTTAGTGCCAAGGTTGGGTTAATGGTTGGACTCGATGATCTTGAGGGTCTTTTCCAACCAAAATCATTCTGTAATTCTTGTCTGAGTCCTGTTCTCCCTTGTTTGCAGGTCACTTTGCATGACATGATCCTTAAAAACATTGAGAAGATCAAGAGGCCTCGGAGCAGCAATGCTGAGACTCTCTATTAAGTGTCAACGTTTGAACTTGAGAACTGTTCAGTCAACTCAAGACCGTCATTGCCTTGGTTTGTTACGTGACTATCGAGACGGGAAACTGGCTGGAAATAGTATCGCATTCTTAGTTAAACTCTAAAGAAATTCTCGCCTAGTTTTGTGATTGGTTTTGTTCAGGTCTCAGGAGTTCTCCCTCCCTCTAGTAACTGGGAACGAGGAGGCCGTGCCGCTTTGGGGTGCCCCAGAGAGCACCAGCCCCGCAGGAACATTCCTTCATGCCTTTCTTCCTACCCGAGTAGGAACCGCACTAGAGACCAAGCCCTTGTCCGTAGGCTTCACTGGGGTCTCTGGGGATGGGGCAGATGGTTCTTAAGCCTGAGAGCAAGCCCAGGCGGCGGGGGAGAAGCTCACGCTCGTCGTCGGGCCTCTCAGCCGCTGGTGCTCTGCAAAGAGGGGAACCTGCCCCGTCTGTGCCGGCTCCGGTGCTGCCGAGCGCTCTGCTCTGTGTTCCCGGCTCCCTCTCACCCGGCAGAGACCGCACAGTCTGTCTGCCTCGCCAGCCCTGCCTAAATCAGTGCTTGAAACTAGGCCTGGGTGCTGGCTTGGCTGGGCTGAGCTCAGGCGGCTCTTGCTCCTGTTTACAATTTGACTAGAGGCGCTTTCTTGGCTGAACCCAGCGTTACTGCGCACGCGTCCCAGTGCCCCTTCAGCACAAGGTGCTTTTGCCCAGGCGGAGGGAAGGGAGAGACCAGAGGTCGATACTAAAGTCCCGATAGTCTCCAGACATGGTCACCCCCAGCTCTGCTGTCCCCCTCGCCCCGTGACAGCCGGTGCTGGGGGGTGACGATGGCCGATACCCCCCCGATACCCTTTCAGACCTTGGAGTCTTTTCCCCTGCGAAGGCCACGCTCATGCGTGTGCCTGGTCTCTCTTTTAAGTCGCCGGAACGTTTCCTGGTCCATCACAAACCCTTTTGGAAATGACTGGTTGTGTTGCGTCAGTTTTTGTGTCTGGCAAGTGGGCCCATAAAGCTGCAGGCTCCCAAAATTTTCTTATTTATAGTATTTCTACTTAAGTCCCGTATTCAGGGAACGTGAAATCATTTGTTTCAGGAACCTCGCTGTTTCCCAGGTCTCGCTGTTACACCCATTTATTGTGCAGTAACCTCGATAGTTGTGTTACCCTCATTGTAACAACAGTGACAAATGGAATGAACTTTCTCCCCTTCTTCTTTTTTTAATTTTTTTTACTTCGTTTTTATTTCTCCTGCTTCCACATCTAAGAGCCATGTTGTCTCTTGCTGGTTTCCCAGGGATTTGCCCAGAGTGTGGAGGGGCCGCTGGCCCTCGCTATAGACTCTTCTGTTGTTGTTTGTAGTAAGTCAACTCTTAGTCTTCCCGCTAATAAATATTCAGTAACAAATCAACTGCGTTCTCGCTGCTGTCTGGGAGCAGCACATCCCCTTGTGTTTCTTTGTATCGATTCCTTTGAATTTGTTCAGCTCTCTTTGCCAGATGAAAGTATGTAAACTTTTACCATGTCAAGAAATTAAAATAAGGTACTTGGAATTCTTTTAAGGCAGCCCCTTGTGTGTGATACTGAGCTCCTAGGCTGTGCGGTGCTAATGTCAGTTCTGGTCTTGCCTTTCTCACATGCAGCTGCTCCTTCCCTGCGTTCTCATCCCTCTTTTTGACCGTGGTGTGAACGGCTCTGTAGGTTGTTCCTGTTCCTTTCACGTGTTAGGCTCACGCTCTGGGGTTTAACGTGATCTGTCCCATCCCAGCCCAGCACACAGGACTCGGGCCATCCTGGTTTTAACTGCAGGAGACGTGCGTGTTGTTTGTCAGAGTCCGCGGCTGCTCCTGTGCCGGTGCCTGGATGCTGCAGCGGGTGCCTCTGTCGCCTGCGCGCTCCCTTCCTCTCTCAGCTGCTCCGCTGGCCCCAGCCAAAGCCTCCTCTGCTCTCCCCAGGGGATCATCCTTGTTCGTGTTGCGCTTCCTCCCGCAGCTCTGGCTGCAGAGCCCTCTCCGGTGGCCTCAGGGCTGCTCGGTGCCTTGGCCGCCCTTCCCGGCCGCGGTGCCGCTAGATGGGGCCCGTGCCCGGCCCCGGCAGCCGCCGCCGTCAACCAGGGCTCCTGCTCGGCACGTCCGGCCTCGAAACCTTCAGCCGCTGAGAAGCAGGAGCAGCCACTTGCTGACAGGCGCTTCCCAAATCCTGCCGGCCCCACGGTGCTCCCTGCTGTGTGGGAAAGTCCTGCTGGTGCCCGAGCTGCTTCAGGGAAGGTGGGAATTGAGCTGGGAACTCGGGGCTGAGGCGGCTGAGCCGGAGCGCAAGGGAAGGATCGTTGTGCCAGGACTCAGAGTGGTGCAGCACAGGGGGTTCCTCACCACAGCCAGGAACCCGGCTCCAGCAGCCCTGGGGAAGGACGGAGCATCCAGGGCAGTTGTCCTGGCAGGGAGTGGGTTCATGGGCAGGGAAGGGTTTCTTGTCTCTGGTCTTCACCCCTCAGTGCGGTGGTTTTGTCTCTGTTCTCCAGAGAAGCAGCAGCGTGCGGTCAGGGCTCAATTTGCACCTTCCTGAGACATCCCAGCTTATACCAGTGACCCTTAAAACGCTGGGAAGAGAACAACAGCACAGCGGTTGTGTGCAGACACAAACGCTGCCAGAAACACAGCCGGCGTGGGGAGGGGTCAGGCAGTTTCCACTGTTGTGTTTCACACAATCTGACCCCGTGAGATGAGAGAACGGGAGCGGGAGTTTTCCGAAGGCCGAGGTCTGGCTCGGGCTGTGATGACGCCTTGCCCGTGTCAGGAGAGTTGCCAAGGGGTTTTCTGTACTGTACACTTTCCCCGGCTGTCTGGCAGTCGCTGACTCTGACTTTCCACCAGCCAAGAGCTGTCTGTCTCTGGTTTTGGTTTCTATAAATTTCAGAGCCTATTTTTTGCCGCATCTACCTTTCCATGCAAGCAAAAACCAGCAAATTCCTCTCTCGCTTGCGTTGCTTGGGAGACGCGTGCAATTTAGTAAATATAAGGTGGACTGATGGGCAGTACCTAAAAGCAACCAGGTAGCCAAAATAAACATTGGTAGGATGTGAATTCTCCATACTCGGTGTGGGACTGAGTGATGGGCTAATCGGAGCGGGGAGCCGAGCTGCGGGAAGAGTTACGTGCACCAAACGGGTCATAAACAAGTTAGTGTTTAGTGAGATATGTAATTTTTTAAATTCTAGGTTAGCTTCAAGCTGCTTTTGGAGAAGATACACAAGCAATTCCGTGTCACTTGTGGCCCTTAAAGTTCCCTGAGGGCTTTTCATTGGGAAGGTATTGACACAGGTTTCGTGGCTGTGCAGCCTCTGTTAATTCCCCTGCTTCCTGAAATTTCTGCTGCAAAATGGAGATGGATTTGAGGCTGTTCTGTTTACTCTGAAGCAGAGCTCCCAGGAAGGGGAGGTTGATTCTTGTGTTGCTTGTTAATAGGCTTGAAAAGTCCTCAGCCTGAGAAGTCCCGCAGAAAGGGACAGCATTAAATAGCGTGGTGCTAGACATGGCATCCGTGGCACATGTAGAGGGGCAGAGAAAGGACACAGAAAGTTTCATTTGCATCCTCCGCATCTTGCAGACCTGGGGCGTGTGCTGCGGGCTGGTTTGTTGTGGGGATGTCATTACAAATTAGGGTGTCTCTTTTTTGTTTTCCCAAACCCCCAACACGCACGGCACGAAGAGTGTTCCCACACTTTTATTTTCGGACATCTCCCAGGCAAGCTGCAGGGTTGAGTTGTGATTTGTGGGGCAGCAAGGCCTGTGGAGTTGGTCCAGTTCTCTTAAACTACTGCTGTGCTGCTTAGAAAATGACTGTCTGTAATTGCGGCCTGTGCCTGCATCTTTAGGGACTTGGGATGCAAAACCAAGAGGCAAAGTCCAAACTGAATGATCTGCTCTTTTTCTACTTTAAGGAAATGGAATTCAACAAGTGTTCTGCTGCAGTGTGCACCTACACAGCTGAGCCGAGATGGCTGCATGAACAACACTCACATCAGCATTTCATAGAATCACAGGATCATTTTAGTTGGAAAAGCCCCTCCAGATCATGGAGTCCAACTATTCCTCGACCCCTGGCACTGCCCCATGTCCTGAGAACCTTATCTCTGGTCTGTTCAACCCCTCCAGGGATGGTGACTCCAGCACTGCCCTGGGCAGCCTGTTCCAATGCCCCACAGCCCTTTGGGGAAGAAATTGTTCCCAGATCCAACCTCAACCTCCCCTGGTGCAACTCAAGGCCATTTCCTCGCTGAACCCCCCAGGTCCCTCAGCCGCTCCCATCACACTTGTGCTCCAGCCCCTTCCCCAGCTCCGTTCCCTTCTCTCAACTCATTCCAGCTCCTCACATGAACCGACCGCTGTGGCTCCACGGGCTTTGCTGGCGCGATGGCCAGCGAGGCAGCGCTGACGGTGCTGGCACAGAGCAGACGTGCGTGTCCCTGAGCTGCCCAGCTGCAGCCTGGGCTAAAGAAGGCTGATGCTGCCTGTGGTGGTGAGGATAATGGAGCGTCCTTTACAGCACCAGAGCAGATCACACAGGATCCCAGGCGGGTTTGGATGTCTCAGAGAAGGAGACTCCACACCCGCTCTGGGCAGCCTGGGCCAGGCTCTGGCACCGCAAAGGAAAGAAGTTTCTCCTCGTGTTCACATGGACCCTCCTGTGTTTCAGTCTGTGCGTGTTGCCTTCCACCAGGAAACTCTGACGGGAGGAGGAAGACAAGGCCGGGTGAGGTGAGGTGAGGCTGGCAGCAGGAGTGGAAATGTTGGGTTGAATCTCAGGCTCTGGTTCTCTTGGATGCCTTGTGCTTCTCAGCACCAGCTCAGGGACAGGCAGGGTTTGTAGCTCGAGCGCTGTGTCCTGTCCACCCCAAACATCTACCACTTCGCAGGATGGACCACCAAGTCTTGTTGTTTGGCCATTTCGTTGTGCCAAAGCTTTTGCCCAGCGTGGTGAGACCAGCAGAGGTTTGGTGGGTCTGGCTGTGGGCAGCTGTCACAACCTCTGGTAGGAACCCGGGAGGGGACAAAAGCTGCGTGATCTTGTTTCAGGGCAATTCTGGAGGGTTAATTAGTTCGTGACTGCTCAGAGGTGGAAATGAAGAGCTCATGGGGACTGAATCTCATCCTGAGCGACATCTCTCTTCGCCTTCCCAAGTTTTTCTACTGCTACACAGATGGATGTGTTTTCAGCAAAGGGTTTCTTAGAAAAAAATAACATCAAAAGTAACTCCAGGCTTGGAATCACTCTGCCAGGGAGAGTGTTTACAAGGAAACAGCCCGATCAACAAGGAAATTCGGTGAGTTGCAAAGAGGTGAAATTGTACGGTGTGACAACAATTCCCAGCTTGTCAGAGCCCCACAGAGGTCCCAGCCACCTCAGGCTGACTTACAGGAGCTTAGTTTCCACAGGCAGCCTCAGGAAGCTCAGTTGGACTGAAAAAGTAACAGAATTATGTGAAACTCCGTCTGAGTCACTGACCCTGCATCTGCAGCAGCTCTTGCAGGGCACGGCTGGTGGAGGAGGACAGAGAAGCTGCGGCTCGGAGAGGAGATCTGCCCTTTCTGCTCACCACGGATTTCAGGTCTCCTCCCCTGGCCTCTCCCAGTCTTTTGTACTTTCAGCGTTAATCCATCCAGTGCAGTGCAAACTGAGAGAGGCAGCAGCTGGAAACCCTGCTCTGGAAGCTGCTGCAAGTGCCTGGGGACCAGCAGCAGGCATGCACATGAAAACCATCCTCATCCTCCTTGTGCTGGCTTTAGCCACCATATTTGCTCTCGTCTGCGTGTTGCTGACCAGGGGAAGGGCCCCCAGCACCTGCCAGCACCGGCCCCCGGGGCAGGAGGACACCGATGCCGGGCAGAGCCTGGTCTTTGCCGACCTGACGCCCGAAGAGCTGCTGCAAGTGGTGCGGTACCTGCGGGGACACCTCGGGGTGCCGCTGGTCGACGCCTCCCGCGCCAAACCCTCCGACAACTGCATCGCCTCGGTGGCCTTGCAGGTCCCCGCCAAGGCAGAGGTGCTGCGGTTCCTGGATGCCGGGGGGGCTCGACCGCCCCGGGAGGCGCTGGCTGTGCTGCACTTCGGGAACCAGCCAGACCCCAACGTCACCGAGTACGTGGTGGGGCCGCTGCCGACGCCGGCGTATCACCGGGACGTGACGGTGCAGAAGTACGGGGGGAAGGTGCCGTACCACCGCAGACCAGCGCTGGCCGTGGAGTACGAGCAGCTGGGCGAGTTTTTGAAAAGCCAAGTGTTCCCCGCAGCTCCGTCTTTCATGCATCAAGTGATGGAGTACGACGGAACCAGCCTGGCGGCTCTGACAGCTGCTCCCCGTGGATCCCGGTCCGGAGATCGGCTCACCTGGTTCGTTTTGTTTCAGAATGTGAGCGGGTTCTTCGCGCACCCGGTGGGGCTGGAGGTGCTGGTGGACCACAGCAGCCTGGACATCTCCCGGTGGGTGGTGAGCAGGGTCTTCTACAACGGGCAGTACTACAGGGACATGGTGCAGCTGGAGAGCGCCTACGTGCAAGGTCGCGTCAGCGTGGAGAAGGTTAGAAAAGCCCCGCAGGATGGGGACTTCTCGTCCATGAAGCCCCGAGCGCCTCCGGCCGCGCCGTTCCCTTTGCAATATGAGCCCCAGGGTCCCCGCTACAGCATCAGGAACAACCACGTCGTCTTCCAGGCTTGGAGCTTCGCCTTTGGGATGAGCGTGAACACGGGTCTGCGCCTGTTTGACGTGCGGCACAAGGGGGAAAGGATCGCCTATGAAATCAGCGTCCAGGAGGCGCTGTCAGTGTACGGCTCCAACTGCCCCGGGGGGATGTCCACCCGGTACATGGACGGGAGCTTCGGCATTGGGCGCTACGCCTCCCCCTTGGTGCGAGGGGTTGACTGCCCCTACTCGGCGACGTACCTGGACGTGCACTACCTGGCTCACGCCGAGGTGTCCCGAACCAGGAGAAGCGCCCTGTGCATCTTCGAGCAGAACCTGGGCTCCCCTCTGCGCCGCCACTACTCCAACTTGCAGTCACTCTACTATGGGGGGCTGGTCAACTCTGCGCTGGTGCTTCGCTCCATCGCCACCGTGGGCAACTACGACTACGTGTGGGACTTCATCTTCTACCAGAACGGGGCCGTGGAAGGCAGGGTGCAGGCCACGGGGTACACGAGCTCGTCCTTTCTCCATGGGGATGGTCTGAGATATGGCAATAGGGTTTGGGAGCACACGCTGGGTACGATACACACCCATTCCGTCAACTACAAAGTGGATTTGGACATGGGAGGTAGGTCTGGGTCTTCCTTTCGTGTTTGCTGTTATACTGGGAAAGCCCAGAGCTTTGCGGGGGTTGTCTCCTGGTCCACAGAATCCCTAATATCTGACACCAGAACTCTGCTTTTTCACTCTCCTCACCTCTTCTTTCCTTGCGAAATTATTTTTCTACGTATAAAACAGCCTGCAAAGGTCATGGAGTTGCAGGCAGTGTGAGTTGCCTGCGAGCTCTGTGTTCGGCCCAGGGAAAGTATGAAAGGTAGGAGCTGAGAGATGTTTGTGTTTCCTTGAGGCCCCGGGTTGGCGCGGGCTGTGTTGCTGTAGGCATGGCCGGGCAGACGGGGACACAGCCCTGTCTGCAGCTCTGAAGGGCTCAGCCGGCTCTCGCCGCATCTGCTGCTGGTCCTGGCGCTTCTTATCACTTGGGAAAGCCCTTTTTTTTGTATCTTGGCTTAAAGTGGTTCAGCCGGACCGGTGCTGAGCTTGTGCTGCTCCATCCCCGCTTCTCTTTTGAGGAAACGCTTGTAAGTTGGATCCTGAGTCTCGGGCTGTGAAGCCGCTGCAGGGAGCAAGTGGATTCCGCTGCTCCTGCACAGAGTCACGGTTCCTGGCGGCGGATCCTTGTAGAGGGTTATTTGAGTCCAGGAGCGGCTCCTTCTGTCTGGCATCCACCCTGGGAGGAGCGAGGATGCTCAGCCTGCAAGGCTGTACCAGTAACTGGGAAGGTGCAGGGGCACTGGTGGTGCTGGGGGCACGGACTGACAGTGTTAGGTGTCTGTTTTTGACACCTGCTCCTATAAAAGGTGGGGAAAAATAATGTTTTAGATCTGCCCATGACCAAAGAGATCCCCGGTAGACAGGGGATGGCATCTGCCCCAGCCTGAGGAGAAACGCAGCTCCGGTGACCTGCGCTGTCTCCCTGCATCGCAGGGAGGAACCAGAGAACAAACGATGTACACGGAGCTGCAGCTGACTCGGTGCAAGCGTTCGGTCCCGGCACGTGTCCTCTCTCGTACCTGCCTGCAATGCTGCGGTTTGTGTGGCCCCAACAGGTGCTGCCCCTGGCATTCCAGTTGAAAACGGGGCTGATAGTGGTTTGCTTCCTGTAGACAAGGCTCAAAAATGTGCTAAAATACAGTTCCTGCGTGGTGACAAGGTCCTTTCCTGTGACTGCTGTGTCACTCAGATCCCTGCTCTGCTTACAGCCCCTGAGCCCGGTCTGCTGCAAAATGCTCTTGGGAAGAGTTGTGTAAAATCTGAGACAGGAGGGGAGCCCTGTCCTGGGTAGGGGGCTCAGGGGGAGCTCCACAGCATCCCCACCTTCTGAGCACAGGGAAGGCAAAACTGCAGCACAGCAAAAATGGGTCATCTCCCACATGGGTTTCTTGGATCCCAATCTGAGGCTGCTGTGGGACCTGCAGGGGATTATTCCCTGGCTGGAAATGAGAATGAAAACACTGGTTCCTAAATCAATGTGATCACAAGAGTGGTAAATGCATTGGGTGCTGTGGTGGTTTCAGCCCCTCCTGCCTGTGCCTCAAACTCTCTCCACCAGACGGGTGTGAATTAGACCACGACCTCCGGAGATCCATCCTCGGCTCTCGGGGATAAATTGGTGCTTTGTGCGGAGCTGGGAGCAGCTGGGTCAGCCTTGCAGAAGCTGGTGGCCATGCAGGAGCAGAAACTGGTGGCCATGCAGGAGCTTCACACCGCAGTGAGGTGTCCCTGGCCTCTTCTCATGTCTCTTCTAGCCAAGGAAGGTCCACCGTGCGGTCAGGAGTACTGACCAGTCTCCTGACAGTGACAATTTCTGTCCGTGACAGCTCTTCTCCAAGGAGCCGGTGCATGGGAGCCTGGGGCACAGGACGGGGGCATGAGGAGAGCGAGCTCTGGCTGTGGTGACATCCCTGGGGACAGAGGACCATGGGGACGCTCCTCATTGACTTTGCTTTTGCTTTGCAGGGGTGAAAAACTCCCTGGTGGCCCAGGACATGGTGTTTGAGATGACGCGGGCACCCTGGAGCCTGGAGCAGCAGATAGAGCGGCCACAACTCACCAAGAAAGTCCTGGACACGGAGGACCAGGCTGCCTTCCGGCTCCAGGAGAAGATGCCCAGATATATCTACTTTGCAGCCAACAGCAAAAACAAGTGGGGCCACCAGCGTGGTTACAGGATCCAGATCAGCAGCTTTGCAGGGGAGCACGTCCCCGAAGCCAGCTCCATGGAGAGGGCCGTCAGCTGGGCCAGGTCAGGCTGCTCTGACGGGGATGGTGGTTTCTAAGACACCCCCAGCCCTGCCAGCTGGGGAGACTCCCTGGGGAGCTGCTTTTACCATAGAACCTTAGAATAGTTTGGGTTGAAGTGACCTCCCCAGCTCCCCCAGTGCCCCTCCTGCCATGACAGGGACATCTCCACCAGCTCAGGTTGCTCAGAGCCCCGTCCAGCCTGGCCTGGGATGTCTCCAGGGATGGTTCATCCACCACCTCTCTGCCCAACCTGGGCCAGGCTCTCACCACCCTCAGGGTCAAAAATTTCTTCCCCCTGTCCAGCCTGAATCTCCCCCTTCCCCAGGGAGCTGCTCCCATCTCTTGTCTCGTCCCCAGGTACCAACTGGCCGTCACCCGGCGGAAGGAGGAGGAACCCACCAGCACCAGCATCTACAACCAGAACGACCCCTGGACGCCCACCGTGGCCTTCGCCGACTTCATTGACAACGAGACCATCACCAACGAGGTGAGTTGGGGTCCCCTGGCCTGGATCTGCAATAACCAGCCCCGGGCTGAGTGGGGACAGCCCATGACCCCAATATTCACACCATGAACCCAACATTCACACCATGGCCCCTGCACAGACTTCAGTTGCTCCTGCTGCTCCAAGTTTCTGCAATAACCGCGGTTTTTGTGGCTCTTCCCTTGCCCAGGACCTGGTTGCCTGGATAACCGCTGGTTTCCTTCACATCCCGCACTCTGAGGATATTCCCAACACTGTGACGGTGGGAAACTCGGTTGGTTTTCTCCTGAGACCCTACAACTACTATGACCTGGACCCCTCCATATACTCGCACGACGGCGTGTTTTTCACCAGCGAGCAGGACTTCACGGCATGTGAAATCAACCCCATTGCGTGCCTGCCCAAAACTGCCTCTTGTTTGCCAAACCTCCCCCCTTTCACCTATGATGGTTTCAAAAATATAAGCAGGCTTTAACGCTACAGGATGGTGCTAGGAGACAAAGTCAGAGACACTAGGTTGACTGTTCTGTCTCAGATTTTTCAGTTTTTTAGTGAAGTTGTCTCAATTTTCCAGTTTTGCAATGACTTCACTTTTTATCATTGCTTTTAAAATAGTGCTCTTCAAAAGGGAAGCATAATGTTCCAGGCACGACGCCAGCCGGGAGTCTACATTATCTTTGTTAATTGCTGAATTTGAGTCTGTTGCAGGAGGAAAGTGAGGGAAAAAAAAAATCCCGTTCCACTGCTGTAGAAGCAAGCGCTGTGTAGTGCCAATCTCAGGTTAAAAATAAAATGAAAATTATTCTGGTCCAGCGCTCTCTCGAGTGTCTTGTTCTTACGACTGACAGCAGCATCTGCTGGGGACATGATGCTGCAGCTGTGCTTTGTTCCTGCATCCACAGCCCAGCAGTGATGCTCTGGGAGCCCGGTGGGCACGGGGATGGTGCAGCTGGAGGGGGGGAGGGTTGGATTGGGTGGTCCTGGTGCTCTGAGGGGGAAGGATTGAGCTTTGTGGGTGCTCAGGGTGAGGCTGGGGACAGAGCTGGGATGTGCTTGGGCTCGGCCCATCGCACTGAATGGAGCCACGCGGCTACTGGTGATGCAGCACAGCCAGTGTCTCTGCCCCTTTGCCTGGATGCTGAATGGGCTCTGGAGCCCTCATCCCGTCATCCTCCTCATTGTGAAGCCGCACCTCACATCCTGGGGTCAGTTTTGGGTCCCTCATGCCAAGAAAGCCCTTGAGGTGCTGGAGTGAGTTGAGAGAAGGGAACGGAGCTGGGGAAGGGGCTGGAGCACAAGTGTGATGGGAGCGGCTGAGGGACCTGGGGGGTTCAGCGAGGAAACGGCCTCAAGTTGCACCCGGAGAGGTTGAGGTTGGATCTGGGAACAATTTCTTCCCCAAAGGGCTGTGGGGCATTGGAACAGGCTGCCCAGGGCAGTGCTGGAGGCACCATCCCTGGAGGGGTTGGACAGATGGAGATGAGGTTCTCAGGACATGGGGCAGTGCCAGGGGTAGGAGAATGTTGGACTCTATCTTGAGGGGCTTTTCAAAACAAAATGATTCTATGATTCTACCACCTAATCCCCCTCCTCACTGCCCTGTCTATGCCAGGACGTAGCCAGGGGGGTGACAAGCACCTGTCCCCTCCCTCCCAGCTGCAGGACCGGTTCCTTCCCACACATGCGGTCGTTGGCAGCCACCAGCGATGCTGCGATGTCCCTGCACAGGCGCTGTGACAGCGGGTCGGGGCAGGATGGGGCCGGGGTGCTGAGCTCAGCAGTGCTCTGCACAGAGGAGCATTGTCCCTGCAGTCCCTGCTGCCCACCCTGTGCGTCCGCAGGGTTCAGAGAAGGAGATAAAGGGAGATGCTCTTATTTCCCCCAAGTGACCGCATCTGTGCTCTGTAAGAGCTGCAGCACAGCGTGCGGGACGAGAGGGGAAGGACAGATGCAGAAGCATTAAGTTTGTTTAAAATTATGGCCCCCTGGGGGAAGCAGAGCAAAGTTGCCTTTTATGGTTCCCAGCAAATCCCGGACACGTCTCAGAACGTCCCCCTGCGAGCTCCTCCGGGCTGTTGCCTGTTGAGAAAAACAAGGGGAAAAAACCAAACCCAGCCTCCTGTGTCAGCGGGAGGATTCTGCAGCTGGAAACCCTCCCTGCCAGACTGTGGGAGCTCTCAGTGCCTCAGCAGACATGAACGTGAAAACCGTCCTCATCCTCCTTGTGCTGGCTTTAGCCACCATATTTGCTCTCGTCTGCGTGTTGCTGACCAGGGGAAGGGCCCCCAGCACCTGCCAGCACCGGCCCCCGGGGCAGGAGGACACCGATGCCGGGCAGAGCCTGGTCTTTGCCGACCTGACGCCCGAAGAGCTGCTGCAAGTGGTGCGGTACCTGCGGGGACACCTCGGGGTGCCGCTGGTCGACGCCTCCCGCGCCAAACCCTCCGACAACTGCATCGCCTCGGTGGCCTTGCAGGTCCCCGCCAAGGCAGAGGTGCTGCGGTTCCTGGATGCCGGGGGGGCTCGACCGCCCCGGGAGGCGCTGGCTGTGCTGCACTTCGGGAACCAGCCAGACCCCAACGTCACCGAGTACGTGGTGGGGCCGCTGCCGACGCCGGCGTATCACCGGGACGTGACGGTGCAGAAGTACGGGGGGAAGGTGCCGTACCACCGCAGACCCATCACCAGCACAGAATACACGGACATCAACGTCCTCATCCAGCGGGAGCTGAGGAAGGCACCGCGCTTCCTCGCCGCCTGCTGCGAGTCCGACGGGACCGACCTGACCGTCCTCACCACAGCCCCGCGGGGCTTCAAATCCGGTGACCGTGCCAGCTGGTTTGTCCTCTTCCACGCTGTCACTGGCACCGGCTACTACCTGTCGCCGGTGGGGCTGGAGGTGCTGGTGGAGCACCGGGACCTCCACTTCTCCCGCTGGTGGCTGCGCCAAGTCTTCTACAACGGCCAGTACTTTGCCAGCACTGGGGAGCTGGAGGATGCATTCCTGGCCAACTCGCTGGAGGTTGTGAGGATGGAGAAGCCCCGTGTGGACACGGTGCTGGGCTCCATGAGACCCCGGCGCCCACCTGGCTCCCCGGGGCCACTGCAGTACGAGCCTCAGGGTCCCCGCTACAGCGTCAGGGACAACCGTGTCACCTACCAGGGCTGGAGCATCACCTTCGGCATGGACCCCAACTCCGGCCCACGGCTTTTTGATATCAGGTACCGCGGGGAGAGGATTGTCTATGAGCTGAGTCTGCAGGAAGCCTTAGCCCTATACGGCTCCAACTGCCCTGGGGGAATGTCCACCCGCTACCTCGACGGCAGCTTCGGCATCGGCAGGTTCGCCTATGAGCTCGTCCGCGGCCTCGACTGCCCCTACATGGCGACCTACGTGGACCAGCACTACCTGGTGGAGTCAGAGACCCCCAAAACCAACCAAAACTCGCTCTGCATTTTCGAGCATGACACTGCCATCCCCCTGCGGCGCCACTTCTCCGACTCTCATTCCTTGTACTACGGCGGGCTGCGGAAAAACACGCTGGTCATCCGCACCATCTCCACTCTCGTCAACTACGACTACATCTGGGACTTCATGTTCCACGGCAGCGGGGCCGTGGAGGTCCGGGTTCACGCCACCGGCTACATCAGCTCTGCCTTCCTCCACGGCCAAGGCACCGACTATGGCAACAGGGTTGGGCCCCACACACTGGGGACGATGCACCTCCACCACATCCACTACAAGGTGGACCTGGATGTTGACGGTAGGTCTGGGCACCTTGGTGCATGACTGCGGCTCTGCCCGGTGCACGGAGCTCGAGAGGGTTTTTCCCTTCTGCTTCACAGGGCAGCTGAACTCCCTGGAGACTCAGGACATGGCGTACGAGCTGGTGAAAGACCCGTGGAGCCTGGAAAACACCATTGAGCGTCCATACCTCCGCAGGGAGAGGCTGGAGAGGGAGGACAAGGCGGCGTTCCCCCTCAACGCCCCGATGCCCCGCTACCTCTCCTTTGCCAGCCCCAAGCCCAACAAGTGGGGGCATCCGCGCAGCTACCGCATCCAGATCAGCAGCTTCGCCGGGGAGCACCTGCCTGTCAGCAGCTCCATGGAGAGGTCCATCAGTTGGGGAAGGTGGGTGCTGGGGCTGGGGTGTGTGTGTCCCCCATCCCCTCTCATCCCACCCTTTCACCGCATCCCCGGCTGCTCCTGCATCCCAGCTCGGGAGAGGCTGCTGCCTCAAGGGAAATGAAACTGAGGAAGGGGCTGGAGCACAAGTGTGGTGGAAGCAGCTGAGGGAGCTGGGGGGTTCAGCCTGAGAACAGGAGCTGAGGGGAGACCTTCTGATCTCTGAACTGCCTGAAAGGAGCTTGGAGCCAGGGGGGTCCGGGCTCTGCTCCCAAGGAACAAGCTCCAGGAGCAGAGGAAACGGCCTCAAGTTGCGCCAGGGGAGGTTGAGGTTGGATCTGGGGAACAATTTATTCCCCAAAGGGCTGTGGGGCATTGGAACAGGCTGCCCAGGGCGGTGGTGGAGTCACCATCCCTGGAGGGGTTGGACAGACGGAGATGAGGTTCTCAGGGACATGGGGCAGTGCCAGGGGTGGGGGAATGGCTGGACTCCATGATCTGGAGAGGCTTTTCCAAACAAAATGATTCTGTGATTCTTTGAAGGGTTAAACAGCAAATGTGTATTTTTTGGCTCTGAGAATCCCTTGAAAAGTTGCTCAATGACATCTGTTCATAGTAGTTCACAGGCAAGAATCTGACCCCAGATAAGAATAATTTAGAGCAACCAGATGTATTTTTTTTCCCCTGTGAGGGCAATCAGGCTGCAGGGCAAACTCCCAGGGGAAGCACTGGCCTCCCCAGGTCTTGACATCTTCATGTGAGGACAGAATGTCTTTTGGAAACGGGGATGAGCACACAACTGGCTCAGTGTCAGGGTGAAATTTAATGGCTCTGTGCTCAAGGCGGAGCTGGAGGAATTAAAAATGGCCGTGGTTGAAGTGTGTCAGGCAGCGAGCAGCAGCATCTGTGCCTGGATTCATTTGTGTTTCCCAGCTGTGCCGGAGCAGCGAGCAATCCCCTGCCAACCCGAAGGTGCTGGAGCTGCTCCCATCTCTTGTCTTGTCCCCAGGTACAAACTGGCTGTCACCCGGCGGAAGGAGGAGGAACCCACCAGCACCAGCATCTACAACCAGAACGACCCCTGGACGCCCACCGTGGCCTTCGCCGACTTCATTGACAACGAGACCATCACCAACGAGGTGAGTTGAGATCCCCCGGGGTGGAGGGGAGCTGAGCACCCTGGGTGTTGCTCCAGACAGAAGCTTCACCAGTCCCACAGCCAAACTGGGAGCTGCTGGGCTGGATGGTTCCGCTCAGCCTGACATGGTACCCGGTTCCCATTCTACCCAGGACCTGGTCGCCTGGATCACTGTGGGGTTCCTACACATCCCCCATGCTGAAGACGTCCCCAACACGGTGACGGTGGGGAACGGCGTTGGCTTTTTCCTGAGGCCCTACAACTATTTCAATGAGGATCCCTCAGTGGACTCGCCCGACAGCGTGTACTTCAGCAGCGAGCAGGATGCTGGAGCATGCGGGGCCAACCCCCTCGCCTGCCTGCCCCCCACCGCCGCCTGTGCCCCCCACCTGCCCCCGTTCCGCTATGGGGGCTTTGTCAACCTCAGCCTGGCCCCACCACCCGGTGGGTTGTGACAGGGACGGGGCCACCGCTGTCCCCATCCCCACCACTGTGGAGGGTCCACGTCCTTGGAGAGGCTCCGGTGGTGGCAGTGGGGACAGGCTGGTTCTGCCACTGCACCGGGACCTGCGCTCCCCATCCCTGGTGTGTGACCTGCTCAGGGTCAGGTTTTTGGAGGAGCTGAGCTCGTTTTGGCACCACAGCACTGTCGAAGGCGGACTCAAAGCCTCTGAAAAACAGCCCCTAGGAGTGTGTTTTGGAGACTCCATCCATGAGGCCACCCAAAGGTGCTCATGACTGCTCTCCTGCTCTGGGACTGGGGCTCCTGTCACCTCCCCAACATAGGTGGGTACATGCTGGGCTATGGTGCTGGGCACTGCACAAAGCCACAGCTCCCCTTGGAGCACGGTCTATGCCAAGGTTTTGCCCAGGGTGATGGGAGCGGGTGGTGTGGGGCTGCTGTGGCCCCAGAGTGTTGGGCCACAGGGAGCCAGCAGCTTCAGGATCCCCAAAACACGCACCCAGCCCCTTGGCTGCTGCAGCTCCAGGTGATGCTGAGCTCTGGCTGCTGTGGCAGTGCCAGGTTCTGGGGACAGGGACCAGGAGCCTGCAGAAGGGCACTACAGGACCACGGGACAAGTGCTGCCCAGGCTCAGCTGCCCGTTGTCCACCCTTCCTCAATAAACAGGCACTCAGGTGCTTTTTCTGACCAAACTCCTGCGTTGCTCATGGGTGCTGCTGCGGCTCCCGTGGCTGGTGACCAGAGCCCCGGTGTTGCTGATGCTGCGGGTGCTGCTGTTCTGTAACTGATGGTTATAGAGTAACCTGGTGCTTATAGAATCACAGGATGGTTTGGGTTGAAGGGACCTTCCCAGCTCCCCCAGTGCCACCCCTGCCATGAGCAGGGACATCTTCACCAGCTCAGGTTGCTCAGAGCCCCGTCCAGCCTGGCCTGGGATGTCTCCAGGGATGGTTCAGCCACCACCTCTCTGCCCAACCTGGGCCAGGCTCTCACCACTCTCAGGGCCAACAATTCCTTCCTCATGTCCAGCCCACCCTGCTTGCAGGGGCCTGAGGGCTATAGGGCCGGTACAGTCCCCGGCACGGCTGCACCGGCGTGCACTGACCGTGCTCTTGGACCCCAGGTCCTGGCAGGAGGCTCCTGCCGGGGAATATGGACAAACAAGGGAGTTAATGTATAACAGCTGTACCCAGCCGCGTTAATCGGGTCTGGCCTTGGCTGCTGCCCGGTGTGCTCAGCCGCTGCCCGTGTGGGGACCCTTGATCCCGTGCCTCTGGCTGCGTGCACAGGGCTGTGGGATCCTCCGGAGCCCATCCCCGCTGTGCCAGGATGGGCTGGGGACACTGAGGGATTTGGTGGCAGCGGTTCAGCTCCAGCCTCATGTCCTAGCCCAGGCATGTGGCTGCAGATGCCAAGTGCTGGCCAACACATCCCTGGGGGCATGGCGAGCATCTGTCCACTCTGACCCCTCACTTTGAGAGCTGGGTCTGCCCGTGGGGCTGCGACGGGCTCCAGGAACCCAAACAGCAGTGACGTGTCCCCGGGGAGCCGGCTCAGCTCTGC
The DNA here is from genome assembly GCA_013399365.1 of Pampusana beccarii. Taxonomy (NCBI): domain Eukaryota; kingdom Metazoa; phylum Chordata; class Aves; order Columbiformes; family Columbidae; genus Pampusana; species Pampusana beccarii. The sequence goes on along the minus strand of VWYH01011072.1, from coordinate 472,407 downwards.
AGCAGGAAGGGAACATCAGACAGGGGTGGTCCCTGGGGTCACAGGTCCCAGAGGCACCTCGCAGGGCTCGTCGAGAGCCGGAAGGATGCTCCCTGCAGTGGGAAGGTCACAGCCAACCTGCCACTGTGTGCCCACGTGTGTGCGAGCGCTGCCTGGACTCTGCCCGCGTGCTGATGCAGGCAGGGCCAGCTGTGCTCCATGCTGGCAGCGCCCCAGCTCGCTGCCTGCCTGCAGCCCCTGCAGCAGGCTGGGAACTTTCTGGATGGAAGCTCGACACCGTGTGCGGCACGTCGCGGTACAGCACCCAAGTGTGCTGCCCGCCTCCCGTAGCTGCATCCGCTGCTTGGGGAACCGCGAGGACACCGTGTCCTGGTGGCAGCCGCTGCCAGCAAACAGCTCCTGGGCTGGCAGCACATCGGGCTCATCGCACAGACCTCAGTGCAGACATAAAGCAGCCCCAGGCTGGCAGGGGGACACTGGAGCACAACTTGACCGGCAGCACTTTGTAGAGTCATAGAATCATAGACTTATAGAATCACGGGATGGTTTGGGTTGAAGGCACCTTCCCAGCTCCCCCAGTGCCCCCCCTGCCATGAGCAGGGACATCTTCACCAGCTCAGGTTGCTCAGAGCCCCGTCCAGCGTGGCCTGGGATGTCTCCAGGGATGGTTCATCCACCACCTCTCTGCCCAACCTGGGCCAGTGTCCCATCACCCTCGTTCATTATCACCCTCACATCGTGCTCGTTCCTGCACTGCTCTGGCCCCTGCCGTGCTGGGAGGGAGGATGTGGCTGTTCCATCCCATTTCCCATCCTCTCCCTGCTGTGGCCCCAGTTTTCCTGCAGTGACTTTTTCCAAGGGGACTAAAGCACACTAGTCCCCATCCCCCAATGCCTTTTGCCCCCGTTTTCTGCTGTGAAATCTCTCCAGGAGAATTTATTGCTGACTGTTTCAAAATATTTTTGATGCAGAAGCCAAGTCTGTCGCATTCCTTTGCGCTGGCCAGAGCCACTCTCAGCTGAGGACCCTGGAACGAGCTGCTGGAGAATTTGTTTTGCACGAGCAATTCCATTTCTCTGCAAACTTCTGCTTTGTTGGGTTTTTCTGTAGGTTGGGAGCTCAATCTGGGGGCTGGAGCGCTGGGTTCTGTATCCCCTGGGTGCAGCGAGGCCAGGATGGGAGGAGCAGCCCTGGGGAAGGATGTGCCTGATCCTGCAGAATTTGCACCCTTTTTTCTTCCTGTGCGTTTCCCATTCGCTTCTGGCAGCTGGGAAATTGCAACTTGGCAGGACCGGCATGACTCCTGGTGTTATTCCCCTATTCCCCAGCCCGATGAGGCTGCTCCATCCCTGGGGACATGGTTGGTTCAGCCTGGACCAAGGATGCTGAGCTCAGCTGTGCCCACTGTTCCCTTTGTTGGTGTGAAGTGTGGATGCTGGATCCTGATGGGCAGCTCCTGGGGGCTGGGGACAGGCTGCCTATGGAGCAGGGACATCGTTGGGGCGGGGGGGACACTGTTGATTTGTGGCTGCAGATCTACCCCAGCCTCGTGCTGTTAAATGCAGATCTCTAATCATCCAACTGCATTTGCGAATACCACCCCTCTCCCTCAGCCTGGCAGCTCCATGCCTGTGTTCCAGGGAGGAGGGTTTGCTTTGGTTTTGCTTTTTAGCCCCCGACTAGGCTTCATGCAGGCAAAGGGGGAGGATGCTGCTCGCAGAGGCCACATTTTGTGGGCAGGACTCAGCGCTGGACACGACCTCTGCCTGCTCCGCACCCTGGCAAACAGCTCGGGGGTAGCGGTTCAAGGATCTTGACCTGAACTTTCTCGAGGAGGGAGATAAGTGATGCATTTTCACTGGCTGCTAATCATTAACGCCTCCTTGCCTGCTCCCCTGCCGCCTGTTTTGCTCCGTGTCCGTGTGCCAGGCAGAGCTGGGGAAGGACGTTTCTCTTGCCAGGCTGATCCTGCATCCTGAGCTCCCAGAATAACTCTCCGTGTTACTCATCCAGTGCTACCACCCTGGGAGGAACAGGACAATAAAGCTGCGGTGCCAGCAACAGCACAGCGGGGAGAAAATGCCACAGGGATCTGTCACGAGTGGGACGAGTGGCCTGTTCAGCTCCATCCTCACAACCAGGGTGTGACGGGGCAGTTTTGTGCAGGACAGGGTTAAGGCAGCGGAGCTGTGCTGGGAGGAATGCCTTCCCTCCCAGGGGACCTCATTTGCAAAGGTTCTTTAACCCCACACCAGAGAGCAGAAAAACAGCCCTGGCAGCCAGGAGCTCCCCAAGCTGCCCCGTCTGAGGTTGCGGGAGCTCCAGAAACAGCTTGGAAAGTTTCCCATTGTGCAGAGTCCTGGCGCGGGCAGTGGCAGCAAGGTGGTTTTGCATCAGCTGGAGGCTTCAGCTGATGTGGGGGTGGTGGGCAGCTTGTGTTCCAGTCCGCAAACCCCTCAGTCCCTGCTCCTGGGTATCTCTGTGATGCTTCTGAGTATCCCTGTGGTGCTCCTCGATACCCCTGTGATGTTCCTGGGTATCCTCGTGATGCTCCAGTGCTGCTTGGGGCGATGGCAGAGGGATGGGACAAAAGCCACAGCAGCTCGGTGGTGCCGTTCACACCAAGCACGGGTGCTTGAATCTCCTCCCTGATAATGGAGCACATGCTGCGGTTCAGCAGCAGCTGAACCTGCTCAGGAGGAGCAGGAGCTGCAGGCCCCCCCAAAAGTGATGCAGGATCCCCAATGCACAGGCAGGGGATGATGCTGTGAAGGGTTAAGATGCCATTGCCGGAGCACCCCACGCTCCACGCGCCCTCGCAGCCTGTTTTTTCCCTTTTATGTAACTTGTTCCAAACAATGTTTGCAACAACCCCCCCGCCGGGTGATGCACCTTTGGCAAAAGTGGTTTTGGGTCCAAAGATCAGCGCTGGGACAAGCGACCTGCCCGCGGAAAACAAGAGCCCGCAGGGTATAAAACGTTGGCGGCGTCGTGGGGATAGCTGAGCTGCGCCGAGGGCAGCGGCTGCCGAGGAGGATGGAGACCAGCATGAATGTCCTGCACGACACGGGCATCCAGGCAACGCGTTGGCTGCAGGAGCATTTCCAGGGCTCCCAGGACTGGTTCCTCTTCATCTCCTTTGCCGCCGACCTCCGGAACGCTTTCTTCGTCCTCTTCCCCATCTGGTTCCACGTCAGTGAGTCGGTGGGCATCAGGCTCATCTGGGTGGCCGTGATCGGCGACTGGCTCAACCTCGTCTTCAAGTGGTGAGTTGCCCCTGTGTGACGGCTCCCGCTGGTTGTGTTGGCACAGCTGGACCAATACGAGCCAGATGTGCATTGTCAGCTGTGACGCTGGTATAAAACAAAGAGCAGAACTCGGCCCCCAGCTTGGCAGTGGTGGTGGTCGCTCCTCCCCAAGCCAGGCAGAGGGATGGAGCCTCCAGCAAACAGAGCCCTTTACCATCAGCTGGGGCTGCACAGAGCCCCTCGCCATGGGGGGGGACGTGGGGGTGGGCTGGCATGGCTCTGATGTGCAGGATCAGGGCTTGGTGCGTCCCTGATCTTTTAGGCAAGTGTTTTGCACTGATATCCCCTTCCTGGTGATGCTGGCACCTTCAATGCAAAAGGAGCCATGGCGGGAGAATGTGAGGGACCCGGCCACCGCTTTGGGCACGGGATGGCATTGTTGTACTGGGGGGATGATCCACCCTGCCAGCCGGTAGCCGTGGCTGTTGTCCCCGCTGTGGTACCAGCGGCCGCAGGGGTGCTGGACCAGCGTGATGCCATCCCCACCGCTGCATTTCGGCGTCCCCAGGTTTTGGGGCTGTGTGTGCCCGAGTGCACGGGCTGTGCCCCGTGTCCCTGTGGCAGGACCCGGCAGCGTGGTCGGGGGTGACCTGGCTGCTCCAGCACTGCGTCCTCCCCACAGCTCGAATCCCCCACGCTGCCTGCACGTGTGACAGGGACGGGTGGCCTCTGATGCCACCATGGGACGGTTGCTCTTGGTCTTAAAACAATGTAGAAGGAGCAGACGCTGTTCCTTTTTCTCAGCGTGTCAATTTGTTCCCGGGAAGTTTTTGCTCTTCCCCTTCAGGGGATGGGGACAGGGACACAGACGTGCGGTGTCAGCTGTCGGGAGCGATCAGCCAGCGGGATGCTGTGTTTGATGGGTCACCCTGGACCACTCCTGGGTTCTTTGCCTCTTCCCGCTCCCACGCCAGAGCTGGAAGTACAGCCATATCCACCCGCTCTGCTGCCCAGGACCCTCACAGCCCCCGCTCTCCTTTCTTTTTAGGATCCTTTTTGGAGAGAGACCGTACTGGTGGGTCCATGAGATGAACTATTACAACAACGCCTCCATCCCAGAGATCCAGCAGTTCCCGCTCACCTGCGAGACCGGCCCTGGTACGATCCCCCAGCCCCTGTAGGGTCCCCCAACCCTGGTGGGGACAGTGAGCACTTGCCCATGGGGACATGCACACGCAGCTCCCGACTCCGGGTCTCAGTCCCTTTAGGGAGGGAGGTGCTGGCACGACCGGTGTCGCGGCTGGCAGCCCGCCAGTGCCACACGTCCCCGGCTGTTGTCACCAAACTGCGGCGTTGTCACCAAACTGCGGCGTTGTCCCCCGCGGTGCTCCGGGGAGGAGGCAGGGCAGCCCCTGCGCAGAGCAGACCTTGACCCCCAGCGCAGACGTGGAGGTTCAGCACAAACCCTGCTCGTGCTCAGCCACAGCGTGAGCCCGTGCCCAGGCCGTGCTGTCCCTTGTGCCACTAACGTGGGCAGCTGCTGTGTGGGGAAGGGGCTCAGCCAGTTGCGGGGCAGCTCTGTCTGTACTTTGCTCGTGGTTTTCCAGGGGAGCTGAGGACGGGCTGCAGGTGACTCCGGCATGCTTGGTGCGAGCTGTCATAGAATCATAGAATAGTTTGGGTTGAAGGGACCTTCCCATCTCCCCCAGTGCCCCCCCTGCCATGACAGGGACATCTTCAGCAGCTCAGGTTGCTCAGAGCCCCGTCCAGCCTGGCCTGGGATGTCTCCAGGGATGGTTCAGCCACCACCTCTCTGGGAACCTGGGCCAGGCTCTCACCACCCTCAGTGTAAAAATCATTGGGGATGGTCAGTGCCCTCTGCCCAGTCCTGCCTGGCAGACAGGTCATGGAGCCAGAGCCAGGTTCCCGCACTGTCCCTGCCGTGCTGTGTCCATCTCCAGCCCTGATGGAACTGGGCACCTACCGTGGAGGTGGCACCGCGACTGCCAGGGGACAGATGCTGGGTACCATGTCGCCCAGTGCCGTGTCACCCAGTGCCACAGCCCCAGGGACCTGAGCTGCTGTCAGGAAGGCCCCCAGGCATGAAGTGGGGTCTGACCTGCACCTCTCCTCTCGCCCAGGGAGCCCCTCTGGCCACGCCATGGGCGCAGCAGGCGTGTACTACGTCATGGTGACGGCCATCCTCTCCGCTGCCACCGGGAAGAAGCAGTCGAGGACACTCAAATATTGGTAAGCTGTGGTCCAAACCCAGCCGTGCCGGGCAGAGCCGACGGGCACATGGCTGTGGGTTGCCAGGCCGTGGCACCGCGGTGGGGTTTGCACGAGGATGGGCTCGTTGGGTGGCCGGGCACTGCTCAGGGACATGACGGCGATGCCCCCCGAGCCGGCCCTGGCGCTGATGTGGCCGCCTGCCCCTCGCAGGGTGCTATGGATGGTGCTTTGGACGGGGTTCTGGGCCGTTCAGGTCTGCGTCTGCCTGTCCCGAGTCTTCATCGCCGCTCACTTCCCCCATCAGGTCATCGCAGGGGTCATCTCAGGTGAGTGCATGGACCCCTGTCCCATCCCCATTGCACCACCACGCTGGACCATGGCACTCGCAGCACCATCCAGGACAGGCACACGGTCTGACAGAGACGTGAGGGGTTGTGATTTGAAGCTGCAGCTGTGGCTCTGCAGTTACTGCCCGTGTCATCTCGGTCCCTGTCCCATTTGAGACATGAGCCCCAGTCGGGTGGGCAGAGCAACGGCAGCTGCTGCCAGGGTCTGAGGGACAGTGAATCACAGGATGGTTTGGGTTGAAGTGACCTCCAAAGCTCCCCCAGTGCCCCCCCTGCCATGACAGGGACATCTTCAGCAGCTCAGGTTGCTCAGAGCCCCGTCCAGCCTGGCCTGGGATGTCTCCAGGGATGGTTCATCCACCACCTCTCTGCCCAACCTGGGCCAGGCTCTCACCACCCTCAGGGCCAACAATTCCTTCCTCATGTCCAGCCTGAATCTCCCTCCTTTAGTTTCAAACCATCACCCCTTGTCCTATCACAACAGACCCTGCTCAAAAGTCTATCCCCAAAATTCTGTGAACGTGGCCGAAAGGCACAAGCAGGGCAGGCTTGGGGTGTCACAGGGGTGTCACTGGCTGAGGGAGTAGACTCTGCAGGTGACGGGGTGCAGCGGTGGCTGTTGGGACAGGCAGCACCTGGGTGGCCCCTGGAACCTGTCCCCAGGGCTGTGGGGTCCACTTGGCCCCACCACCCCAAGGCAGGCGACTGTGCCCTGACTGTCACCTCCTCCTCTCCTGCTTCTTTACCTGCAGGGATGGCTGTGGCCAAGACCTTCCAGCACATCCGCTGCATCTACCACGCCAGCCTCCGCCGGTACCTGGGCATCACCTTCTTCCTCTTCAGCTTCGCCCTGGGCTTCTACCTCCTGCTGCGGGCAGTCGGCGTGGACCTGCTCTGGACGCTGGAGAAGGCGCAAAGGTGGTGCGACCGTCCCGAGTGGGTCCACATGGACACCACCCCCTTCGCCAGCCTCCTCCGTAACCTGGGCATCCTCTTCGGGCTGGGGCTGGCGCTCAACTCCCACATGTACCTGGAGAGCTGCCGGGGGAAGCAGGGCCAGCATCTCCCCTTCCGTCTGGGCTGCGCCGCCGCCTCCCTCCTCGTCCTCCACCTCTTTGACGCCTTCAAGCCGCCATCCCACATGCAGCTGCTCTTCTACGTCCTCTCGTTCTGCAAGAGTGCGGCCGTGCCGCTGGCCACCGTCGGCCTCATCCCCTACTGCATCTCGCAGCTCCTGGCCACACAGGACAAGAAGGGCGTCTAGGGGTGTCCCCGAGCAGGTGGCCACCTCGGGGACAGTCACCAGACTGTGGGTGCACCCCAGCCGCTGTTTGCTCCCCGCACAGACTGACTCCACACCGGGAGGTGACAGCGAAGGCTGGGCTGGTGGCACTGCCCGATGGCTCCCACGGCACGGACACGCAATGCCGGTTGTGCCGTAGGCTCGGGGGACGTGTGGCCAGCTGGTCCCCGTGCTCCCAGGGCTCTCCTGCTGCCCTTCCCGCACCCACGGGTTGGGGACATCAGCCCAGCGAGGACCCTGAGGTCCCCTGCAGCTCATGGGGACACACCAGCTCCAAGCCGCAGGGCTGGGGACGGCAGCACCAGGAGCGGGGCGCTCACCCATGGGTGCTCGGGGTCCGCTGGTGAGGCAGCTGTTACAGGAATGGGCAGAAACTGTGATTTAGAGATAAAACACTGGCTCGTGGGAGCCCCCTCCAGTCCTGAGGGGTTCAGTATTGGCAGCTGCACGAAGCAGCATGGGGTACACGTATGTATATAAGACGTACCTGTATACACATATACACATGGATGTGTCTGTAAACAAGAGGTATTTTATTAAAGCCAAAGGTGTGTTTAGCTGGGGAGTTTGGACATCTTGCTGGCCAGTGAGGTGGGATGGGGGATCAGCCCCTGGGCTGTGGGGACAGAGCTGCTCGGCTCTGGTGTGGGGTCAGCGGGTGATGCTGGTGCAGAATCCAGGCACCGCTCACCCAAACACAGCGACTGGAGAACAGGAGCTGAGGGGAGACCTTCTGATCTCTGAACTGCCTGAAAGGAGCTTGGAGCCAGGGAGGCCTGGCTCTGCTCCCCAGGAACAAGCGCCAGGAGCAGAGGAAACGGCCTCAAGTTGTGCCAGGGGAGGTTGAGGTTGGATCTGGGGAACAATTTCTTCCCCAAAGGGCTGTTGGGATTTACTGATCTGAGCATCCCTCCAGTTCCTGCCACATTTCATTCCTTCTTCTCCCTACAAAATTTCAGCAGCAAAAGCTCAATTTGATTTTCTCTGCAGTTCCTGGCAAATATCATCCTCAAACCCTCTGCTTTAACCAGTATTCTAATTTTTTAAAGGCATCCAGCTTATTATGAATAAAGTAAAGCAGTTACTCTTCAGGAGCTGGTACAAAGTAAAAAGTCCCAGTGAACTGCAAACCAGGGGGTTCCTCTCTGTTTTAGGAAGCCTACAAAATAGTTAAGTAATGAGTGCTTCTAGTTGCTGAAGACTGCGTACCATGTGTCTGAGGAAATGAAAGAACCCATACAGCAAAGTGTGGATGGTAGATCCCCTCCTCCAATTTTCCACAGGCACTAAATTAGCTCACACAGCACATATGCACACCAGCTGTTACTTTTTCATGTCTTTATTCTCTGGTGGAGAAATTGGTAGAGATTATGCAAAGCAAGGAAAACAGCTCCACTTTGAGAATTGTTTCTTACGCTTCGGGGCTTTGGCGGCTGATGAATTCCTGGAGCAGAGCTTGCGCTTCTCCTCGCCGGCTCATCTTGGTTGCCTTGCCCTGGAAGCGGCCGCGTTTCCCGGCTCCTTTGCCTCCCAGCAGCTCGGCCACTCTGCAGTGACAGCAGAGAGTGGCCTGACCCGCTCCAGAGAGCAAAGATCCACGTCCGAATTACAGAATCACAGAATAGTTTGGGTTGGAAGGGACCTTCAAAGCTCATCCTTTAGTTTAAAACCATCACCCCTTGTCCTGTCGCAACAGGCCCTGCTAAAAGTCTGTCCCCGTCTTTCTTATCGGCTCGTTTTAAGTACAGAAAGGTGCAATAAAGTGTCCCCGGAGCTTCTCTTCTCCAGGCTGAACACCCCAACTCTCTCAGGACTTCTCTCCATCACTCCATCCCCAACCTGTATGAACACCAGGGTTGCCCTGACCCAGGTACAGGACTTTGCACTTGCACTGATACTGCTCAGCTTATTCAACATTAGAATTCTTATTAATTTTAAAGAAACCACAGAACATGTCACCTGGGACCTAAATTTTCAACCGCTTCAACGGGTCCAGCTAGAAGAAAGAGGCCCGCTTCCTTTTCATCTCCCACGGTCAGGAACAGCAGTGTTTCCTGGGGAAAGAGAGATTGGATTCCAGAATAACCAGCGCCCTCTGGGACTGGGAAGGGGACAGGGACACAGGACCCCTTTGGAAAGGACACAGCCCTGTAGGTTGTGACTGGGGGACAAAGCGAAGCCTGGCGAGCTTGAATGACAAAGCCAGTGGTGACAAGTTTAGCCTTCACCAGTAACTCACCTCTGTCCCAATCTCATTAGCGATGATGTTCATAAATTCAGAGTCACCCTCTTTCCTGTATGAATGGGTAAAAAAGAAAAAAACAGTTCAGAAAGAAGCAAAAATCCCCTCTAGAGTCCAAACTATCAATCAGAAACCAAAGGCCTCATCAGCTCTGGGATTTTGGCCTCTTGCTGTTAAGATGGAGATTAATTTTTTTCTCTGTATCTAAATCCTCGTTGTGCATTCCTGTGGACATCTTAGGAATTATTTAAGTGTTTCTCTTTCAGGAAGAGAGCTCCTCAGTTTTATTTGAAAATATCAAGGGCAGACAGAAATCAGACAGACATAGCTACTTCTTAGCTATAAACCCAGAATTCAGTGACTGAATTGCTAACACATCTCTTTATTACACAATCCTCCAGCAGGTTGAGGCAGTTTTAATATTCTATTCACCTTACTTATATTGTTGCTTGAGAAACAAGCCTGTTAGGGTGTCAGAGAGATGAAACTGCCACCAAACATGTAAGATCCCATTTCACCCTTCTCCCTGAACTCCCCCGTACCTGTGTAACACGAAGAGCTGACTCTGAACAGGTTTGCTTTTGAAGTCCCGGGCTATCAAAACAGCCATGTCTCGAAGCAGGTTCAAGTTATTCTGAAAGAAAAGCAAATAAACTGTCCTGCAGGTGGAGAAATCGCTGTGAAAACTGAGTTGTGTTCCAAAGATTGGAGCAGCTTTCATCACAGCCAGAAAAACTGATGCCTACGATTCACTTCCCATCACGAGTAACGCTCAGGTCTACGAGAAACAGCCACAATCTGCTTTTCTCAGCCACCCTCGTACCTTCTGAAGCAGCTTCACGGAACTTTGCAGCCTCTTCACAGCCTCTACGTGCTCGCCTGGTCCATTTCTGAAAGAACAAGGAGAATGTGGATGGTTAGTCTGAAGGACAAAGGATTTCTTAAAGGAACAAAAGCAGAGAACACCATAAAAACCACCATGTAGATGTACCCTGAGACTTACGTGATATTTGTCACAAGAAACAGTAAAGATGAAATAAAAGCGGACAGGGTCTTACTTGAGCAGTGAGGTTAGAGCCTTCTCCGTACTGTGACTTTGTTCCATTGACTTCAGCACTCTGTTTCCTGCCAGGAAAACCAGGTTGGTTTTGTTCTTTTTCCCTTTTTCTGTGCCAAGGAGTTTAATAACCTTAAAAAGGAAACGAACAGGTGGTCAGTTCCTGCTAGACTACACTTTGTTGTGAATATTGACTCTCTGCCAGTGAAAAGAAACCGATTAAAATCAACCATAAGATCAATGTATTAAAAAAAAAAGGTGGGGATATGGTGGAATTAATATAGTTTTGTAGTCCTGGGCTGCACTCTGCAGTGCACTTGGATGTCTCTGCTGGGATATAGACTCTGACAAATGACTGAAAAGAAAGAAACACTTAAAAGCAACTCTAGAATTTGATCTCCACCTCCCTGCACAGAGGATTTCTTGTTCATGACACATGTCGCAGAGGCATCAGCAGTTCAGAAAACATCATTTCTACAGACAAAGGCTGAGTTCTCTTACAAAAAAGGAGCCTGACTGACTGGACAAAGACCATCGACCTGCTGGGGCTCGCCCAGCACGGGGCTCCCACCACCCCCTTCACCATCGGGACAATTTCCGTGGATCTCAGGGGCTTCTGCTGAGGCTCCTGAGGCAGCTCAGCTGCAGCCCCTCACCTGCAAGTCGCTCAGGTTGGAGACGTGAGTCCCACAGCACATGTTGGAGTCGACGCCTTCGATGTCAACAACTCGCACTGGCCCCGCGTGGTCGTCGGGCAAACCGCGGCTTCTCACCTGGCAAAAGGGGGACAACGGCAAACAGGGTGACATCCACGCCGCAGTCGTTTTGGCCCCGCGGATGCCACCGGTTCTCTTGCCACCACTCACCGTTTCAATTTCAGGGTCGTCCGCAGGCAGTTCCCTCACAGTCACCGGTACCCTCGCCCGGATTTTCTCATTCACGTTCCTCTCCAGGGCGTCGATTTGCTCTGCTGTCATGGAGGGGGTGTCCAGCTCAATGACACTTCGCTGGCGGCCCAGCTCCCTGCACCAAGGAAGAACATCTCCTGTAGCCACAACCCGCTGGAAGGTCCCTCTGTGCCATCGCGCTGCTGGGAACACAGTGACTGAAACAACACACACTTCCCTCCTCTCCCTGTTATTTACAGAGCGCCAGATACAAACCCAAAGCGTGGAGGAGAACAAGACAGAGCAAATACTTTGCACGGCTTCTCTCCAGTTCAGCCACCTCTCCCAGTCCCTCTGAGCTCAGCTGAAATGGCCAAGCTGCTTTGGATTTATCGATATTCAGCCCCGTGCAGCCCAGCACGATGGCACTTGATCCTTATGGGTCCCATCCAACCTGAGATATTCTATGATTCTAGGCCAAACAAGGTGAGACTGGGGTCAAAAGGAGCCTTTTCCCTGCTCACCACGAAGTCGTCTTGAATCCGAACATCTGGTCCGCGATGGCGGTGATGAGATGCTGTCCTGGAAGAGACGTGCAAGGAACAGCTTTGAGTGCCGCTGGAAAAGAGATTTTGGGGCAGGCTGTATTTTATCTGCCGACATTCCCCACGACATTTGCCCCGCGCTGGCAGCACCGGGAGGTGCTACCGGCCGGCCCCGCTGTGGCGGGGGGACACACGGACCTGAATGCTGCTGCATGTGGTCGAAGCGCCGCTCCCAGTCCAGCGACAGCAGCACCTCGGTCCCGGGCTCCAGCGCCGCCGGCACGAAGTGAACGGCCTCGGAGCCCCGCCGGGTCACCCGCAGCACCGGCACGTCCCCGATGAGGCCGCGATCGTCCGGCTGCAGACACGGGGGGGTCAGTACCGCCGGTCCCGGTCCCGGTGTCCCGGTCCGGTATCCCGGTCCGTACCTGCCCGCCGCCCTCGGGGAAGAGGATGGTGTCCTCCAGCACCACCTGGAAACCGCGCACCGGCTCCCCGCTGCCCTCGGGCCGCAGCTCCGCCGCCCGGCACGACACCACCTTGGTGATGAACTGTAACGGGGACGGCGGCGCCGTGAGGACCGGCGAGCACCGGGAGGACCGGATCGCGCCGCCCGCCGCCCGGCCCCGCTGCTACCTGCCGGGCCCAGCTGTCCCGCTGGCACTGGAACACCATGGCCGCGAACCGGCGGCGGGACACGGGGGGAACGGCGGGACACGGGGATAACGGCGGCGACCGGGACACGGGGGAACGGCGGCGACGGTGGCCGAGGAGGGACACGGGGCTGGCGGTCGCGGCCGCCGCGCAGCAGGTGGGCGGGGCCTGCGCAGCGCGCGCTCTCGGTGCCGGTGGTGGCGGGAGGTGGGGGGACGCGGTTTCCGCAGGCCGAGCGGAGAACAGACGGTCACGGCGGTTCATGTTTATTACGGACACGGGGAGACCGGACAGCTCCCGCCATCCCGGGTCGGGGTTCGGTGCGCCCGGCGGGGAACCGGCTGCGGCGGCTCTGCTTCCTCGGTGCGTGGTGCCGGTGCCCCGCGAGGCTTACTGCGGCTGCGGCGGCTCCCGGTGGGCCTGGGCTCAGAGCTCGTCCTGTGGACAGGAGGAGCGAGGTGCCAGGGAAGGGACCAGCGCCAGGACCGTGTCCCCGGCTGGCACCGGAGCTGCTGCCGGTGTCCCAGGAGGAATGGAGAGCTCGGTGGGGGCTGCATCAGTATGTAGTAGCACTGGGGGAAGCAGCTCACAGGCAATACTTACATCCAGGTCATCCATGGCTGGGGGGGGCCCTTTGTCCGTCACCTTCTCTAGGAGCTGGACAAGAAACAAAGAGTTCTGGGAACTCCAAATGGCCGAGTATCCCCCACCCCAAGCACTCACCCTACCCGTGCTCCCGGTCCCCGGAGCCCATGGCATGGCTTACCTCTGCATACTGCTCCAGCATGGCCCTCTCCACCTCCTCGTCCCCTTCCCAGTCTCGCCAGTTGTCAAAGTCCACGGAGAGCCAGGCGGGCTGTGGGGAGAGAGCATCCCCTGAGGGAGGGAGCAGCGCAGGGGAGTCCCGGCAGCCCTGGGATTGCTCTGTGCGGTGAGTGCAGGCTGGGGACTGGGCAGACTGGGGAAGGGCAGGAAAGGGAGTGTGTCCCTTTGCCTGTGGGTGCTGGTCCCAACCCCGCCTGTGTCAAGGGAAAGGGGTGCGACATCCTTCCTGGAGGGCAGAGGTCCACGAACTGGAGCTCCCCAGGAGCTACGAGAGGCTACATGGGGACAGCACACACACTGAGGCTGGTCCTGGCTGCCAGATGCCACACACACCTTGATGTTCTCCTTGGTGATGCGGGGCCAGGCCACTTTCTCCTTCCACTTTCTCATAAAGCAGGTGATGGAGCGGTCAGAGCGCTTCTCCCGTGAGTCCTGCCAAGAGATCAGGGGTGCCTCACCTTGCTATCCGTTGGACTCCTCTCTGTAACCCACTGCAGACACACACAGAATTAAAGCCCAGCTATGTGCAGGCTGCGAGGGACACAGAAGCAGGGAGACAGGTTGTTTCTGGTCCAATGCAGCACTGTGAGGGCCAGGGTCAGGGCTCCTCGGCTTGTGCTCACCCCATACAGGGAAATGGGAAATGGGTAGGATTCAACGCTATGCGGTGTTGCTCAAGACCGTGCAGGCTGGGTTTAATCTGAGCCTGATGCAGGAGTTTGCTGGGGGGAGCCTCACCTTGGAGTTGATCCTGGCATACAGGTTGATCTCGTTGTAGAACTCCACGCCGTCCGCATTTTTGCAACTGTCAAAACACCATAACTTAGGAAGAGAGGGCCGAGGGCACCAGTGCTCTGCTCTTAAGAGTCCTCCTTGTCCTCCAAACCATCCCAGTTCAAGGCAACTCACCTGAACACCAGCCGCTCGTTCTCGATGACGACTTTAACATTCCTGCTGTCCTCGACGCAGAACTCCAGGTAGACGTACCGCGGGCGGTCGTACCACAGCGTCTTTGCGGGTTGCCTGGGGAGAGGGCAGAGCAGCGGGGGTTTGCGTGCTGCCCACCAGAGCTCTGCAGGGACACGGGGTGGGGATTGGGGCAGGGATGGTGCCCCAAATGTGTCCCCTGCCTGGGCTGAACTCCAGGGTGGGCAGTGGGGTGGGCGCGGGGCCCGGGCGGTGGGTGATGGGCACACAGCGCTGCCGTCTCGCCCCACACGGCCCGTCGGTAACCCGACCTCCCCGCTGCCCTTTCCTGCCGTTCCCGGTGCCGTTTCCCCGCTGCCCCGGGCTGGAGGGTCCTGCCCGGTTGTGCCTCACGCTCCGGACCCTGGGTCGGTACCCGGGACCCCGGCCGGGTGCTGCCCCGGGGACCGGGTGCTGCCAGCCCCGTCCCGTCCGGCCGCTCTCACCTCGCCATGGCGGTACCGGCCCCGCCCCGTGCTATTTCGGGCCGGGGGCGCGGCTCCCGGCGGGGTCAGGAGCCGGGGCCGACCAGGTCGGGGGCTGCACGGCCACCTCGCGGCCCGGTCGCCAGCCCAGCGCCCCCCGCAGGGGGTGCACCCCACGCCGGGCCACACTCCCGGGACCCCCCGGGAATCCCCGGGATGCCCCGGGACGCCCGGGAAACCCCCGCACCCCGGCTCCGCCGCAGCCATTCCGCCAGGCCGCTGGGGGGCGCGCTGGCACCGCCCTAGCCAGGCCCCGCCCTCTCTCTGCCCCGCCCCGCTACCAAGCCCCGCCCCTCGCCGCGGCGCCAAGATGGCGGAAGTGTCGCGGTGCCGGTAGCGGCGGCTATGGAGGCGGAGGGCGGCCCGCTGGGGCCGGGGGAGCGCTGGGCGCCGGTGGGCGCCGTGGCGACGACGGAGGAGGAGGAAGAAGAGGACGAGGAAGAGGCAGCGGCGGGCGGGTCGCCGCAGTCGGTGCCGCGGCTGCGGGCCGAGCGGCGCCGGTTGCACGGGGCGCTGCTGGCGCTGGCCTCGCACTTCGCGCAGGTGCAGTTCCGGCTGCGGCAGGTGGCCCGGGCCGGCCCGGCCGAGCAGCAGCGGCTGCTCCGGGAACTGGAGGATTTCGCGTTCCGCGGCTGCCCGGCCCCGCTGCCCCACGGCCTCGGTGATGCCCTGGTGAGTGCCCGGCGGGGCTGCGGCCGCACCGAGCCGGCTGGGGGGGGAACCGGGGCCGGCAGAGCGGTGGCTTTTGCTGGGGTGAGGACAATACCTTCTCCCTTTGGATAACGGCATCGCACGGGTTTCCGTTCCACGCCATCTGCCCCGGGGTTGGTATGTCAGTCTGAGCCCGTTAAAGCCCGTTGGCAGCTGCCGTGCTCCCGGCCACTGCGGGGACGTGTGGAGGGGACCACGGTGGCCAAGGAGAGGGGTGACCATCGTGGCCACCCCACATGCACTGGCCAGAGGCACCGCACATTCAGTGACCGACTCCGGTGGGTTTGCACAACACTCGGTTACCGGTTCGTCCCCGGAGCATGCGGGTCCTGGGTGACATGGGGACAGCTCCCAGGACCTGCATTAAAGCCCCTCTTGGTGTGTTACTGCTCCGCTCCCAATCACAGCGGTGACTCAGAGGATCTTTGCTACGTACACGTTATTTGGCGACTTGCAACGGTGCTTCCTGGATCCCAGCCATGGGGCTGAGGGCAGATCTGGGAAGCTTATTCCTTCCTCAGATGAGTGATGAGGCTGGTGCCTCTCCTGGGTGTTCAGGCACCTCTTTTTCTCAGGCTGGCATGAGATATTTGCTAGTTTAGCGCATGAGTTAACAGAAACACTCCTCATACCACAACCATGTTCTCTGGGGCTTGGCTATGACAATAAAGCATCAGTTTAATTTACCGGTAACTTTTTTTTCAGAGTGAGCGAGAGAAGCAGGAGCAAATTGAGGTCCAGAAGGAGAAGCAGAGAGAGCTGATCCTGCAGCTCAAGACACAGCTGGATGACCTGGAGACGTTTGCATACCAGGAGGGCAGCTATGATTCTCTGCCGCAGTCCGTGGTTATGGAAAGACAACGGGTTAGGCTGCCAAATTCTGTATTTCTTAGCGTTTGTGAGCCTCTTACAGACTGTAAGAGTTGATTGGTCCTTGGTTCTGCTGTAATAGAGTATCAGTAATTTGTAAACCTGTCCTGTGTCTTCTCTTGCAATTTTCTATATGCAGCAAAAGTTTCCAAGGTGATGAATGGGTAAAGGAATGTTTTGAAGCAGCAGCACGGGGTGAGATGATGGTTCTACCTTGTGTTTTGCAGATGATTATAAATGAATTGATAAAGAAGCTGGACATGGACTTAAGTGAAGATATCGCGACGCTCTCTCCCGAGGAATTGCGGCAGCGCGTGGATGCCGCCATAGCACAGATCGTTAATCCCGCCAGGGTGAAGGAGCAGCTGGTGGAGCAGCTGAAGACGCAGATAAGGGACCTTGAAATGTTCATCAACTTCATTCAGGGTCAGTGCTGAGTTTTTAGATGAGCAGATTGAATCGCTTTGTTGTTCCCTGAGGAGAGAGGTGACAGAGAATGCAGGAGGGTGTCTGGGTCACGGGGAAGTGCAAATCTCCCCACCATCAGTTCAGAGAGACAGAGGATGCAGGAGGGTGTCTGGGTCATGGGGAAGTGCAAATCTCTCTGAACTGATGGTGGGGAGAACAAGAGGCCGACAAAAAAAGTGCAGAGAGGTCTAAGAGGTATTTACTTTAATACCAAGGATATGCAGCTTAAATTCACCAGTGTGAAATTCTTGTTGTAGATGAAGTCGGAAGCTCTGGTAAGGCGGAAGATGGACACTGCGAGTGCGCAGGCAGGAAAGAAGCTGGTGGATCCTGCAAATCGCATACCCGGCCTTGTGGAAACAGAGGTGGGTGCTGCTGCCACTCACCTGAGCTTCGGCGTGAATCCAGTCGTGCCAGGCTGCTTTGCCTTTTTCCTGGCAGTTGGTTTCTGTGCTTTCTTGTTCATAGAAATCCTGTGTCCGGTTCCTTTACCCTTCCTCCTTGGGGTCATTAGAGTGGCCACAGAACCTGAACATGTGGCATAAATGATCCTTGCTCTCTATACATGCCAACAAGAAAAGCTGTTGTTGGATTTCTTCTCTCTAAGATGATCTGATCATTAAGAACAGGCTGTGCAAATGTTGGCTTCAGTGCTTTGAAACTAGAAGTAGTGAGAAAAGCTCCTGAGCACCTGAGAATCCATGGCAGAGGGGGAGCAGGTGTTTGCACTCCCTTTTGTATGATGGATCAGAGCTATTGATTCCTTAATGAGAGTACTTTTTTTCCTCTTTTCTAACCTGATCAGTGAACCCAGAAGATGCCAGAAAGATGCGAGAAACAGGCCTGCACCTCATGCGGCGCATGCTTGCCGTGCTCCAGATCTTCGCTGTCAGCCAGTTTGGTTGTGCTACTGGGCAGATTTCTCGCACCCTTTGGCAGAAGGACCAAGCCAACAAGGACTATTCCCCGTTAATTAAGAAACTGGAGCTGTCGGTAGAGCGGGTGAGGCAGCTGGCTACGAAACACCAGCAGGATGAGCATGTTATCAGTTCCTCCGACCTGCAGGACATTCCGTTGGGGGGCAGAGACGAGCTGACGCTCGCTGTGCGCAAGGAGTTGACCATCGCTTTGCGAGATCTGCTGGCTCACGGGCTCTACGCCTCCTCTCAAGGAATGAGCCTGGTCTTGGCCCCTATTGCCTGCTTAATTCCTGCCTTCACCTCCTCCCCGCAAACCATGCACCCCTGGGAACTCTTTGTGAAGTATTACAACGCTAAAAACGGACAAGCCTTCGTGGAATCCCCAGCTCGCAAGCTCTCGCAGTCCTTCGCGCTGCCTGTGACGGGGGGAGCGGCCGTGACGCCCAAGCAGAGCCTGCTAACGGCCATCCACACCGTCCTCACGGAGCACGACCCCTTCAAGCGCAGCGCGGACTCGGAGCTGAAAGCTCTGGTGTGCATGGCGCTCAACGAGCAGCGTCTGGTCTCCTGGGTGAACCTGATCTGCAAATCTGGAGCGCTGGTCCAGTCCCACTACCAGCCGTGGAGCTACATGGCTAACACGGGCTTCGAGAGCGCGCTCAACGTTCTCAGCCGCCTGAGCAACTTGAAATTCAACCTCCCGGTTGACCTGGCTGTCCGGCAGCTGAAAAATATCAAAGATGCTTTTTGATGTGTTTTTAATTGTTGATCATCCGTTTTCCACAAGTAGGCAGCTGTTGGGCTCGAGAAGTCTGGCTTTTTTTAAGACCAAACTGGACTCTTTGAAATCGGTATTTGCTTTTAGGGAAATCTCACGGTGTCTTGATGCTGGAAATCTGTGTTTTACAAGGCTGCTGCTGCAAAGCTGCTGTACGGCACCTCGCTCTGCCCAGTTTGTGCAGCTCTGAAGAGCAAAAGTGCTTCGCTGGTGAGCTGATGGCAGCGAGGGGTTGGTGTGGGGGGCTGACTGCCCTGAGTACAGGTTGGGGGAAGCTCCTTGGAACATGCAGCTTTGCTCCTGTGCTGCATCCACGTGGTTATTCCTCAAAGACTGTCCTCTAAATGATGTCCTGTGAGACACCCCTTGGAGAAGAGTGCGACAGCCTGGTGCGTGTTCTCTGGGCATGAGTGACTTGTTCTCCCTGGGGTGGATGTGTGGAAAAAGCTGGGGTCTGAGAGCTGCAGGTGTGGGGGGCTGCGCTGCTCCGGCGCCTTAGCAAACCACATTCCTCGGGCTGGTGAGGGGCTGGCACTGGCACCTTTGCCCAGCAGTCCCTGAGCTCCTTTTTCAGATTTTTTGTGCAATAGTTGGCAGCCTGGTGGTTTATAGGGGATGCATTAAATTGCTTTAGCAAAGTGTATGTGTGGGGAGAGCCCATCTCCAGTGACTGTGGTGTCATTTGTGTTTGTTACTGGCGTTCTGTTCTATAGCTGTGTGAGCTCCCTTGGTTTGGAGGAGAAACACAGAATCACTTTGGTTGGAAAAGCCCCTCAAGCTCATCGAGTCCAACCGTTCCCCCACCCCTGGCACTACCCCATGTCCTGAGAACCTCATCTCCGTCTGTCCAACCCTCCAGGGATGGTGACTCCACCATTGCCCTGGGCAGCCTGTTCCAATGCCCCACAGCCCTTTGGGGAAGAAATTGTTCCTAAATCCAACCTCAACCTCCCCTGGTGCAACTTGAGGCCGTTTCCTCTGCTCCTGGCGCTTGTTCCTGGGGAGCAGAGCCCGACCCCCCTGGCTCCAAGCTCCTTTCAGGCAGTTCAGAGATCAGAAGGTCTCCCCTCAGCTCCTGTTCTCCAGCTGAACCCCCCAGGTCCCTCAGCCGCTCCCATCACACTTGTGCTCCAGCCCGTGCTCCAGCCCCTTCCCCAGCTCCGTTCCCTTCTCTCCACTCGCTCCAGCACCTCAAGGGCTTTCTTGTGAGGGGCCCAGAGCTGCCCCCAGGATTCTAGGTCTGGTCTCCCGGTGCCCGGTCCAGGCCCGGTCCCTCCCCACACTCTGACGGCCGCGCCGCCGCCGCTGTGTCCCGGGGTACCCGGCACGGGGCCCGTTGCCCGGCAACGGCGGCACCGCCGGCACCGCCCCGCGCATGCGCGACCCGCACTTGGCGTACTAAGCGGAAGTGACGTACAGTGACACGAGGTGAAAGGTCGGAGGCGCGGCCGCACCTTTCTTTTCCGGTTTGGGCGCCATCGCTGTGGGAGGTTCGGTGAGTGCGGGCCCGACCGCGGCATCCGCCGCCATCCGCGGGCCGGGGGCGGTCGGGGGCCCCGGGCGTGACCGCAGTGTGCTGTCTCCGCAGAGATGGGGAAGTTCATGAAGCCGGGGAAGGTGGTGCTGGTGCTGGCCGGCCGCTACTCGGGGCGCAAGGCCGTCATCGTGAAGGTGAGCGGGGAACCGGCGGGGGTGGCCCGGTGTCCGTGGCCTGGTGTCCTGGCGGGGCTGTTCCCGCCGCTGGCGGCCCTGCAGAGCGGGCAGGAGCCCGAGCGCTGCCGCTGTCTGTCTGTGGAGGTGTCTGTACGAACGGGGTTGTCCTGGGGGGGTTTTCCGGTGTCACCGCCCGCTGCGCTCGGTGTTTTTCAGAACATCGATGATGGCACGTCCGACCGGCCCTACAGCCACGCCTTGGTGGCCGGGATCGACCGCTACCCGCGCAAGGTGACAGCTGCCATGGGCAAGAAGAAGATTGCCAAGAGGTCCAAGATCAAGTCCTTCGTCAAGGTTTATAACTACAACCACCTCATGCCCACCCGGTGAGTGGGGCCGGTGGGGTGGCACCGGGGGATCCTCGTCTGTTTTTGTTGATTGTAGGTGCTGTGTGATCTCCCTGGTGAACACTGAGGGTCAGGGAGCTTCTTAATTATGTGGCTGAATGAATGAATGTGGGGGCGATGCTCTGCAGAAAGAGGTGCTTGGGGGGGGTGTGAGGCTGAGGGAAAATATTAATTGATTTCTGAAATAAGGCAGCTGGCTCTTATTTCAGCCACATAATCATGGAGTGTCAGCAGGTGATGAGTGTTTGGGACAACAGGGAGGGTCTGGGGGTGCTGACAGAGCTCTTGTGGCCCAGAGACGTTTGTTCCCATCCCCTCGGAGCTGCTGCGGGCACCAGCTGCTGAAAGCAACACCCCGGGCAGAGCTGCTTGTCTGTGTGGAGCCTTTTAACTGGAATTATTAAATGTCCTGAGTTGGACCCACAAGGATCGTCAAATTCAGCTCAGCCAGTAGCTCTTTCCTTTATGTGCTGAATTAAATGCTTTTAGTTGCTTTAGTAGTTTGGTGATTTCCTGAGCTGAGAAGGCTTTAAGAGCTGCAGTCCCTTCAACTGGCACCAGTACATGCAGTTGACTGGTTGGGCTGCCCGCTTTGCGTTCACCCTCCTGCCAAGCACCGTCCACCCTCCGAACATCGCTGCTTTCTCACCCAGGTATTCCGTTGATATTCCGCTGGACAAAACAGTCGTCAACAAGGACGTGTTCAGGGACCCCGCGCTGAAACGCAAAGCAAGACGTGAAGCCAAGGTGAAGTTTGAGGAGAGGTGAGTTCAGAGCTCGGCTCTTTGGTGCCATCAGAAGGTTGAACACTTTTTCTCCAACTTCTTCAAATGCGTTTTTGGTTGAGTGTGTTCCTCCTCCTCACCTTCTATGCGTGTTTACGCAGCTCCTGCGCAGGGAGTTGGTGGGTTGAGGTGGGGGACGGTTTCCCAACAGCCACGACTGGTGTTGGTGCCGTGACGATCTCTGGGCATCGCGCTCCCAGTTCATCCGCCGTCACCTGGCTGGGTGGCACAGGGTGGCGCTGATGCTTTGCCCAGGAGCGTTTGGGTTAAAAGTCCTTCTTTTAAGCTTTCTATTCAGAAACTCCTTCCGCAGGAGGAGCCGTGCAGGGTGTCTCGTGGGGTTTCAAGTGCTCTGCCTGTGATCATGGGCTGTTCTTCGAGGGTATCCTTCCCTCCTGGGCTGGAAACTGCCGTTGTGCGAGTGTCCCTCACACGATAGCTTCATGAGGAAGCCTGCAACCCAACATTCGCTTCCCTTGGCAGTTTAAACATTTAAAGCGGGTCTAGTTGCAGCCTGGGCTGGGGAATTGCCTCTGCGTCCTGCCTGTGGGAGGACCCGAGCAGCTCCTGGGTGGGTCTTGTGCTGGCACCAGCAGGTCCGGAGTGTTCTCTGACTTTTGTGTTCCTCTTTCAGGTACAAGACAGGCAAGAACAAGTGGTTCTTCCAGAAGCTGCGATTCTAAAGGTGTAACAAAGTTGCATCAATAAATGTTTATTAAAAACTGCTTTGTTTTGTTGTGTAAAAAGCGTTGCTAGGCCTTTTTTTGCAGTGGTGTAGATGTTCTTGCTTGTGTCTGAGAGCTGGGGAAGCAGTTGCAGTCCAGGTAAACGTCAGAGCATTGTGTGGCCTGAACCGTCTGTGAGACTGTCCCCTCTGCTGTGGGGCAGAGGCTGCTCCGTCCCCTTCCTGCTGCTGAGGGGTGATTTATGTCATTCCCAAAACTCTGGTAATCCCTGTAAGAGAGGATGATGGGTAATTCCTGGTCTCCGCTTCTCTCATCTCTTCCTTGGCTGAGAAACAACAACATGTAGGGCAATTTAGTGATCTACCAGTGGGTGTTACATTTTTGGTTACCTTTGCAAATGGTCTTTATGGTGCAAAGGGGAGAGTTTGGGTGTTAAAAATGGGTGACGGGGTGGGAGGGGAAGAGGCGATTTACCACCTGTGACTGCAGCGGGATGAAGGTGCGTTCCGGAGAGGGGGGCGTGCAGGGAATGGGTGGAAATACCGGGTTTTTGGGGTCTGCACCCCCCGCGGGCTGGCTGGGCTGGGCCTGGGCGGGATGGGGCTCTTGTCCCCCGCCCCGGGATGCAGACAGGATGGGGCGGGGCCACGGAACCGAAAGCAAAAGCGAAGGGCGAGTGGAGCGGCCGGTTCCACCGGCAGCGGGACCTTGGCCCCGCGGAGATGGACTCGGAGGAGGTGAGGAGCTGAGCCCCGGGGGGTCCGGGGGGGTGCGGGGTGTGCAGCCCGGCTGAGGGACCCTCCTGTCCCCAGGACTCCTTCATCCAGCTGTCCCAGCCCGGGGAGCTGGAGGGCGACATCCCGGAGGGGACCCTGGCGCAAATCCAGCAGGAGATTAAGCGTTGCAAGGTGAGAGGGGGGAAGTGGGGTCACAGCCCAGGCTGTGAGCTTGAGTTTCTTATTTTTTCTGGGGTTACAATCCTGGAGGGGACACCCCGTGGTTATCAGAACCTGTACTGGGGACTGGGGCTCCGCATGGGGGACAGTCACCCCCTTCCCAAAGGAGCAGTGTGTTTTGGGGGTGGCACGAGGTCTGCAGGGTCTCGCTGTTTGATGGTGCCTCTCCCAGGACCTTTGCAGCGCTCTGGAGCGAGACCACACAGAGCTACAAGCAGCCAGGGAAGCTGCAGAGCGGAAGGCAGGAGAGCTGAGGAAAGAAGGAGAGCTTCTTTGTAAAACTTGTGAGCAGCAAAAGCTTTTAAGCAGAGAAGAAGAGGTATCCTGGCAGGTTGGTGGTCGGAGGGAGTTGGCGTGGGCTTGGGGGGTGGCAGTGGGTGGTGGGACTGTGTCACTCGGCTCACTGCTCTGAGATCACTTTGCTCCCGACCCAGTGGAGGTTTCGTGGGATGTCACATCAGGACTGTGCCGAAAAAGCGAGCGAGTGCTGCAGCGGTGGAGGAAGGGCTGGGGTCAAAGGGCTGCAGAAAAACTGTGTGGGTGGAGCTGCGTCCAAGACCTGTGCTGGGAACGGAGAGTGTGCTGCAGCCCCTCGCATCCTGGGGGTTCCTTTGCTGCCCCCCCTTTCCTTCCTTTCTTCCTTCCAGATGGACATTTTCTTAGCAAAGGAGGAGAGAGACAGATTGAGGCAAGAGAAGCAGGTGCTGGAGAAGAAACTGGAAGAAATGAGGCAGAGGTTCCGCTGGGAGGATCCCGTGATGGTAACTGTGTGTGGGCACCCGGGTGAGCTGGCGAGGGGCGCGAGCCTGGCTGGGGTTCTGCAGGCAAACGCGGCTGGATGCTGTGTGACAACTGGCACAGCTCCTGCAGGTCCCAAAGCCACAACTCCAGGCACAGCCAGAGCCCAGGAGAGACTCTGCTGAGGCTCTGCCGCTGTTCATCTCGAGCCATGAGCTCATTTCTAGTTTGCGAGTTGGCAGCGACAGGCCCTGTGTGGGGTTTAGTCTCCTCCAGGTGTTGTCTGTGTACTCAAACCTAGATGCTGCCTGCCTTGCCAGAGAAGAAAATGGTGTTTAAGGGACTTGTGACAAAGAAGGAGGATGTGAACAAGCTGATTCTCACCCCACTGGTCCACTACCCTCTGCTGGGGGGCTCGGCTCTCATCACCTTTGAGAAGGCAGAGGGTAAGAGCCAGACGAGCGCTGCCACAGCCAGGTGTCCATTGGCTTCAGGCCCTGCCCTGCATCCCCTCCCTGGGCTGGAGCTCGGAGCTCTGACCCCTGCCAGCACTATGTGAAGTTATGCCTCCCCAAAGCGTTGGCTGCCCCGTGTCCCCTACGACACTCTTGGAGCAGATGCTCTATCCCCTGAGCTGGGGGCTCTCCCTGCCCGCAGTGGCCCAGATGATCATAGACCTGAAGGAGCACGTGGTGGAGCTGAGCTGCGGGGAGGAGCTGGAGGAGCTTGACCGCTGCAAGGTGCGAGTGCAGGCAGCGCCGGTGGATCTGCTGCTGCCGTCTGCCCTGGAGGTGGGTCCTGAGGGCTGCGGAGAACTGCAGCGCTGCCCTGGGTATGCTCTGGCTTCGCTGTGTCCGCCCAACTTGTCCTTGCCAGGTCGCTGGTACTGGCCCAGCTCGGCACATTAGTGCTGCAGCCCTGGCGATAGCCCTGTCCTGGCACTGACCAGCCTGTGCCACCCGCAGATCGGGCTGACTCGGAGCAGCAGGACTATCCTGGTGTCTGAACTGCCCAGCCTGGGCATCCCTGAGGAGGCACTGCTGGACAAGCTGGAGCTCTTCTTCAGCAAGACGAAGAATGGAGGCGGCGAGGTGGAGAGCAGGGAGTTCCTGGACAACTCCGACCAGGTGGTGCTGACCTTCGTGCAGGACGGAGGTGCGTGGGGTGTGCTGAGCTCGGGCTGCCAGCAACGGGGGAGCAGCCCAGACAGCTCTGGGGGGCTCCGGTGGTCTCCTGAGAGATGAGCTCTGTTTGTGGAGAACGGGGAAGGCAGAGCGAGCCCAGCCTGTCCTGTCTCCCCTGAGACAGGTGAGCTGGGGCTGTGCAGTGCCAGCCTCAGTGTCTGTGCCAGGGATGTCAGCTCCCTGGGAGCTCAGCGGGGGCCTGGGCAGCTCAGGGCTTTCCTCTCCAACCACAGTGGCCGAGCCGCTAATTGCAAGAGGACGCATGCAGGTGCTTATTGGGAAGGGGAAATACAATGTCAAAATATCGCCGTGCGTGAGTGGAGACGTCACTGACCTGCAGGTAAGAGCATGAGACCCAGTGCCAAGCAGCACCTGCAAGCCCAGGGTGAGCCCACACGGCTGGGGGCTCCTGAAGCCCCTTTTCCCCACCACTGTGCAGCTCAGGGCACAGATCCTGAGCAGAGCAGTGTTCCACCCTGCTCAGCAACTGTCCTGAGGGGATCCCTTCCCTGGAGGGGTCCCTTGCGGCTGCCCCCCATGGCACAGGGGCTCACCCCCAGCTCTGCCCAGCTCCAGCCCTCCCGCTGCCCCCGGACCGTCCTGCTCTCGGGGATCCCAGACGTGCTGGGTGAGGAGGCCATGAGGGACACCCTGGAGATCCACTTCCAGAAGACCAGCCGTGGCGGGGGAGAGGTGGATGCGCTTGCCTATGTCCCAGCGGGACGACAGGCGGTGGCTGTTTTCACAGAGGATGTGGGCTAACCGCTAACCCCGGCCAGCCCCATCAGCGCAGCGCAGAGGGGTGCTGGAAGAATTAAAGCATCTGCGAGGAGCTCTGTGTCTGTCGTGATGGGGATGGGATGGGGATGATCTGTGGGAGGGGGGCCAGAGGAGCCACAGAAATGATCTGAGGCTGGAACAGCTCTGCTGGGAGGACAGGCTGAGAGAGTTGGAGTGTTCAGCTGGAGAAGCTCCAGGGAGATCTTATTGCAGCCTTTCTGGACTTGAAAGATGGGGACAGACTTTTATGCAGGGCCTGTTGCAATAGGGCAAGGGGTGATGGTTTTAGACTAAAGGAGGGGAGATTCAGGCTGGACATGAGGAAGGAATTGTTGGCCCTGAGGGTGGTGAGAGCCTGGCCCAGGTTGGGCAGAGAGGTGGTGGATGAACCATCCCTGGAGACATCCCAGGCCAGGCTGGACGGGGCTCTGAGCAACCTGAGCTGCTGAAGATGTCCCTGTCATGGCAGGGGGGGCACTGGGGGAGCTGGGAAGGTCCCTCCAACCCAAACCATCCTGTGATTGTATGAGAACGGGCCCCGCTGCAAGAGCTTCCCGGGCTCTGTGGGCAGCGGGGCTCGGTCGGGCCGGTCCGGGGGCGGTGCCGGCCGAGGCGGGGCGGCCCCGCTTTCGCTTTCGTTTCCCGGCTGCGTTCTTGCCCGGGCCGCGGTGTTGCGGGAAGCGGGGCCGGGCAGGGGCTGCGCCGGGGCCTTGCGCGGCGAGGGCGAAACCCAAGCCCGGGACCCAGCCCCGCGGGGCGGGCGGCGCTGCTGCCGGGGCTCGCGGCTCGGCGGGCATGGCGGGCCGCACGGTGCGGGTGGGCGGGCTCCCCGCAGAGCTGCCCGCAGACCGGCTGGCCGACAAGCTGACCATCCACTTCCTGCGCTCCCGCAACGGCGGCGGGGAGATCGCGGACGTGCGGGTGCTGCCCGGGCCCCCGCCCTGCGCCCTCATCACCTTCGAGGCTCCCGAAGGTAACGGCCCCCCCAAAGGGGTCCCCCCGTGTCCCCCCTGCGCCGGGGCGGCTGCTCCTGGGGCTGGGCTGACGCGGGGTCTTGTTCCAAACAGTGGCCCAGAGGGTTCTGGAGGTCAAGGATCACGTCTTGTCTGTCGGAGGGAAGAAATACCCGCTGGAGGTGACGGCGCACGTCGCGGAGCTGAGCCCCGATGAGGTAGCGAGAGCGGGCAGCTCCTGTTCGCGTGTTGTGATAAAGACGAGGGGTCTGGAGCAGCTTTATTATGAGAAAAGGCTGAGAGAGCTGGGGCTGTTGAGCTGGAGAAGAGAAGCTCAGAGGGATGTGATCAATGGGATCAATATCTCAGGGTGGGTGTCAGAGGATGGACCAGACTCTGTTCAGTGGTGCCCAACGCCAGGGTGAGGGGCAACGGGCACAGACTGAAACACAGGAGGGTCCATGTGAACACGAGGAGAAACTTCTTTCCTTTGCGGTGCCAGAGCCTGGCCCAGGCTGCCCAGAGCGGGTGTGGAGTCTCCTTCTCTGAGCCATTCAAACCCGCCTGGGATCCTGTGTGATCTGCTCTGTGACCCTGTGAGCAGCGCTGGGCTGGGGATCCACAGGGGTCCTGCAACACCAACTACCCTGTCATTCTGTGATTCTGTAAAGCAAATCTATTTAAATTCATATTAAAATGAAGAATTGTTATTATTTTTCTGTTAATAACACTGGGTCAGCCAGGCAGGCTCTGCACTCGGTTGTTTGGTGTTTGTGCCTGTCAAAGCAAAGAAGAATAGTCAGACTGGAGGGAAGGGGCACTTTTCCCCAGCCCATCTAGTGACACACAGGGGATCCTGTTAATGTCATTCGTGTCATTAGCTGGAGACACACAGAGTATTTTTCCTCTTTCCTTCTTAGGAGGCAGACATGCTGGTGTCTGGGAGGCACTGGAGAGTTCTTGCCTCCTCTTCCAGTTTCAGGAGAGCATGGCAGTCACTACATCTCATGTTTTCGTGTCTGAGCACAAAAAAGAAGGGCACAGGAGTTCACTTGGCATTTCAGACCATTCTGCAAGGCTGTAGTGCCAGACTGCTCAAAGGTCTGGGACAGCAAGAGGGCAATTGCGTTTCAGATGCAGAAGCGATAATGGATTTATTTGGTTTGGGCTGTTTGCAGAGCTCCCGGCATGCAGAAGGGGGCCCATGTCCCCGTGCAATCTGCCCCTCACATTCCTTGTTTGCAGAAAGCCTTTGACTGTGGGCTGGCTGCATCTTTCGGTCCTGCCTGTGTTATGTTCCCATCCTGGCAGCGGGATGCTGTGAGAGAGGTGGAGGATCATGTCATATCTTCTGTCATCATAATTTAGGGGCTGTGGCAAGTGTCAGGTACATTTGCCTCCCCCTGTGCCTTGGGAGGGGCTTATTTTTGGTCCTTGCTCTCTAACTCCCTTGCTGTTTACTTGCAGATCTTCATACGTGCTTGCATGATAGTTGACTACGGCAAGCTTCCTGCTGGCAAAACCCTTCTGAGGAACTTGCGTAAAGGCTACAGCAACGTGCAGTTCAACTTCGACTCCAAGAACACGTACTGCACCGTCAAGGGGCCGTTCACGGAGCTGCAGGCCTTCAGCAGAGGCCTGCTGGGCAGCCTGAACCTCAAGAACCAAGTCGGTGGAGAGATCCTCCTGCCAGATTCCAGCCATGTGGCCAAAGAGACCAGAATGTACCATCACCAGCAAGCGCCTGACACCCCAGAGGCAACACGAGAGATGGCAAAGCTGTTGAATTGGGACCAGGTGTGTGAAAAGGCACCGCAAGCCCCGTCGTCTCGGGGCCCAGTGGATGGGGAAGCTGTGGAACAGCTGGAGGACTTTTCCCTGGTGATGGACTCGGACATTTACTTGTACATGCAGAGGTTCTGCGCTGCCGAGTACCAAGGTGTGCTACACCGGCATCGCGTGGATGTGGTGGATGTTAGCAGCGATGGCATCGCCATACTGTACCTCCAACCATCTGCAGGAACATCTGGGGACATGGGCGCCTTGCGACAGGCGCGCCTGGCCCTGCAGCAGCTTTACCAGCAGTTGGAGCTGAGCTTACGCAAGGAGAAGATCGCCAAGGCAGGGCTGGATGTGGACAGCCAGGCGCTCAAGGCTCTGACACGCGACTTGCAGAAGCTCTATCCCCAGTTGCTGTGTCATGAGGATGAGAAGCAGCTTTATCTTATCGGAAACCTCGTCGATGTGTCCCAGGCCAAGCAGAACCTTCAGGATTTCGGGACCAGAAGAGTTGCCGCACACGCTGTCGGCAGCTCTCTGCCCTCGCACCCCGCGACCTCCCACGCTGCAGAGGCTGCGCTGCATGAGCCCAAAGTGCCTGTGGACACCTCGACCTCAAAGCTCGGCCCAGGCAAGCCAGAGCTGAAAGCTGAGCTCAAGCTAGCTGCTAACTTCAGCACTCTGAAAGCCGATAGGTCTCAGGCCAGCCTGTTGCTGAATCAGGATCCCCCGCTGGCACAGCTCTCTGGAAAGCATTTACCAGAGACAGATGCTCTTGGTGACCCAACACTGCTGCACCAGCCTCCTGGCTCTCCGACAGACGTGGTTTTGGGGTCAGCAGCAGAGTTTCAGCACAAGGACCCCAAAGAATGGGACCACGTGCGAGGAGCTGCCAGGCTAAGACACAAGGCTCTGTCTCCCTTTGAGGGCAAAGAAAACAGCGCTACGCCGCATCCTGGGGACTCGAAAGGCTCAGGTCCCATCAGAATCCACCCCCTCTCTGATACATCTAGTACGTTTGACACCACAAGGGGCTCTTCTGCTTTAGACTCTAAACCCTCTGACTCCAGGCCTCTGCTGCGACGTTCCAACAGCTTCTCCCTGCCAAGGCCAAAGGAAGGTGACAAACCCCAAGGCGCTGGCAGTGGGATGAGTGAAGAGATGAGCCTGGACTCTCTGCAGTGGTGTTACCTGAAAGATGCTCATCGTGCAATGATTGATGAACTGTGCAGGGATGGGGGTGTGCAGATCTCAGAGCATCGCGCCGGGGACTGCACTGTCCTGACACTGCGGGCGGCGGGCGGGACCAGGCTTTTCCACGCTAAATGGAAGGTGGAAGCTCTTGTGCAAAAGTGTCCTGACCTCGTGTGCCAGAGCATGAGCTACTTAGAGCTTGGTGTGGATGGTCCAGATGATGGTGCCCTGAGCGCGCTGTGCAGCCTCTTGCGAAGAAACAACCGCCAGATTGTACTCAGCAAAGACAAACACAAGTTACATATTGTCTGTCCCAAGGAGATGCTGCCAGGAGTGACCGAGGCCTTCTACATGTTTTCTTCCAGGAGGCTCCATGCCCCGAAATCCTCGTCCTCGTCTCCAGGACCAGAGAGCACAGGGCACTCAAGTGTTGTCCAGCCGAGCAGAAGCCAGGACACGGTGCTGGGTGCAGCCCTTCCTGACAGCCTGGAGTCCCTACAGATGGGTCTGCAGCAGCTGAACATCAGCGGTAAAGCAGAACACGTGGAGGTACCCAGGGCTTTCCAGCCACCAGATGCTGAGGAAAAGCGGTCCCCCAGTCCTTGGAGGCTCCAGCAAGCACTGGGGCACGAGGAGACCAATGACCACGTTGATTCTGGGGCTGCGCAAGGAGCAAGCAGCTTTCTGAGCCCTAATGTAGCAGATAAGCCAAGTCCTGCTGCTCTGAGGGAGCCCCAGGAACAGCCGAAGCTAAAACTGCAAGTGGGGGAGCCTGACATCGCCCAGCTAAAGCAGGTTTTGCCGGACAAATTCCAGTTTGTGAGAGACAAGGGCAGAGGGGCCCCCACCGAAGCGCCGGGACAGCTGCACTCGCCGGTTCCTGCGGCAGACGGTGCCCCTCGCTCCCTGCCCACCTGGCTGTACAGGGCTCCTGCTGCAGAGCCACCCGAGTCCTCAGCACAACTGTCACCTGCGGCTGAGCCCAGGGGACAGAGAAGGGCTCTGCTCCCCACGGGCAGGAGCAACGGGCAGGAGGATTCTGACCTCTCATCACAGCAGACAAGAGGTCCCAGCGTCGGACAGGAAAGCGACAAGACCCCTCCGGGCCGGTGTGACGCTTGCCAGGGCTCAGGCGTGACCTGCCAGGCCCCCTGCGGTCACGCCTTGTGCAGGACGTGTTTTGCAGGGGACAGCGCGCAGCCGGCGTGCTGCGGCTCCTCCTCGGCCGCCCCGAGCCGCAGGATCTCGGGGACGTTCAAGATCTCGTCCCTGTCGCAGAGTCTGCCGGGCTACTACCGAGACCCCACGCTGCAGGTTGGCTACAGCATCCCTGACGGGGTGCAGGGGGTAGGTGGCACCTCGGGCTTCCGTGTGTCTGTGTGTCCGTGTGTGTGCCTGTTATGTATGCCTGTGTGTGTCTGTCCGTGTGTGTGTCTGTCCATGTGTGTGCGTGCATGTGTGTGAGTGTCTGTGTCTGTCCGTGTGTATGTGTCCATGTGTGTGTCTCTGTGTGTCTGTCTGTGTGTGTGTCTGTGTCTGTCCGTGTGTGTGTCTGTCCGTGGGTGTGTCTGTCTGTGTGTCCATGGGTGTGTCTGTGTGTGTCTGTCTGTCTGTGTATCCATGTGTGTGTGTCTGGATGTGTGTCCATGTCTGTGTGTGTGTGTCTGTCTGTGTGTGTGTGTCTGTGTGTCCCCATATGTGTCTGTCTGTCCATCCATGTGTGTGTGTCCATGTCTGTCTGTTTGTGTGTCTGTCCATGTGTGTGTGTCTGTCCGTGTGTGTGTCTGTCCATGTGCGTGTGTCTGTCCATGTGTGTCTGTCCATGTGTGTCCATGTTCGTGTGCCTGTGTGTCTGTCTGTACGTCCATCTGTCTGTCTATGCAAGGGGACAGCCCCAGCTCCATGTCCCACCTGCAGAGCAGCCTCTGTTGACCTGTGGAAGGCGCGAAGCTCCACACCAGGTTTGGGAGCAGTCCTCTGTGTGTTTCCAATCTGCCAGACTCTCAGACACCAGCCCCAAGGCCCAGCACTCCAGTTGGTGTTTAATGTTGGTGTTTAATATCTTTTCTTTCCATTCTAAGGTTGGCGACCCCCACCCAGGGCAGCCTTACAAAGGGGGGAATTTCTGTGCCTTCCTGCCTGACAACAGGGACGGGCAGAAGACGGCGATGCTGCTGAAAAAAGCCTTTGAGCGCGGGCTGACCTTCCAGATCAAGTCCTGCAATGGCGAGGAAAGAGTGACGTGGGGCCTTATCCCGCACAAAACCTCCTGGGATGGAGGCAAAGCCAGGTACAGCCCAGCTCACCCGAGCTTCCAGAGGCTGGGTTTTGTTTGTTTTTAGCAATCAGAGGAGAACAAAGGGCTCCAGCTCAACAAATCCTGGCGTGGGTGGCTCTTTTAGGCTCCCACAATGGCAGAGTTGGTGCCTCCCTTTGCTTCTGTGGTGCAACAGGCCAGCCCTGCACCCTCCAGCTGGAGCTAAAGCCCTTGCCCATCCCACACCCCTAAATTTCCCAAGAACACGAATTCTGGGCCTTGTTCACTTACACCTTTCCTGTTTTTTTCCCATGACAGCGCTCTGCAGCCAGCTCTGGGTGCAAGCTCTGCTCCTGGGGAGCAGCACTTCCACCCTCCGCCCTTCTTGAAGGGCTGGAGCAAAAATAAACTGCTGTTCCCCTCTGTGGTTTTAGCACCGTCAGCAGGATTTACACCACTTCCCTCTCTGCCCCGCAGGAATGGTTATCCAGACGCCCAGTATCTCCGTGAGGTTTGCACCGTGCTGGAGAAACTGGGCATTGCCTGAGCCTCCCTCCCTGAGCAGCCGCAGCCTGTGCCTTCGCTTCACCTTCCAGCTGAAAACACTGCAGCTTAACACAGACCATTCAGGAAAAATAGCACGTGTTTGTCCGAGGAGCTCCTGTGTAGCCAGAAATCTGCACATTAGCAACAGCAGCACCTCCATCCCGCCCTCCACAAGCCTCAGCAGGGATCGGAGCTTCCCTGAAGCTCCAGCTCCTCCCGGATACGTGGTTACGCAGCTTATTTCAACATCGGCTCCAGGCTGAGCCCCGGTGTGGTTTTCAGCAGCATAAATGGAGTCCGGCCCTGTCTTCTGGAAGTCTCTTTCCCCTCCGCCCGCTCCAGGCAGGTTCCAGCTCAGCCAGAACTGAGCTGTTGTTAAGTTCAGGTCCCCGCTCAGATATTTCGGACAGCCCTGAGCTCCAGTCCCTCCCCAGCACCTGCTCTGGGAACCTGCTGCTCCCCTGGGCACCATTAACAGCTTTTAGCACCCAGGGCAGCCGCATCCCATGAGAATAATTCTCGTAAGTGGAGAAACACAAATAAACATGATTTATTCCCATGTATTTTAGTCGTGGTTGTTCATGCCTTGTTTTAGCATCACCCCAGGCACAATTTCAATCTCAACTGGCTACAGAGACCCCTGGACACAGTAAAGCACAGGGGTCAGCTAAGGGCTTTGCAAACAAACATTGCCATAGCTGTTTTCCAAAACAGGCCATTAGAAGATCAGCATGACAATTAACAGTTATCCTTGAGAGCAGAGGCATCTTCTCACCCTGGAGAGTCACAATTTATAAACTGAACATGTCCACCCACTGATTGCCTGGAGAAGCAATAAAAGTGCCCCAGAGGCTGAGCTGGAGGCAGAAGGTTCATTCCCACAGAAGATTGAGCCACATACCGCTGAGGGTTTTGTTATGCTTTTAATTACCATTTGAAACACATAAGGCATATGGTAACATTAGACAGAGGAGCATTACACAGTAGAGTCATGTAAACAGCATTGGCACACTTGCTTTCTGTCCGACTTGGTTACACGCACAAAGCGGAATATATTTTTCCACGTGTCTGTAGGATGAGCATCACTCGTATCACATTAAACGCAAACCAACACGACGCAGACAGTACAGACCAGACCGTATGTTGTAAGAGGCTCAGAGTCGAACGCATTTCACATCATGCTCAGGAACCACTTGCCAGTCACGCTTTGCCATCACCAGGGCTTGGCACTGACTTTGTTAGGCAACAAAAGTGGTTTTACGCCTACGATAGCAGCTCTAAGTGGCCCAATTAAAGCCTGAAGCCCACCGTGATTCTTACTTCCCCCTGGTCAACCAATTTTATACGTGTCCAAAATGAAATGTACAGCTAAACTCCTTCCCCCCTCTCAAAGTATTTGGTGGGGGTTCTGCTCCCCTGCACAAGCCAAAGCCTCCGCTCCCATCCCCTTCTGCACTTAGTGAGCTTGAGAGAAACCAAAGAGTCTAAAGAAAAGGTGACAAAAGCTGCCTGGTGATAGCAAAGGAGCCGCCTTTTGTCCCACACCAGCGGTCCCAGTCTGGGAAGGCGATTGCAGGACTGGCAGTGGTGGGACTGGCAGGGCCGGGACCCCTCTCCTTGTGAGCTCCTTACACATCCCACTCAGACCCCTCACGGCACAACCTCTGGGTCGAGCAATCAGTCAAATAAACATTAAATTGCACTTCTGAGAGCTGGAATGGCACACGCAATTTAAACACAGGAACCCCCCGTTTCCTCAAGAGCGCGACTTTGCCCTAAACAGTTAAGCAACATTGAGCGGAATGGTTTTTATCCCAAGGTTTTTGTTTCTGGAATTTTTTTTTGCTTTGGTCCTTAGTGTACAAACCTGCTGGTTAACTTTATTAAGACACTTGAAGTTGTTTTACAGAGGTTCTATACTTATTGGCCCATTAAAAAAAAAAAAAAAAAAGAAAGAAAAAAAACCCAAAACAACTCAAAAAACAACCAACCACAACCACCTAGAGCAGAGCATTGAGCAGCGAGGCAGTAAAGAGCAAGAGTTACGTTTAATCTTGTTTTTTCTGCAGAAAACATTGTTTCTGCCAAGGGAGATAAACCAGGCAGTGCTAAACTCTCAGATAATAACTGCTCAGTGCTCTTGCCCTCGTAAAGGCTTTGGGAATTTGTTGGTAGAAGATACATGAGCAGCCACCCATAGCGAGCTGGGATTGTTCCCGGAGAGCCAAGGCAGATAAAGCCTGGCTCAAGGACTGGCCTGAGCCCAACAGCTGCCCTGGGGGAGAGCTGCAACAGCTCTTTTGGAACCGGGGAGCACAGAACCCCCAGGAAAGGCTGTAAAACACACAGAAATGGAGCATCTTACTCTTAAGTCAGACTACATCACAAAACAGAGCTAGCGAGAGGCGTAACAGGTTATTTTTTTGGCAATACTTCGAAAGGCCGGAATGGAAAAGGCTCCAGTGACTTCCTAGTCCTTACGGACAGGTAGAAGAAGGCACCGAGATACTGGTTTGTGTGGCGTACTGGTTTTGTGTGCGTACGCGAGGCTGCGCGGCAGAGGATGCTCCCGCCGCCCTCCTTGGTCGGGATGGACCGCGGGACCCCGGCTACGCTGCCCGATCCAAGGCCATCCAAGTAAGGCACTGAGCGTGTGCTTGGCCGAGGGTAAAGCGAGGAGAGGATGGTACTGGGAAACACGATCTGATAACTTTTTCCCCCCTTTATCAGTGCGCAGGACCTGGAGATGCGCGGGGTCACGCGCTGCTCTTTCATCAAGGTGAAGTCCAGTTTCTCAGAGGAGCGGGTCCAGGCTTCCCATTTCGGCAATGTAGACAGTCCTGCTGTCAGACCCGCTAAAGCAGCATCAGACACTGTTGGATTCAATCTAAATTAGCGCGACCGGGCAGGTTGAAAGGAGAAGCAGCAAGATTTTTGGATTTTTTTTTTTTTTTTTCCAAGTTGTGCTTTGTGCGTCTCATCAGACCATGTTTATGACGTTCACGTATCAAGCGCGAGAGATGGACTGACAAGGACCTGTGACAGAGCTCCAGCCCTCCTGAGGTCGCAGGGATTGTTTTGATACCTCAAGTTAACCAGGGTTAACCCTCGATGCTGTGCCTACGCGTTGCTAAGAGGTGGCAGAACCAGGGGCTGAGCCCAAGCACCCAAAATCCAAACTGCACAGTTGGAGGAGCCCCAATGGAGGCTGGAGCTGGTTGAGGAACAAACCACCATCCTCACCTGCCCAGGAACCCTCAGCCCTGGGCAGTGTTTGACAGAAGGGCTTCACTTTTGGGGCCCTTTGCCCACCAGTACCTCCTCGCCTTGGGCTTTGGTTCAGCAGGACTTCTGGTCCCAAGGTTTTGCTCCCAGAGGCCGAGCTCTTCAACAATGGGCAGCTCTTCTTGGCACCCTCAGGTTTAACTTTTTCAAATTTAAAACGAAGCCTAAAAGCCTGCAGCACTTACGATCTGTGACAAAGCCTCAAAGCAAGAACAAACGGCACCGGAGTCACCGAAAACAGGGTCCAGCAGGAAGGGGGACACCACCCAGGACAGAACTGGGCTTGGATCTCTGCACAGCGACATTTCCAAATGCATGGAAGAAAGAAAAGAGAAACCGAGTTGTGGTCTGGGAGGAGCACCCCAAGCAGCTCCTAAACCCTCGGTGATGGAGAGAGCCCAAGGGTCCCAAGATTTGCAGTTTTAGGGGAAGAAGAGCCCTAAACCATGAGGTGAGGGCTGGTTTGGGTGGATATCTAAGGAGCTGGCTAGAAAAGAATGAAAAGCACAATTCAAACTGCTCAAGATGCCCAAGCCAAGAGGCTTGGCGCAGAGCTGGGCAGTTTACCATCTAAACTGGGAACCTGGTGATAGCTTTACTGGGTGACACAGCCCAGAAAGAGCCAGCCCAGCTTTATGGGAGCAGGTTTTCAGGGCTGGTTCTTGCATGTTAACCTCCCAAACTGCACCACCTCCCCAGCACACAGGGCACAGCACAAAGCAAACATGAGCAGGGGCTTGTTTTCATTCCCATCTTGCTGAAGTCAATTCAACACCGCAGCCCTTGGAAATACAAACACAAAGGTGAAGTTTAGCCTTAACAATACCGACTTGGAGCCCAACATTAATAAAGCACAGAGCCAACATCAATTGTTCCAGTCATTTGAGACACAGTTGAGTCCTTATGGTCTCTCAAAAAATCAGACACAGTTTTGATCTCCCTGTACAGTTTGGAATCAGAAAATGGACACGATCAAGTTACCCAAGTGAAAGTTTTCTTCTGTATTCAGACACAGACCAGCCTGTCGGGTTATTTGCTGATTGCACAGAGAAGCCACCGCAAATTAAATGCGATATGCCATAGACTCCAAAATGCCAGGGTGGTTATTTAGAAGGCAAAGCCTACATGAGCTGTTACTATCTGACCAGTGTTAGAGGTCTACGAAAGGAGAGGAGAAAGAGGGTAGTTAGTGGAAACAGAAGAGTAGCCCGTGATGGAATTAAACAAGGCCAGATGTGCTTTTCCTCTGGTTGTTTCCTCTTCCAAACTTGAGGAAAAATCCTGAGTTTGGCCCATTCTCCTGCTGAACAATCTTCTCAAAAGTGACAGCACAAATGCTTCAGCAGGGCTCAGTAACAGGACATTACATCCTGATTTTACAGGGACAGGCTATGCAGTTGTTAATACCAACTGCCTGGAAGCTTCAGCTGCACTGCCAGGGAAAAATAGGGTTAGTTTTGGAAATTCAGGAGAGAAACAAGTTATTCTAATAATGTACAAAATAAACAGGCTTCAAACCAGAGAGCTAAGGCAAGAGGCGTATCTGGCAAAGGGTCAGTCACAACGAGAGCATGCAAACCTCATCTGAACTGTAACCACGATGTTCTGGTGAAGATGGAAGCTACTCATCTGTCCATTTCCAGGTCCCAAAGAGATCAGGGAGTTAACCCATGAATTCACAATCCGCACACAGCTCTTCCGCTTAGTTCTCTTCTTTTTTGGATTCTTCCTTGGGTGCTTCAGGAACCAGGATGACCTTTCCAATATTCTTCTTCTCTTGCATCTGCCTCATGGCATCTGCCACCTGGAAGCAACGGAAATCTCGTGAGACCCACACCCACCATGGTCATGCCCTTCCTGGGTCCCTTGGGCCACCAAACCAGCCCAAGGGCCACGCACAAGGCAGCTTTCCTGGTAGCCCAATATTGGGAACAATTTCTTCCCCAAAAGGCTGTGGGGCATTGGAACAGGCTGATCAGGGCAGTGGTGGAGTCACCATCCCTGGAAGGGTTGAATAGACATGGAGATGAGGTTCTCGGAGACATGGGGCAGTGCCAGGGCTGGGAGAACGGTTGGACTCCATGATTTTGCAACCTTTTCCAACCAAAATTATTCTGTCTTTACTGAGTCCTTTGCTCCCTTGCAGTAAATCCTACCCAAAAAAAGATTTCCAAGGGAAGAACCTGACTCTTGCCTGGACACACCAATGCAACAACACCGAGCGTAGCAGAGCTGCTGGAAACCCTGCCGCTCCCTTCCAATTTCGTTCCGCTTCACTGCCTGGGCTCTTTATCAGTCGAGGAAGGGCAGCAGCAACCTTCCCAGCTGTCTGCTTAATTACAGGGTGCAGACTCCAGTCTGATGCATCATCCAGCCCCTCCATGGGCTGAGCACCTGCCCTGGTCCACAGGGACACTGTCTGGCACTGCCCAGCTCTGTGCACTGGAGCGGAGGAGCCACTTTACTCCCCCCCCCGCTTAATATCTTAAAAGAAAAAAAAGGCACCGACTGTCTGAGAACAGATGGTTATTAAATATTTGCAACAGCTCAGCCCCCACGAACGAGGTGCTCACACTGAGCTCACTGCGCAGAAAACAATTGCCCAGTAATTTCTGGGTGTTGCCAGCTTATATGTTAGCTCAGACTCACCTGTTCAAAGGGCCATACAGAGTCTATTTTAGGCTTGATTTTGCCTTGACTGTAGAGGTTAATCAGCTTGGCTACAACACCTCCGATAAGCTCAACTTCTTCTTCCATACATCCAAGGTAGTAGCCACACACGGCTTTGTTATGGTGTAGGAGCTGTAAGGCGTTGATGCTGAATTGGTTCCACCAGGTTTTAGCCATAGCCATGAGGTTCTTCTTCTGCCCAGTGAGCACATTTGCTACCCCTGAAAAGAAGGGAAGCCACAGATGAGCTGGAATCAACACAAACAGGAGAGGCAGAGGAGCTTCCATGTCACAGCTCAGGGTGACAGCCACACACACGGGGCACAGCGACGGATGGATCACATCAGGATCTGCCCAATCGACCTTCAACGGAAACAGCTACCTGCCTCAGCCTCAAGATATGCAGAATTTGGATTATCAGCACCCATATATTGCAAAAATACAGAACAACGGCTCTCCTAAGAGGGCAGCAGCAGTGCAGCTAGACCAGAATGGTGGCAAGAGAGGGTTACAAGTGCCACCCAGCCAGGCTGGCAGGATAGCACTGCCCTTCTTCTACAGCCCAGCTCCTTCAGGAGAGCCACACGCTGCCACGGCCGGGACAAGAGCGACAGGACACTGCTGCGAGTGTCTGCAGTGCCGCTGGGGGCTGTGTGAGGGCTTTGTCCACTGAACAAGAATCACAGTGTTTCAGAGCTGGGGAATGGAGAGATAAGTATTCAGTAGCCTCAAACCTCATCACCCACACATCCTCTAGAAGAAAAGCAAGGCTCTATGAGTGCTGTGCATTAAGGCAGCCTGGACAAAGCGGCCGTGCCAGCGTTCCTCCCTGAGGACATTCCAGCTTCCCCTGCAGGCACCGGCTCACGCTCCAAGAGAGATTTTACCATGGGAGGGAAGAGCCTCGGAGCCTGTGACCAGAGCTCTCAGGACAAGGCACAAATCTCCCTCCCCTCAACGCCTCACCTAGGAGAAGCATCCTAAAGCCCTTCGTGAAATAACAGAACTATTAATACAACACACGTAGCAACAGAGATGCTCCGTCATGTCTGTGCATCCTCACAGAGTATACCCTACCATCCCATGGTCCCAGGAGCTGAGGTTTGGCCAGGCTGCTCACGCTTACCGTAAGTGATGAGTTTGCCCATCGGCTTCAACAGGTGAAATGCTTTGGACGTATCAGATCCTCCCAAGGGGTCCAGGACGATGTCAACACCTGGAGGGAATTGACAGTAACTACAAGTTTCTTTGGACTTGAAAGAAATTGAAGACAGTTGTAGAAGTCCTCCACCACACCGTACCTTTGGGGGAGATTTTCCGGACCTCCTCTGCGTAATCCATCGTTCTGTAGTCAATGGGGTGAGCGACTCCGCTCTCCTTGAGTGAATCATGCTTGGAGGCAGACGCGGTGCCAAAAATGGTGACGTTTTCTACAGTCTTGCACAGCTGGATGGCAGCAGTTCCCACACCACCTGAAAAGCAGCAGTGAGAAGCACTTAGAAGCAAACAGCCCCAGGGGCCAGGAGAGCCTCCGCATAGGTCAATTATCCCTGCTTGTACCAATTGCAGAGCACCAGGAGGGGATGGAATAAAGAATTTTCCTATGGCAGGATGGCTCCTGTGACACGCTGGGGGAGACCAACCCTGGCTGCTGGGAAATGGGTTCCATATTTGCCAATACCTGGGTCAGTGTGAAGCCTGCATCTCTGGCAGGAGACGTTTTATCAGCCCAGCCCCATTCTGATGGCATCCTCACCCATGCCACCCATTCAGAAATGACGTGTAGAGGCCAAGAATCTCAGCACAAGAACCATTTACCTGCAGCCATGTGGATGAGGATGCTCTGGTTGGGCCTCAGGTTTCCAAAGTCAAACAGGATCATGTAGGCAGTGATGTAGTTGACAAGAAGAGCAGCCCCTTCCTCAAAGCTCATCCCCTCAGGCATCAGGAAAGTCTGACCGGCTGGCACGTTCACAACTTCTTGCCAGAGCCCTGACCTAGCCAGGACCATCACCTTATCGCCAACCTAAAAATCAAACAGAAGGCAGCCTGAAGGAAGCCCAGGCTAGCAGAAGTCATCACACCCTTGTCATCCCTCCACCAGGGCCAGGTATCCATGTGTTGTCCCTTATGTGGAGGTCTCCAGGGACCAAGGAGGTAAAAGGGACCAGGGCAGGGTCCTGCCCTCCCTTCCCAAGTTGGGACCAGGAGTCAAGCCTTGGTTGGAAAAGCCCCTCAAGACCATCAAGTCCAACCACTAACCCAACCCTGGCACTACCCCATGTCCCTGAGAACCTCATCTCCGTCTGTCCAACCCCTCCAGGGATGGTGACTCCACCACTGCCCTGGGCAGCCTGTTCCAATGCCCCACAGCCCTTTGGGGAAGAAATTGTTCTCCAGATCCAACCTCAACCTCCCCTGGCACAACTTGAGGCCGTTTCCTCTGCTCCTGGCGCTTGTTCCTGGGGAGCAGAGCCCGACCCCCCTGGCTCCAAGCTCCTTTCAGGCAGTTCAGAGATCAGAAGGTCTCCCCTCAGCTCCTGTTCTCCAGGCTGAACCCCCCAGGTCCCTCAGCCGCTCCCATCACACTTGTGCTCCAGCCCCTTCCCCAGCTCCGTTCCCTTCTCTCAACTCGCTCCAGCACCTCAAGGGCTTTCTTGGCGTGAAGGACCCAAAACTGAACCCAAAATTCTAGGTGTGGCCTCATGTTTTAGCAGTCACACTACAGCCCAACACCCTACTAGCACTCAGCACTAACAAGAACATTTTGTTCACACAAACACACCTTCCCAAGGAACACAACCGCTTCCAGCTTTGCCTCACAACTGCAGACCCCAAAGACCCCAGCCCTTAGGGTGGACAGGCAGTGATGCTCTCGCCGTCCTGGGGCTGGGGAAGCGTTTCACCGGGAGGCTCGGGCAGGGACGCTCCGGTGACATCCTGCCCACGCAGCCCCTTTGTCACGGGGCTTTGTCCGCTGCCGGAGCCGCCGTGGGCGGGATCACGACGCTCCCCGGGCGACCCCGTGCACGGAGCGCGGCTGTACCGGGACCGGCCCGCCCCCCCCGACGGGGAACCCCGGCGGAGAGACGGTCACCGATGGAACTACCGGCACCGGGCCCTGCGGGGGCTCAGAGCCCGGAGGGGCCGCACCTGCAGGGCGGGGTCACCGCAGTGCGGCGGGGCCGGGCGGGGCCGTACCGAACCGGGTCGTACCGGGGATGTCCCTCACCTGTCGGTCGCGGACCTCGTCGCCGAGGGCACAGACGGTCCCGGCGCACTCCATACCGGGGCAGACGGGCAGCGGCGGCAGCCGGTCGTACAAGCCCTGCCGGGCCAGCAGGTCGGCGAAGTTGAGGCCACAAGCGCGGACCCGCACCGACACCTCCCCGGGCCGGGGGCCGCCGCCCCGCCGCGTCTGCACCTTCACCTTCTCGTAGCCACCGAAACCCGTGAGCACCAGCGCCCGGTGCTCCGCCGGCTCCCCGCCGCCCGCCGGCGGCTCGGGGGTTTGCTCGGGGGCGGCTGCGGCGGCGGCCGGGGCCGGTTCGGCGGACATGGCGGAGCGGAGCGGAACGGAGCGGCGGGAGCGGCTGCGGAGCGGCGGGGAGGCGGCGGGCGGGGAAAAGCCGGGGCGCGGCCGGGGGGGGCGGAACGGGGACGGGCGGAGCCAGCGCGGCGGGGCGGTCCCGGTGCCAACCGCCCCTCCGCAGCCCGGTGTCCCGGGGGAGGCTTCGTCCCGCCCCGCTCCGGCCCCGAGGGGCCAAGGGGTCGCTTCCCCTTGCTGTTCTGAAGCCGATAAAACCGGGGAGAATGGGGCCGGGGGGCGAGATTTGCTCGTACACCCTCCGCCGGGGCCTGGACGTTAATTAACGGGAGCTCCCGGGCGCTAATTTGCGGGAGGTCCTTCATCCGCAGCCCTCAGCATCTGCACTGCGGATGCAGCTTTGCGGAGCCCTCGGTTCCCTGTCCTGCAGTAGCATCTCTTCCTCCACGCCACGGGTTGTTTTTTACACTTTTTTTTTTCCTTTTGCTAAATGATTCCTTTCAAGCAAACAAACTGCCCGCATCTTTTCTGGAGACACGTTTGAAATGGCTGTTTTGCTTGGAGTGTCATCTCGCTGAGTTACTTCTACAATTTATTGGGAGTAACTGATGTGGCTCGCAGGGAGGTTTAATAAACATCTCTCTGCTCCCAGCCCTGAAATGGCTGCGTGCAGCAGAGATGAGGCACGGACTGGCTTCCAGACAAGAGGGAGGAGTAGAGCTCTAGTCCTGTAACTAAAGACACATAAATAAGGCAGGATGCGTGGATAGATTGATGGATTCGGCCTCTTTTTCTGAGCATGAAGCATCTGCCAGCAGGCAGCAGCCCTCTCATGCATTCTCTACTCGAATCTGTGTCCAGCTCCCCTGGATCACACTTGGCATCAAGACTGTTGATTCAGTGCAGTTTTGGGTGTGAAGAGACAGTCGGATCCCCACCTCGCTTGTCTGCTGCTTGATGAACGTGTCCTTGTCCCTAATAATTGGCAGCCATTGCAGGGTGACTGCACAACCGGATGCGTGAAAGATGCCTTGTAAAAGAAAAACGTCCATCCCCAAAAAGAAAGCCAAGACCACCTGAAGCATAATCAAAACATGTACTGGGGGAGTTTCTGTGTCACTCCAGAATCCCCAATCTGCTGCTGCCAGCTTTTGATGGAAGGCGGATTAGCAAAGCTCAGCGTTTCCAAGGGCTTTGTTTGCGACAGCAAGCCCGCTCCTTACGCCAATGCAAGTCTGCTGACCGAGGCCAGCGGGAGTTTCACATGAATATGGCCTTGTCCTGCAGAGCTGGGCTGGCCCTGGGGCCGAGCGAGCCGAGCGGGCTGGGGCTGCTCAGGAAGCCAAGCACAAAGGCAGGAAAGCAGCCAGGAGGGCAGAGAGGCCTGGAGCGGGCTGCACATCATCTGGCGCTGCTGTCTGGCATATTTATGGGTGTTTGGATGGCTGGAGTAGGAACAAGGAAGAGGCTCGTGTCCAGTTGCACGACAGGACCGCAGCCTGGCTCACACAGCTACTTCACATCTTTGTTTGCTGTTGCTTAGCTCTGAGGAACACACACGGCCCTTCCTGGTGTCTGGGCATCTCCCACACCCCAAATTAGCAAGAAGCGGTCAAAGCACAATCCTCTGTCTCCTGCTGCTCTTCCTAGGGGCTTTCCTACCATTTGTCCTTCCAGTGGGTTTTTTTCACAGCGATGGGTGAAACGTGCTGGCCAGGAGGGAGCCCCTACAGAGACCTGAGATAAGCGGGTGATTCCCAAAGGCTCAGAGAGTGGTAGATAAAGGTTTTGGGAGCCAGATTCCTCTTCTGCTAGCCTGCTCCAGCTGTGTGCAGCTCTAAAGCAGATTAGATAGGGGTATTTTTGCATAGTAGCAGGTCTGTTTGATTGGGCAGATGGTTCTTGCTGCCTTTGTCTCTTTTGTGCTCCTGAGTCAATCTTTCCTTATCAGTTCACTTTAGCGGCATTTTCCCTGTGAATCTTACTTTATGCGGTTCAGATTTTGTTCTGCTGGGGAGTAGTTTTTCCGCTGTATTTAAGAGGGACAGTTCGTTATCCGCTGCTGGGGCTTTTGCTGCACAAGAGCACGCAGTTGAGGTGCTGGGACCTTCAGAATGGCCCCGAGTTGTGATTTACAGCCAGAGGTAGGCACAGGCCACCGAGGAAACTGCTCTCGTTATCTCTCTTGCAGATGCTCAGCTTTCCAACAGCCCTGCGCCTCACCCTGAGCTCCTGCCTGCTTTTCCGCAGCCTCCTGCTGCTCCCCGAGGGGAGGATGTGCCCGCAGCGGGAGCAGTGCCAGCCCTGCCTGGCTCTTTGTTCCACCTCCCTTTATTTTCACACAGGGCTCTAACAGTCCCTCTGCTCTGCTCTCAAGGACACGGGAACAATGAATGGCAGGAGATAAGGAAGCCTGGCAGTGGTTTGCAGCAATCAGCAGCCTGGGGGAGTGCGGCCTTGGCCCCAGGGCTGGCTCAGGATGCACCCAGTGAGGCTGCCGGAGACCTGAGACCCTGCTCGGGGCTGGGGTTTGCTCTGGAATCATAAGATCACAGAATCATTTTGGTTGGAAAAGCCCCTCAAGATCATTGAGTCCAACCGTTCCCCAGCCCTGGCACTGCCCCATGTCCTGAGAACCTCATCTCCGTCTGTCCAGCCCCTCCAGGGATGGTGACTCCAGCATTGCCCTGGGCAGCCTGTTCCAATGCCCCACAGCCCTTTGGGGAAGAAATTGTTCCCAGATCCAACCTCAACCTCCCCTGGTGCAACTTGAGGCCGTTTCCTCTGCTCCTGATGCTTGTTCCTGGGGAGCAGAGCCCGACCCCCCTGGCTCCAAGCTCCTTTCAGGTTGTTATAAAGAAGGGGCTGTGTGGCCCACAGTGATGTTTTCAGGTCTGTATATTTTGTCATCCTGGAACTACGGCAAGGATTGACCTCGACCCATCTATCTGGGTTTGTCAGGAGCTCAAGAGAGAGATTCCTCCTGCCTCTGTCTGCTTTTTCCTTTTTTATTTTTTCAGAGTGTCGGGATGCACGC
The DNA here is from genome assembly GCA_013399365.1 of Pampusana beccarii. Taxonomy (NCBI): domain Eukaryota; kingdom Metazoa; phylum Chordata; class Aves; order Columbiformes; family Columbidae; genus Pampusana; species Pampusana beccarii. The sequence goes on along the minus strand of VWYH01011072.1, from coordinate 427,412 downwards.
AGACCCAGACGAGAGCTCCCAGCTGCATCACACGTACCAGGAACGCTGTGCTTTCCTGGATGACACCGTGCCGGTATCACAGCAAATTACATTGAGATTTGACAGGCAGAGCAGCGGGTGGAAAAGATCTGACACAACCCCTCAGACGTACCTGCCACTCACAGCCGCAGTTCCCCGCGCGGCTGTTTTGATCACAGACACAATGGAGCCGACTGTCAAGTGGGAACTGAAGCTCGGCAAACGTCGGTTCACTCCTCACGGTGACAGCAGACTGAAGAAATCCTCCCAGCAGAGGCTCATTACCACAAAGAACGTTGCCTTAGCTGGGCTGGGGCTGCTCCAGCATCTTTCCCTGCACAAACCTGAGCAAGCAGAGGCTGAGGAATTGCAGCACAATCAAGCGGCACGGCTGGTGCGGGGCTGCGTTCCAGGTGTGCACAGAACAGCATCCCACCGTGTCCTCCTCTGGAGGCTTTCTCTGCCGCAGCCCTTGGAGAAACCCTGGGAAAGGAGAATCCTTCTCCTTACGTTCAACCCTCCACCGCAGCACCAATAATTTACTGACAGTTATAGTCCCCAAATTACAGGCTTAGCACATCCACATGCTGCGCGCCCATTACAAGGTGATTATTTGGTTCGGCATGTCTCACCTCACTGAAAACACACAAACTTCCCCTCCGTGTGCTCGTTGTGGCTTTCGAGGGATGGCAGCAATGGGAGGGGGTTTTCTCTGCACCACTGAAAACTCTGCTGCTGCAGAAACCATTTCCAGCCAGCACCCATGCCAGGGAGTGTCCGGATGGGTTCACTCCATCCCCGCAACACCCAGTGCTGTGTGCCGGAGCCGTGCTGGCGGTGGCAGAAAGGGCACGATGGGGACAACCGTGTTCGTGCTGCATCACCTCCGCCCAGAGAAAAGGGAGGGCAAGGCCAGCGCAGCCGTGGCGGCTGCGTTTCTGGATCCAGCGCAGGAGGGGATGTGTGTGGCAGGAGGTTTCCACACCCAAAGGGACAGAATAAAGAGAATCAGTGACTTCCCTCCTCCCACCCTGATGCTCTTCATGCCTGTGGTGCTGCAAGCCCTTCACCTCCAGAGGCTCCAGATCAATTTCTCGACAGAAATCCGCAGCAATAATTGAGGGATTGTGCCTCCTCAGCCTGGAACACACATGCTGCAACTGCAGGTTTTCCAGCAGAAGCCTTGTCAGTCGAATGCCTCTTTGCTTTAATCCCCGAGATTGCTGAAGGATGCTGCTTTCATCTGATACCATTTATGGACTGCTATAATGAGCTTTGGCTTGCTGAGATAAATTAAATTGCTCACCCAGAGGTGCAACTTCATTAATGCCAGCAGCGAGGCAGAGCAGTGTTATTCTAGCACAGAATGTAAACAGGCTGGACACATGAAAGAGGATTTAGCTGGGATTTTTTTTGCTTTCTTTTAACCTTCCTAATTGCTGTTGATTTGTATCTTTTTGCTGTGTGTGTTCAAACTCTACTGCTCCTGCACCTCTTCATCTTACAGGGGAAACCATCAAATAACACACCATTTGCCACTGAATGATTTAACTGCCAAGCATTAACAGTTAGAAATACTCTGCGGTTTTGCCTGGCAAGTTTCTAGCTCTTTCACATATTTGACAGGTCCAAACAGATAGTTAAGACTAGATCTGATGAGAAATTAAAGTGTGTCCTGCACTTCTGTTCCAGTTTGGAGGCTTACAAGTGGAAATAAGTTGTTGCACACCGAACCGAATGGCACAGGAAAGATATGTATGAAGTTAAACAATGAATGCATCATAAAAATGTGATGGGCATGAGCTCTGTGTCCCCAGGGGTGACACTCGTGCACCTCTTATTAGGTACATGCAGGGGTCATGGTCATACAACAGAGTACAGGAGATTCCTCACTCGTTACATTTGCCTGCTTTTATCATGTCTAAAATTAAGCCCAGAGCCTGTGACTGGCTGTAGAGGACCAGACCATGACACTTTGTGCATGCACAAGAACAAGATGTCACAGGCTCCAGATTTCAGGCTCTAGGTCCTTTGGTAAACGTTGTTTCCTCCCAGCACATTAATACAGGTCCTGAGGATGTCTTGTAATTTCTTTGTAGAGCAAATAAATATAACACAATCAAGCTCATTCATAATAGCAATTAAAATCCCTGAGAGCACGGATAAGCCAGGGAGGAGCCAGCCACAGGGGAAGCATTTTCAGGAGCAAATGTGTGGGAGCCATCTGTCGCCTCACCAGACGTGGTGACAGTCACAGCATCTCTCCCTCTGCATCCTACTCGGAAAATTTACACCGTGCCTGTAGGTTGCCGAACATATTTTGCAAGTGTTGCCTGCCAAAAGGTGCATTGCACCAAATGGGACAGAAGGCTCAGCGGTGATAGTGCCCCAAGTGGCTCTGAGCAAAAGGCACTTGCTGCTGCTGCTTTCCCTCCCTGGGGGGAGGTAAATGTGGCTGGCAGGTTTGCAAAGGTCTTGAGAATTCACTACAGAAGGCTCCTCTGAAGTAGGGTCACAATAATCTTGTTGGCTGGAAGCGAAAAACTAATTCTTATCGAGAAATACAGTGCAAAGCTTTCAGAAGAAAGGTACTGGCCAGGGGAGCAGCTTGCTGCAGGTGACACCTATGGTCACTCAGCACTCTACCTGCAGTCGAAAGGACAATGAACTTTTCTTTCTGTTCCTCCACATAAAAGCTGAGCCATGTGCACACATATCAGAAGGCCAAAAAAACCCCTACAGGGCGTACAAAACATGACACGGTGCTGCACAAGCTCCTTTCCCTGGGGAGGGTGCAAGGAAAGGAGCATGTGACAGTTACTCATCACATTGCTTAAGGCAAGGCTGGGAGGCACTGAGATGCTGCAGCAACACACGTCGCAAAGCTACAGGATGAGGAATCGGCTGACAGCAGTTTCCTGGCCCAGATAATGCAGGAGTCGGAGCAGGTGAGGACATGAGCTACGCTGCTGCGGTTGTAATTGCAGGACAGCCTCATCCCCTCCACTCCACAGTCTTATCTGCTGTGTGATGATAGAAAGAGGTGAGACCTGAACTCCGGTTTGACCAGCCGAATGCATTAAGGACACACCTGCAGCCCCGCTCTGCATTTGGCCCCTGTCCTGAGACTGCATCTCGAGACATGGGACCTGTGTGTCCCGTGAGCAGACGGCCAGCGATCCGAAGTGCTGACATGTTCCAGCCAGTGCTTGGCTGGCAGGCCCAGCAGAAAGCAAAGCAGCGCTCAAAACTCCTGGGCACCTGCATGGCACCGTGCCCTGCACCATCCCTCTGTTCTTTACTCATCCTGGCTTCATGCACAGCACCAATATTTATATATGCAAAAAGCCTGTGATTTCAGCAAAAACAATCTGCCCCCTCAGTCCATTAATAAATCTGGTTTCACTGCCAAAACATTTTAATTTCCATTTCTTCAGACTTGCTTTGTCTTCATTGTCTCTATTTTTACTGCATTCTGTGACAGACAGCTTGTCTCTGACAAATGCAAGTTTGCCATTACGGTAAATCTTTCTGCAGTATGGCCAGCAAAATATTAGTAGTAAGGGAGCCTTCCATTTTTCAATAATTCTGCTAATTAAAATCGCTGCCTGTTGTTTATAGATGCACTGTCTGTACTTGGAGAAGAATGGAAAACAGAAATAGCTGCCCTGTGCAGCCAGGCCTGGGATGGTGCAGCCTGTGCAAGAGATGGGTCTCCTGCCCTCGCTGATATAATATAGAGTCACGTAATAGTTTAGGTTGAAGGACCTTCCCAGGTCCCCCAGTGCCACCCCTGCCATGAGCAGGGACATCTTCACCAGCTCAGGTTGCTCAGAGCCCCGTCCAGCCTGGCCTGGGATGTCTCCAGGGATGGTTCATCCACCCCCTCTCTGGCCAACCTGGGCCAGGCTCTCACCACCCCCAGGAGCAACAATTCCTTCCTTATATAGGGTCACGTACATTGGAGATACGGGATTCTTAAAACACGTAGAGCTGGCTAAAATGCTGGGCGTTCCCATTTCTGCCAAATTCCTCATGGGAACAAGTCCCGCTCCTTTAGCGGTGCCAGGGCTGGAACGCCCCGGTGGGAACGTGCAGGGAACCGGACACGGACCGGTAGCCGCTGCGCGCTGTTGTCGCTCCCGCCGCTCGGGAGCCGAGCCCTCGGTACCGGTGTCAGAAGGCGGGCGGGCTCCGGTCGCCCCGGGGCTCCGCACCGAACCCTCCCGCCGTGATGCGGTGGGAGATGCCGGGCCAGGGGGGACCGTGCCGGATCCCGGGAGAAGCTCCGCTCCGGAACCCCACACCGTGTGTGGGGGTGTCGCGACAAACCGCCGGTGGGGACGCCCCGAGGGGGCGGCTCCCGGGGCCGGGGGCGGCCGTAGCTGCTCGGCCCTGCCCAGCGCCGGCTCCGCTCCGCGCCTGGTTGGTGCCGTCGGGGCCGGGGGCGCGGCCAGGCCGGGGCCGGCCCGGTAAAGCGGCGGCGCGGCCGGCGCGGCCCCGCATCATGGAGGGACACCTGGCTCGCTGTAAGATCGTGGTGGTGGGGGACACGCAGTGCGGCAAGACGGCGCTGCTCCACGTCTTCGCCAAGGACTGCTACCCCGAGGTGCGGCGGGGGGCGGCGGGCGGGGGCGGCTCGGTTCGGCTGAGCTCGGTTCGGCTGGGCTCGGCTCGGCTGGGCTCGGCTCACCTCTCCCCTCCGTCCCTCCCTCTAGAGCTACGTGCCCACCGTTTTCGAGAACTACACGGCCAGCTTCGAGATCGACAAGCAGCGCACCGAGCTCAACATGTGGGACACCTCAGGTGAGCCCGGGGGGGACTGTGCGGGGCGGGGCGGCGGGGCCGGGGCTCGTTTCTCCGTCGGGGGTCTCCTCCGGGCCGGGTTGAGGCTGGAGCAGCGGCCCCCCCGCCATCCAGTAGCCTGCGAGCTCCCCGGCCGGGTCCCGGGCAGCCCCCGCCGGGTGTCGCCGGGGTGATGCCGGGTGTCGCCGCACTGCGCGGTCGGGTCCCTCTTGGTCCCCCCAAGCCTGTGCGGTACGATCGGGTCCCCTCTCCTGCAGGCTGTGCGATACTGTCGGGTCCCCTCTGGTTCCCCCCCAGCCTGTTCGGTGCGGTCTGGTCCCCTTTGGTCCTCCCCAGTCTGTTCGGTGCAGTCTGGTCCCCCCCATCCTGTTCGATGCAGTCTGATCCCCTTTGGTCCCCCCCAGCCTGTTCAGTGTGGTCTGGTTCCTTTTGGTCCCCCCCATCCTGTTCGGTCCCCTCTGGTCCCCCCCATCCTTTTCCATCCCCTCTGGTCCCCTCTGGTCCCCCTAGTCTGTGCAGTCTCCAGGTGCAGCTCCGCACTGCCTTTCGGTGCTGCATTGGCGTTCGAGCGTCTCCATCCGTGCCCGTGCAGGGACACAGCCCAGTAATGACAAAATCAGTTGTGGGGTGCGAGGTGAGGCCCAGGAGGAACGGGGAAGAGGTGAGGTGCAGCTTGAGAAGAGAGACCTCACCTTGGAGAGGAATGTGCTGTGAGAACGCGCTGTCCTTTCATCACTCTGCGACAGAGCCTCTGGGGTTGCTTGGTTTGGGTTTCGTGTGGTTTTCTTTTTTGGTTTGGTTTTGCCTCTTGTTGTCCTCACTTGTGGTTCTGCATGAAGCTGTAGGTGCAGCTGTCACCAGCACACCAAGACCCTTCCCAAACTTCATGCTGTCTGTCCACAGAGGTGTGAATTGCAAGTGAGAGCCAATAAAAATATTGGCATCCAGCAAAGGTCATATGCACCTTCTAATTTACCTCTGACAACCTTTTTGGACTGCTGTGTACACAGGGTGCAGCTGAACGCTGTGCTCTGTCGCTGTACATACATCACAGGCTTGCTGATGCTCTTTCCCCATAGTTTCTGGAGTCCTTATGAAAAATGAAGTCCTCTCAGTGTCCAAGGGCAATAGTAAATTAAAATGTGAGCTAGGATTTTCTTTGCTCTGGTACACTCAAATTCCACGCTGTAATTTTACATCCATCAACTTACAGCTGTAAAATCAGCCTAGAGTAGTGGCTTTACTGAGTCTTGGACTAGCTCTAACGTAAAATATGTTTGAGTCTATTCTGGAGCTCCATCACCCTCTGGCTGGGGGGGGGGTTCTAAATCCTGGACTTCTGCAGCCTGTGAAAAGGGTTTGGATGGGGAATCTTTATTAGGCACTGAGCAGCTTTGCTCTGAGCATCTGAATTTGATGTGAAAAACTTCACCTTTTGAGGATGTGGAAGCAGGTTTGATACATTGTCTGCTTTTTAGGAATTCTCCAGAATGTTTGGCTTTGATCTTACAAATGTTAAAAGGACATGATAAAAAGTCTTTAAAGCTGTGTATATCTATCTGATACCTGCATCTGATGCTGTCACACATTCATTTTTACTCTTTTCAACAAAAGATACATTCGTCTAACGTTTATCTCTATAGCCAAGAGGAAACAGACTTTGATTCTTTGTCCATTCTCCTTATGGAAAATGTAAGACCTTTTTAACAGCTGTGTTGTAGATAGAGTTCACTAGATAGTTTTCCAGATAAATTGCCTTCTGTTGCAGCTTTGATTTGAAATACACAGGAGCAAGTTCTTCAACAAACAGCCCTGCAAAGTAATACGCAGCAATTTTCCTTAGTAATCAAACTGATCTCTTTTAGCTGTAGACTGCAAGCTGCTGTTGAATTTCCACTACCCTTCGGAGACACTTGTAAATAGGAGCTTTGGTAAAAAGAAGTTTGGCACAATAGTGAATTGAACCAGCTGAGCTGAAGGGGTTGAGAGTGGCTAATTGCAGAATGACAGGCACTGGGGTGCACTTTCCCGTGTCTCTGCACTACCTCCTGTCTCTTTTAAGCAGCTTCTCATGCAGGAGTTTATTGTTCACTATAAATTCCATCCCAGCAAGACTGGGAAGGGAAGTGCTGGGAAACTGCTCCCCTCCTCCTGTCAAGATCATCCTTTATATTTTAAGCACTCGCCATCTCTTAGATAAGTAGTTGGAACTGAATGTCTCCTCCTGAAATCAGAAGAGACCTGGATGGAGGAGCTGACTGTTGATTTTTTTTTTTTAATTATATTTTTAATTCCCAGCCAGTAGCTAGTTGTGAAAGTGGTCCAAGAGTCTGGAAGCTGTGCAGCTGAGCATCACTCAGCAAAGGATGTTGGGATAAGAGCAGTTTCCCTGGAAAACTCCCTTTATTGCAACCCAGCTCAGCCACAGCCTACCTGGCCACTCAGAATTCCTGGATGATCTCTGTACAAACTGGGACGTTGTACTGGGACCTCAGATTGCCTTTAAATGGCTTTTAACCCTTTGTCCGTTTATTAGTTTTTCTGAGGCTGGAGGGTGACTTAAGAGAGTTTCCAGCACTGAGAATCCTGCACGAGGATGAAATCTGTGCTGCTCAGGGCAAGTGCAAGGACTCTGCACTGCCTGAAGTGCCTTAGATCTACCTACCAGGGCCACGGTGCTTTCCTGCCCTTTGTGCTCCCGTTCTGGCAAATTCTTTCTTTGCTGCCTGTTGGCCAAACGCGCTCGGCACAGACACAAACTCCTCTGCGTGGCGCCGGTATCTTGCGGCAAGGGGGAAACTCCTGTTCGACGAGATGCCTGCTGGCTTGGGAATGCTGTTCCCAAAGGGCTGGGTGCCTCCCAGACCCGTTGGGAAGAGCTTTCATCCTCACGGCCAAGGGGAGGAAGGGCGGATGGGTTTGCGATCACTTTGCAAAGAGTAGGCGAGTTTCATTTCCGCGCTTCAGAGGCGTGAAAGGGAGCGCAGGTACCACGGGGTGTGCACCGGGCAGGGAGGTTTTCCTCAGTGATGTGGTAGTTGTGTTCCCTGTGGGATCAGGGGCTCTCTGTGGGTCTAGGAGGTCTCACTGTGATGCTCAGCGGGTCTCTGGTCCATTCAACTCCTCCAGGGATGGTGACTCCACCACTGCCCTGGGCAGCCTGTTCCAATGCCCCACAGCCCTTNCTCTACTCGCTCCAGCACCTCAAGTGCCTTCTTGCCATGAGGGGCCCAAAACTGACCCCAATGTATCTTTGCACCCCTCTGTGCTGCCATGCACAACCGAGGAGTTGCGCGGCTGATGCTCCTTTGCCGGGGCTTCTCTCTCTGAAGCAGATGTGCTTTCAAGACAAGAATAACATTGTGAGTTGCGAATCCCCCTCCGCCTCCCTCTTAGCCTGTACTCAGCAAACAGTCTGCCTTGGTACGGCCTGTGTGGGAACCTCCAGGCTGCGATAACAGATCCTTCTTCAGGGGAACCACCGAGGAATGTTGATGAGATTAGAGAGCTGAAAGGGGCCGAGTTTAACCACGGCATCTCCATGGATGCTGTGCCCGGATTCCCAGCGTGCAGCTCCGGGATTGCCATGGCCGCCCCTTCCAAAGTGCAAGTTCTGTCTTGGGAAGAGTTCAATGCCACTTGCACTCTGAGGCAGCAAAAAAACCCACGGAGCTGCCCTTTCCAGACCAAAATAGCTCCTCCCATGCTCTCTGTTGAGGCCGGGAGCCTGAAACCAGCATACTTGTGTTCTGCCTCAGCACAAATACGTAGTTAAGCCTAAAAATATGCGCAGCTGGGTCACATTCTCAGGCAGGTCAGCAACCAGTCAGACAGAAGTTTCAGGAGTTGCGGCAGAAACGGCAGCAGAGATGCTTATGCTGGAGCGGGTGGAGGATGGAGGTGACATGCCGTGACATGCTATGATGTGACAGCCCCGGAGGATGGTCTGGCTGGGCTGGGCATGGCGTGGGGTTCCTGTGGATGGAGGTCGCTTGTCCCGCAGCAAGGGCAGCACGTCCTGTGGCAGCATCCGTTCTCTCTCCCCGATGGATCTGCGGGATGTCCCGAGGGATGCTGAGCAGGAATGGTGCTGTAGCTGCTGCGACCTTGTAGGCAAGACAGGGCTTTCCGTGGGGTGGGTTTGTCCCACCAAACAGCGCTACCAACCCCCTGGATGGCTGATGGGGGATGGCGGGAGGTTTTGTGGGAGCAGGAGCTCTGAAAGAACCGGTTGGCGTGTGCCCCAGGCTCCGTGCGTGCGGTGAGGACATGGCTGCAGCTTCTCTTTTGCCCCAGCTTCTGAAGATTAAAATCTCCACTCAATTAAACTTCACAAGTGTACAGGCCCAGCCTTCCCTGTGGGGAGAAACCTTATCTGGTAGCCGAGCAGGCAGGGAGGGATCTGCTGCTTATGCACAGCAAACCTGAAATGTGCAACATTGCATAATGCTAATTGTGTTCGTTCAGCCCTCGGACGTGTTCCCCAGAGCCAGAGGGGAATCCGTTGCCGCTCCTAGACCTTGTTGTAGCCCGTAGAAAGAATGACGGGCAGGTTGTGGCAATGCCAGCTGCTCTTGTGACATGGTGAGAGTGCCAGGAAGGGACTTCTGCCTCCCATTTGTCTCCCTTGTCAGCTGCCACAGGCATGATTTCCAGCGTCCCTGGGAGAAGCCTGGATGAGCTACTCACGCTCCAGTCCTCCCATCCCAGCCATGGGGTGATGCTCCCCCAGGGGTGTCAGCAGGGATGTCTACAAGGAGCTTCCAGAGCTGCCCCCCAGTCTCCAGAGTGGAGTTTGCATCTGAGCCAGCTCCTCCATGAGCTGCGAATGTGAAATCTGCATGGGATCTGGGTGAGACCGAAGCGCCCCGTGCCTGCTGAGCTGGGGATTCCTCTGCTGGTAAATCCAGCAGAACAACCTCCTCCCGAGGGACAGGTTTCCAGTAATAAGACCTGGAGTGGGGCCCAGAAATGCCACCTCAGCCTGTGCAGAGACCATTCCCTTAATCCTCATCGTGTCCGTTGGAAGGTATGCCAGCTGGGCTGGTTAGTAATTTACTCATTTTTGTACATGCATCATAAGAATTAGGGAGCAGAGGTTAATTGTCCAAGCTGATTAGCTGTTGTTTCAGTCATGCACTTTCCAGATGAATATTGCTGCAGTTTATCAATTTTCAAACAAACAAACAAAAAACCCTCTGATTCTCTTTTAGGAGAGAGGGTCTGATTTCACACAGGGAGGATGAAGTTGGTCTCCGAACTCGTGATGGTTCAGATCATCGTCTCCCTGATGTGCAGCTCTGGGAGGGTGCAATACCCAATTTCCTGGTCTCCTGTTTATAGAGCCCATCAGCACTAATGATACAGGGAACGAGGAGAGCATTTACATGTTCTGGTCTGTCCTATGCCAGACACACCGAGCTATTGCTATTGAGAGATGTCTTGGGGGTTGCGTGAGCAGGATGCACCCCCAGAAAGCCCAGGACACTGATGCTGGAGCGAGTGTGAAGAACAATTTCCTTCCTAGTCTGTCCCCAGTAGGATAAAGGGACTGGGCATGACCTTTGAGGCTGTTTAACTGCTGCTCTCCAGTGTTCCCTGAGGCTGAATTCCTCTGCCATTGTTTCTCTGAGTTGATTTCCCCCCCTTTTTTTTTTTCCTAGCAGTGGGAAATATTTGAGGGTGACTCGGTGCCCTCTGGTTGCATCTGCAGAGGAAATGGCAGCTCTGGAGCGTCCAGGATGGCTCAGAAAACCAGCTGAGATTTTTGCGGGCTCACCATGGGGACAGGCCTGGCCTCTGTGCCGGGGTGTCTGGGACAGCTGCCACTTCTGCCTTTTCATTCAGGGCCAGGTTTTCAATCCAGCATTTTTATCCTTTCCCCTTGCTGGGCCCTGGGAGCAGACAATAGCTGGGCTGTAACAGGGAATTTCTGCCTTTTTCATGCAAATAGCTGCCTGCATTGGCAGAGGCTGTTCAAAGCCTTACCCTGGAGCTGGGGCTCTGGGATTTGGGGCAGGGATGGGGGGCACCCACCTTATTCAGTCCCCATCCCCAGCTCTCTGCATCACCACAGTCCAACCCAGGAGCAGCAC
>VWYH01011072.1:305540-416301 GCA_013399365.1 Pampusana beccarii | reverse complement strand
TTAGGGAGCAGAGGTTAATTGTCCAAGCTGATTAGCTGTTGTTTCAGTCATGCACTTTCCAGATGAAATTGCTGCAGTTTATCAATTTTCAAACAAACAAACAAAAACCCCTCTGATTCTCTTTTAGGAGAGAGGGTCTGATTTCACACAGGGAGGATGAAGTTGGTCTCCGAACTCGTGATGGTTCAGATCATCGTCTCCCTGATGTGCAGCTCTGGGAGGGTGCAATACCCAATTTCCTGGTCTCCTGTTTATAGAGCCCATCAGCACTAATGATACAGGGAACGAGGAGAGCATTTACATGTTCTGGTCTGTCCTATGCCAGACACACCGAGCTATTGCTATTGAGAGATGTCTTGGGGGTTGCGTGAGCAGGATGCACCCCCAGAAAGCCCAGGACACTGATGCTGGAGCGAGTGTGAAGAACAATTTCCTTCCTAGTCTGTCCCCAGTAGGATAAAGGGACTGGGCATGACCTTTGAGGCTGTTTAACTGCTGCTCTCCAGTGTTCCCTGAGGCTGAATTCCTCTGCCATTGTTTCTCTGAGTTGATTTCCCCCCCTTTTTTTTTTTTCCTAGCAGTGGGAAATATTTGAGGGTGACTCGGTGCCCTCTGGTTGCATCTGCAGAGGAAATGGCAGCTCTGGAGCGTCCAGGATGGCTCAGAAAACCAGCTGAGATTTTTGCGGGCTCACCATGGGGACAGGCCTGGCCTCTGTGCCGGGGTGTCTGGGACAGCTGCCACTTCTGCCTTTTCATTCAGGGCCAGGTTTTCAATCCAGCATTTTTATCCTTTCCCCTTGCTGGGCCCTGGGAGCAGACAATAGCTGGGCTGTAACAGGGAATTTCTGCCTTTTTCATGCAAATAGCTGCCTGCATTGGCAGAGGCTGTTCAAAGCCTTACCCTGGAGCTGGGGCTCTGGGATTTGGGGCAGGGATGGGGGGCACCCACCTTATTCAGTCCCCATCCCCAGCTCTCTGCATCACCACAGTCCAACCCAGGAGCAGCACAGCTGTGAATTGGACTGAGATTTCGTTTTCAATCTTAAAGGTGTGATGTAAATAATATATATAATTATTATTATTAGCACCTTCATCATCATCAGCCCTGGCAGAGGAACGACTAATCATGAAAGCCATTACATTTACTGGCACCTCATGTAATATTAACTGGGTCTGGAGCACTTGTGTGGGGAAAGCTTGTGGTGATTGAAGATGAGCATCCTCCTCCCACACCAGATCCCTGCTCCAGCTGCTCAGAGGGCCCCCTGCCCGGCTTGGGGAGGCAAGAAGGGGGCTCATAGAATTGGATAATATCACAAGTTGGAAGGAACCCATAAGGATCATAAAGTCCAACTCCCTACTCCTCGCAGGGTGACCTAAAATTAAACCATATGACTAAGAGCATCAGAACCATCCCTCTGCACACAGGGCAGATAAATTTCTCTGCAACAAAAAGCCACTTGGAGCTGTGAATTCAGCTCCAGAAAGGTCTGGTTAAGCTCAGGAAGGGTGTGCTGGTGCGCAGCAGCTCCGCAGGGTTTGAGCCCCCACTTTGGGAAGCGCTAGAGGGTGGGTGAAGCTCGGTGAAGGGTGATTTGGACCTGCAGCAGCACAGGGGACAGTGTCCATGTGTCTGATACTGGTACCAGGTTCTTGCCATGCATGGGGAGAGGATGCTGAGACAGCCGCACCTTGGTCCTGCTTTGATAGGTTTGTCCTCCGGCTGAACCGACGGTGGGATGTGTCCAGCAAAGAAAACACCCTCTGTAGTCTCCAAAGGCCACTTTTGGTCTGGCACTGCTGTGCGGGGAGGGAACCCGAAGCTCTTCTTGTCGCTGCAGCACTCTAGAAAGCCGGGATGAATTTCTGCGTCATTCCATGAAGGATGTTCTTGGCTGTCCCTGCAGAAAGCAGCATGTGCCGCAGCATTGCTGGGTCTACGGGGAGAGTTTATAGCGAGCCCTCCGAGACAAGCGCGATGCTGAAAAATTTAGGTCTTGGCAGCGCTGGTCTGTGTTTCAAGCCAGAGCTGGCTGCGGGAGCCCCTTGCAGAGCAGATCGTGGCCCTGCATGCAGATTTGCCTTCCTGGTTTGTAATGTGCTATTGTTGGATGGAGGGTGCCCGTGCGAGGAGGCTCATTATCTCTCAGAACAGCTAATAAGGAACAAATGAAGATTAACGCTATGTTGGTATAGATGAAACAGCACATTTCAGCCCCTTGCCCCAGAGCGGCATCTCTGAGTCACGGTGCCATGGGGGGCTGCCAACTGATGAGAGGAGCTACTCAGAGCTGTATCCACCCCAGTATTTCAGACACACAACCACGTGGATTTTATTTTTAAGCTGGTTTTTGGCTTGCTCCCATTTTCTCTTTAATCGTGAACAGCTGCACATAGGTCCTGTTTCTCGCAAACCTGGGTGCCAAGTGGAGGGTGACTCATGCAGTGAGGGAAGGCTGGATCTGCAGACACACAAGCCTTGGGGGTGGATGTGTTTAGAAGTGCCAGACTTGGGGTCTCCAGGGTGTATTCCTGGAGTATCTGAAAGGTGCTGAGTGCTCAGGATCAATAAAACTGAGGACCTGGAGTTAAGGGAACTGAGGCTTTTTTGCATTTGGGGTTTTTCTTTAATTGTTGTACTCAATGAGAAAGTAAGAGATGCAAAGAGTAATCCCCCAAACGGAATTTCCTGATTCAGTAGAGTCATCTCCAAAGAAAGCTGGAGGTTACCTAAATTGGGAGCTCTCTCCCCATCGGCTCCATCGCTCTCCAGGAGTGGGGACAGAAGCTTCTGCGCTGGCTGGTACCCAGAGAGGTGGTGGATGAACCATCCCTGGAGACATCCCAGGCCAGGCTGGACGGGGCTCTGAGCAACCTGAGCTGGTGAAGATGTCCCTGTCATGGCAGGGGGGGCACTGGGGGAGCTGGGAAGGTCCCTTCAACCCGAACTATTCTGTGATTCTACCCACTGCCAGAGCAGCTGGTGAGCTGAACTTGCAGCCAAGGTGCCAGGGGCTGCTCCTGCGCTTTGGAGTTGGAGCAGAAAGTTAATGAATATGAAGGCAATTTTGGTCTTGTTAAGAAAATGAGGATCCTGATGTAGCGCATCCCTTACCTCCCCTGCTCCTGCAGCATGGGGCACTTTGCTCCTGTGGTCCCAGGGGGTGACAGCCCCATCCCTGGCACTGTGGTGGGGACAATGGTGGTTTGGTGGGGACGATGGTGGTTCTGCGGGATGGAGGGGCTGCAGCTCTCCCGGAGATGCTGGCTGGCTGCGGAAGGGAGCAGCAGGTTGCTATGATACAGTTTGCTGTGGCAATGTCTGTGCTGAATGGAGCCAAAAGCACCTCTACAAAAGGAGCATTCCTGGGCTGGGAGGGGGCAGATTTATCTGCAGTGTTTATGTAAAGCGGAGGAGCTGCAGGGAGAGGATGTGTGTGGGAACGATTTCCTCTGGTGTGTGCCGGCGGGAGCCCTTGTCTGGAAGGACGTGCCCTTATGTGCATGGGGGAGAGGGCACAGCTGGGAGAAAGGACCCAGCAAATCCAAACATGCAGATCAGTGCTGGACCTCACATCCCATCCAGGAAACTGGAGACATCAAACCCACCTGGACTGACCCTGTGTGATCTGCTCTGGTGACCCTGCGTGAGCAGGGCTGGGGATGGGGGATCTACAGAGGTCCCTGCAATCCCAACCACCCGGGGATTCTGGGGTTCTGTGACATCCCCACCAGGCACAAAGCTCAAAACTCAGTTCAAAGGGGAGCTCAGCGAGCTCGGTGCTGCCTTTGAACACGGCCTCGTCCCCAGCGGGCACTGGGTCACCTCGCTGGGCTGCTGGAGCGTGGTGGGGAGCAGTTTAGTGGCACCAGCTCTGCCAGACATCGACTGCAGCAGCTTTGAGCCCGAAGCAAGGTCAGAAATCTCCATGCCTGGGACACAGGGTGGCCCTGGCTCTCTTGTGTGCCAGCCTGTGTCCCTTGTCCCCAGCGCTGGCCAAGGCACTGCAGGGAATGGCTCCTTTCCATGCAGGGAACGTGACTTTCCCTCTAGGAAGAGCTGAGCTCTGCAGAGATCAGGGTCTGTGCTGGATCCCAACTGCATCTCTTCCCGGTGATTTTGCAGGGACAGAGACCTGAGCTGCGACTTGTTTCTCTGATGGGAGCGGGGGGGGGGGGCAGGTGCCTTTACTCTGTTTGAGCTGGAGATACCCAGAGATGAATTTGCTGCAAATCCAAATGCACATTGAATCCCGGGCGGCCTGAGAGCGATGGGGGCTGCGTGGGCTCCATGTGAAGGTCCCAGTGGGGGCTGCCCTTGGGGCCTTGCTGTGAGCTGGTGTCGAGAGGAGGGTGGGAGAGTGGTGTCTGGAGCACTTGGGGACACATCTCAGCCCAGGTGAGCTCTGGGCTGAGGAAGAAGCAGTCACAGCCATGTCTGCTCTCCTGGATGAGTCTTGCAGAGGGTGTTTGCAAAGCACTTGGTGTGCAGAGCTGTGCTGGGGGGGCCGTGTCCCCTCTCTACTTCACATCACTCGTGAGCCCCCATGCAGACCAGAGCCCCTGTGGAGAATCAGCCAGCTCTCCTCTCGCGCTCATCCCAGGCAGATTCCCATCCTCCCGGAAACATAAGCCACCGTCATCCATAATTCATCAGGTGCTGAACTTCATCGAGGAGCCACCCGACACCCAGGCCCTGTCCTCCACCCTCCTCCCGGGTGGGAAAGTGCCGGGTCCGGGTGTCCCGAGGGGCCAGGGCAGGAAACGCGTCCGGTTTCCTTGGCCTCGGGGTGGCCGATCCTTCTTTCGGAGAAGGCAAATTCAACAAGGACTCTGGTGTCTCTGCTTCCCCTTTTCATAAATAAACATCTGCTTCTCATCCCTCCAGGAAGTTTAAGCCATTGTAAAGCCCAATATAAAACCAAAACGGTGGTTTTAAGTAGCAATGAGCTGATTGCTCCATTACTGTTTACTGAGGCATCTACAATCACACACAGAATGCACCTCAAATAAAAAAAACATCATGGGACAGTGAGTTTAATGCCTGAAATTTGCATAGGTGTGTGCATGCGTGCGTGTGTGCGGCAGAAGCTGTGCGGAATTTGGACTGGGCTCTCTGCCTGCTCATTGAGAAACCCTGCAGAATGCAGAATCATCCCCTCCAGTTTAGAGCTTGTTCACCAAATCCCGTCACATCTCTTATGTACCCGAAAGAATCCGTCTGTCTTTTCCCAGCACAAATCCAGAACAAAAGGCAATGCTTTTTTTTTTTATACCTATCTTGAAATCGTACAATCTATGTGAGCAAACTCTCCTGTATAAAGATAGCAAGAGAGGATAAAAAATAGCAGCAGCGTTCCCTGGCTTCTCTCAGCCACACCTTTCCACCATTAACTGCATGACAAATAATGGGATATATAGAGGAATGTGCTGCTCTGTGGTATCGCAGCCCTTCCAAGCTCCCTCCTCTGCCACGAGCCAGCGCAGCCCCACCGCCTCTTGCCAGATGCTTGTTAGGGAGGGAGAGGGATGCGAAACTTGCATTTATTTCCACGCTGCAATGTAGGAGCACAAGGACAAAACCTCTGGCTTCTGCGTCAAAACAAAACGAACTGAATCCTCTGCAAAGCAAACCGCTGAACCTAATGGTGTTGGTCAAAAGCTTGGGTTGACACCCTTTATCTCTGATGGAGCGGTTTGCGTCGTGTGGTGGTGCCTCCGGTTCTTACTGGAATTAAGAAGAGGGCTGGAGGGTCCCAGCCTTCCCGTCTGGCGATCGAACAGTCGGTGGGATGAGACTTTCTGCTCACCGGTCTCCTCCTGCTCCTCTTTGCAGGCTCGGCGTATTACGATAACGTCCGTCCCTTGGCCTACCCGGACTCGGATGCTGTGCTCATCTGCTTTGACATCAGCCGCCCGGAGACCCTGGACAGTGTGCTCAAGAAGGTGAGTGCCCAGTGGGTGAGACGGGTCCTCTGAGCTGTCCTGGGGTCCCTGGTCCCTTAGGGCTCAAAGCTCTGGCCCCGTGGCCAAGCCTTGGCTGGAGTTGGTGTGCTCAGGTGGGGATGGTGGTGCTCAGGTGGGGATGGTGGTGCTCAGATGGGGATGGTGGTACTCAGATGAGGATGTTGGTATTCAGACGAGGATGGTGGTGCTCAGATGGGGGTGGTCGTGCTCAGATGAAGATGGTCGTGCTCAGACAGGAATGGTCATGTTCAGGTGGGATGGTGGTGCTCAGATGGGGATGGTCGTGCTCTCCCCGCTGTGCTTCAAAGCTGCAGAGCTCACTGCCAGCTGCAGCCTGTCCCAGCGGCGAGTCTTGGCTGACACCTCATTTGTGAAGCTCTCTGAGACACTGAGGCGTGAAAAGCCACTACAGAACAGTGATTCCTGTTGCTGTTCTCCCCAGTGAGCCCCAGGCTGCCGGGGCAGGACCGGCCACTGTCTGAACAAGTCTCATTGTGCCGACTGCCCTCTTGGCCTCTCCACATCTTGCCAAATGTTGTGCTGAAGCAAGTGCCTCTTACTCAGCTGCTGGGAGGGCTGAGAAGTGGGTCTGTGTCTCAGAAGTGTCCTGGTGAGGGGACAAAGACCCTTCAGAGAACGTGGTCAATGGCTCAGTGTTTGTTTCCGAGGCAGATCCAAACGTGCCGGGTGGAGGGAGGCGGGTTTCATGTGGACTGAAAGAATTCCCTGCTCAGCTTGGGAGTCAGCAGAATAATAATGCAAGCAAATCGCTTATACCTTAATGAGATGCAAACCTGTCAATAATTAGGTGGGGCTGGGATTTATTTATGTCTCTTCACACACTCTTCAAGTGAGACCGCACTGCTTGGTGCACGGTCTTCTCCGTGCAGCCTTGCAGATGCTGTGAGTGCTGTTAGGGAATGTTTTTTTGATATGGTGACTTAAAATAAACCCTAAATCACGGGGGATTTCTTAAGTGCCTCTGAGTAGATGCCTTGTTTCCTTTGGTGTAGGCTTGCAGCCTATAGAGGTGAGGAAAATTCTTAAGACACCATGAAGTTGAAATGGGTTTTAGCTTTTGACAGCAGGCAAATAAGGAAAATAACCCTCCCTATTCAAGCCTCAGGCAAAAATGCTAATTCAGCAGAGGAAATCTTTATTATTGCTGCCCTTCTGATGCCTGGGCTGCCTGTACAGCATGCACGGTTGAAGGGAAGGAGCCATCTGAGCGAATGCGAACAAGCAGCTTTTCGTTTTGTACAAAGCAGGTTTTTGTGGGGTGGTGCTTTTGCTCTGACAAGTCTTGATAGCGCAGCAAATCTCAGGCTCCCCGGGGTGTCGGTGGTGGGAGAAGAGGGTCCCACCTCTCTGCATAGACCGGAGAGCCCTGTGTGAGGTTCTCAGGGCCACGGCTTAGTGCCAGGGTTGGATTAACAGTTAGACTTCATGATCTTGAGGGGCTTTTCCAACCAAAATGATTCTATGGAGGTGTTTGGCTGTATGATGCTCTCCGGTAGGAAACATGGGCACAACTCTCCTGTCCTTCCCTCCAGGTCTGAGGGCTCTTGGCCTGGTTGGAAAGGGATTGGGAGTGAGGAACTGACACCCTATGATTGCCCTTGTTGTTCCAACCTTGACCCTTTCTCAGGCCGCCTGCTGCCCAAGTTAACTTGACGTGGAGGTGCCTCTGGGCATCTTGAAGTGTCTCATACACATGAGCACCTTCTCCCTCTTGTCTCCTCCGCAGTGGCAAGGAGAAACGCAGGAGTTCTGCCCCAACGCCAAGATTGTCCTGGTCGGCTGCAAGCTGGACATGCGGACGGACTTAAACACGCTCCGGGAGCTTTCCAAGCAGCGCCTCATCCCCGTGACGCACGAGCAGGTGTGTTTGAGGAGCTGTGTCCACGGGGCTCAGGGAGGGGAAGTGGGGGCTTTTCTGTAGGACCTACCGGTACAGTGAATCTCAGCGGGTCTTGGTCTGAAGCCGGTTTGATCTTGGCTCATGGTTATACAGAACAGGTCCCAGATGATGAGAGGGGTTGTCCAGGCCCTCAGATGCAGGGGTGACACCACATTAGTAAGTGCAAGCCATTCAGGGTCCGTTATGCTTGGGAGGCCACCCTTGCGCTCCATTTACAGAGGTGAGGAGCAGATGTTGTGGCCACGGTGCTCTGATAGACGGGGCTGACGGTGACGCGAAAGGATGCTCTTGCAGACCGCCGCTCTCCTAATGTTCTCCCCTTTCCCTCCCGCTCTCTCTGGGCCGCAGGGCAGCGCGCTGGCGCGGCAGATCGGGGCGGTGGCGTACGCGGAGTGCTCCTCCAAGGTCTCGGAGAACAGCGTGCGGGACGTGTTTCACGTGACCACGCTCGCCTCGGTCAACAGGGTGCACAAGAACTTGAAGCGCAGCAACTCCAAGCGGGGACTGAAGCGGGCGTCACAGATGCCCGGCAGGACGGACTTGCTGAACGACACAGAGATCAGGAAAGACCGAGCCAAGAGCTGCTCCATCATGTGAAAGCGAAAACGGGCTGTAAATAACGTGTGCGTGTTGTCCATTTTGTACAGTGACTGGCTGAGACGAGGGCACGGTGCTGGCTGCAGGAGCCAGCCCGCCTTTCCAAAGCCTCTCCCTCGGTCTCTAGGGCTGAGCAAAGGTCCCGGCTGCAAACCGGGGTGCACGAGTCGTCCCCCACACCGTGGAGACTTCTGGCTTGGTTGCTGCTGTGCAGATTGCTTGGGGCGAGGGAACCACTGGGTAGAGGAGCATTCAGGTGCTGGAAGGTCTGTGACTGGTGTGTGTCACCCTCCTGTCCCCGTGGCCTGGAGCCAGGGGTGGAATTGCTGTCAGCGGAGCGCGATCAGGAGAAGGTGTTCCTCTAATTTTTTCTTTAGAAGAGAAATGACGTTTGAGGTGGCGCTGCCTTCAGCTTGGCTGGACAGCAAGTCGCTGGGAGGGAAGGAACCTTAACGTATCGAGACACCACGGCAGTCCATCTGCAAAGAAAACAGATCGGTGGCTCTTTACGCAGTGTTTTAGATCCTCCAACTCCACCTGAAATGCAGCAGGGTGGATCTGGCTCTGAGGGAGAGGTCTGTCCCGGTAGATGCATCCTGAGAGTTGTGGTCCCCTCCAGCAAGCAAATGCCACTCGGGAGCTTGTGTCCCAGCTGCTCAGCCCGGTTCACCGTCCGACCGCTCCCCGCCACGGGCAGCTGCGCTTCCCGGGAACATCGCTTCTGAAAAAGCAGACTGCAATCACTAGATACCCTGCTCTCCACCCATTTCCAGCTGCGGATTGTGTTGCATGGCGCTGTGTTTGTCCGGTACAGAGAACCAAAAAGATGATACGCGTATCTGCGCCCCGTCTCGGGAGGGAAGGTGCTCCCTGCCCTGCTCTGCAGCCTCCTCCCAACACCTCTCATCGCTTCTGCTGCTGCTGCCCTTTCTAAATGCCTTTGACTACAGTGTTATCCTTGACTTGATGTCACATAGACACTTTAAGGGAAAAAAAAAAAAGAATCTGCCCCATTGCCAGATCCAGCTGTGTCAGTGGGCTACAGAAAACAAATAAATGTAATTGGAAAATGCACAGTGCTTGAGTCTGTTCGTTTTTAATAGCCAAACCAGGCATCCTCTCAAAATGTATTGCTGCCTAACTCCTATTTGTGTCCTAATGTATCTCTCTAGCTCTTCTCATTTGAGAGAAAAATGCAGAGGACTTAGCTGCATGTATTCATTTTGGAGCTGAAACACCTGCCTTAAATAGCTTCCCGAGCCATCCTGAATCACCGCAGAGCATTTGCAGGTTGTCTGCGCCCAATCCAATAGTCTGAGCTCAGGCCGGGGTGGGGGGGTGTCAAGATTAACAAGGCCCAGGCCCAAATGCAAACTGACATTCCTGAAGGGCTCCCCGAGCATACTGGAAATGCGCGGAGACATGGCCGGGTCGCTGCTGACAAGTGGAGCTTTATAGATCAAAAGCACGAGGCAGGGAAGAGCCTGACCTGTGTGTTTCGGGGCCGGCAGCGATCGCAGCTCGCACAGAATGAAGGATGCTCGTGGTCCCTCCGAGCTCGGGGCGAGCAGTCCCGGCTCTGCGGCTGCTTCTACAGTGGATCTGGTGCATATTTGCTCGATAAATGGGCAATAACAGGCTGCCCAGGGCAGTGGTGGAGTCATCATCCTTGGAGGGGTTGGACAGATGTGGAGATGAGGTTCTCAGGGACATGGGGCAGTGCCAGGGCTGGGGGAACACTTGGACTCCATGATCTTCTCCAACCGCCTCTCTGGGCAACCTGGGCCAGGGTCTCACCCCTCTTGTTGCAAAAATTCTCTTCCTCGTGTCCAGCCTGAGTCTCCCAGGTGGATTCAGCGCCCGGCGCTGCGGTGCCAGGAAAGCAGCTGCTGTTTGGGGTTATATCAAAGGGACGGGATCTTTCTGGAAAGCTGCTGGTTCTGGGAATTTGCTTATTTTCTATAGTGAAGGGAAATGTCATTGCTGCCCCCCCCCGCTCTCCTCAGTACAGCTCCAACGAGCTGGAAGCCTGTGGTATGAAAATAATGATATGGGAATGAAAGTAATTTGTGCCCAGCTGCTTCTAGAACAGCCCAAAAAAGACTAAAATGAAAAAAAAAATAAAATAACAGGCAAAAAAACGTGCATTCTGCCAGAGCGAGCAGGACCAGACCTCAGATGCAGATCTTGCTGAAGCAGAACGAGATGTGGAAATGCGCAGCCTGCTAGGAGCTAATGAAAAATCAAAATATAGATGCTGCCGTGGCTGAACTGAACCCAAAACACGCATATACAACCCAGATATCAACTGGTTGAAGCCTTCTTTGAAGGCTTGGGCTTGTGACTTGAGAGTGGGATGGAATTCTGGGCAAATGGGTGTCCCCAACCCTTTCTCTCCCCTCCGAATAGGACCCGTAAGGCTGCTCTTCGCACTCAGTGTTCAGCATAGACCTTAATATTCTGTCACTCAATTCCCCACCGGCTTGCTTGACTATAAAGAGTATTTGGACTCCCTCACTGGTTCATTTAACCAGAGGAATAAATAAGATAAACCAGGAAGGAAAATCAAAAGTAGACATAAGGCAAAAAAACCAAAAGAATAAACCTGAAGGAGGAAAGTTAGAGGCACAGAACAGACTGAATAAATCCACTGGTGGGTCCCTACTCCTCCAAACCGAGCCAGCAGCCTGCCTGGGATCAGTTTGGGAGATTTCATTTATATTTATCAGTATGGGAGTCTCTCGTCTCAATGGTATAAGACTGGTAGGTATAGAAATAGTTAATTTTTGAAAGTTTGGGAGCGCTAATGTGAGAAAGGCGGCAGCACAGAGCTGCTCTGGTCCCCCCTGCACAGAGTGACCCCAGAGCTGATAACGGGTCAGCCTGGGAAGAACATTTGGCTGGCGATGAGCAAAACCTGCAAAGTTCCCTCGCCCGCTGAGCAAAGCGCGTTTGAGTGCGCTGGATCCGCTCACAACAGCGCTATTGTCTGCAGCCCCTAAACCCGGGCTGCCGGGGCTGATTAGCGTGGAGAAATCAGCATTCTTGCCCAACTCCTAATGTCACCTAGGGAAGGGTGACACGCTGCCAAGCCATTTTCCCAATGCCGTGCCTGCCCCTGGTGGGGAACACGGTCTTTTCTCCCTGTTTTTACGCAGGATTTTTTGGATTTATGTCCCTGATACATCACAGGAGCTTGTTGCACATGCTAGAAGCGGGATGATGAGGACAGGCTGCTGGTGCATCGGTGACAAAGCAGCAGAGCTGCACTTGACCCTGAACACAAACTGCAGCAAGAAATGCAAACAGGGAACCTCTAGCGCTTAATTTCCCTTTGTCTCTCCACTACTGTTGAGACCCTATTACCAGACATTATTCACTTTTATCTTGCCTATGTTTTGCTCATTTAGCCTCTGCTGGGGATTCAGAAAACCCGAAAGGGTTGATAAAGCATCCCATCACCTCTTAGGCTTCCCATTGGATTCAGAAGCTGGCAAGGTCACAAGAAAAGCGCAGCTACATCTTTCCTTAGGAATTCTACGCCTCTCCCACTTTCAACAGGGCAACCTGTTTTTAACACTTCTGGACGCCTGCTGAAAGAAATTATAAATACAACAGGTTCTTTGACGTCGAGGTTAAGTGCAGTTAATGAGCAATCGCATTCCATGGTAGTAATGGGTTTTATCTGCAGGGCCCCAGTTGCCTGATAATTTCTGGTATGGCAGCATTCTCCCGGCTCATGCCTAGAATGCCAAGTTAAATGTCAGCGCTGCTCTTGAGCTGCCACACATGCTCGGATTCATTCCCTGTCTTGGGGCACTGAGATCCCCCTCGGCTCAATCACAGCGTGACTGTCACCCAGCCCTGCACGAGTCATCCTTTGGGTGCAAACTTGGGTGCAAACTTACCTGGGTGCAAAAATTTGTTGGGTTTTAAGTGTTAATTAATGGGCGCCATCCAAGGCAACATAATGTTGCAGTGGCAGTTTCCTGTCAGCAGTCCCATCTTTACTAATTAATCTGGTATTTAGGGTAATAGTATTGACCATGATGAACTTAAGTTATTGAAAAAAAAATATATAAAGGCTTTATTAATCACTAATAGCATCCTTCCTGGTGTATTATTTTAATAAAGTTCCATGACCTGTAAGATTAATAACCAGAGGACTGAAGGGAAAAGGAAGTAGAATAGATGTTCAAAGAGAAATAAATCAAAAGCATCTGAAGTGTTCATTCTCAGTACAAAATGCATTTGCCTTTGGTATATTTTGTAATGTTTATATCCACTTCCAGACTGTTTAGACCTCCACCCTTCCAGGAATGAAATGAGATCAGTTGCTCCAAAACCATCGGCCGTGCATCTTTTGCTCTGATTTGACCTTGCAATCTCCAAACTCCGTCGTTTAAGAATGTATTTTTTAGTAGTGACAGTATGAGCAGCTGTCCAGACGCTTCTGGAGAGAGAATGATGTATTGCACTAATTAATCAGCCTGGCAGCCCATTGTTCTTAGCAATAGATATTATGGGGAATATTTCTCCAATGAGAGAGTGTCCAGCAACCAACCGGACCAGGGTTGGTGTGATTTAAACATGATAAATCTTTGTTCTGCAGAGATGTAACCAGGTACCGAGCAGAAATATGAGATTATTCTGCTGCTTTCTCTTAGGGATACCTCCTACTAAGTCAAAATTCCTACTTCTGCATTGTCCCCAGGCAAGTTATCTATTGAGCCATTCCCAAACTTGCTTTTCTGGTCCTTTCTTGCATAGACAGGTTAATTCCTGCTCTCTCAAGCTCAGCCTTGCAACGCCATCACCATTAGAGAGAGGCTGGCTTAGATGTGTTAAAATACAGCTGGGTATGACATCAGGACAGTCATAAGTCCCTAAATGGCAGGAAGATCTCCACAGGTAAGATTTGTTACAGGGAGCTCCTACACATTGCGAATTTGACCAATTTTCTCCCTCTGAGCAGCTCCATTCTCCTCCCTCCATCCCCAAGCTGTGCAGGTTGGGAGCTCCAGGACCAGGGCCTCGTTTTCCACTGGGCAGATGTGACATTTCATGCAGCAAACTCTGGGCAGGAGGATGCAGGACCTACCCTGAAACAAAGTCATGCAAAGATGAAAAACGTCATCGCGATTTCAGTTCCTCTGCCCCCCTTTTCTCCATGAGCTTCTCTCCCTTCCCATTTTCACGGGGTTGATTTTCTCAGACTTTATCCATCTCTCTCTCCCTCTTTTCTCACCCTCTGATCTGCTGGAACAGGGTAAACTCCCCCAAAGATGTAGATACTTCTGCAGTTAAGCTGGACACTCAATGAGAGATGGGCCTGTTTTCCTTGAAATAAAAATATTTGCAAGGAGGAGCTCTTGGGAGTCACACGCTCTCTGATTTCCGGCAAAACCACATTTTTCTTATGGGTTGAGACACTGGAGGAAGCGATGGTTGAATCACTTGAATTTGGGAAAAAAAATAAAACCAACACACCAGCCACATACACAAAATGACAAAGAGCAAACTCCCTTTTTTCACCCCTTTTATGCTTTTGTTGTGATAAGACTTCTATGAAGAAATCAGATAGTCGTGCCAGCAGTTTTTGGAAGCGTTTCAACTGCGGATCGATCTGATTATTTAGTGCCGTGCCTGCACCAGAAATTAGCACATGAACATGCAATCTGTTGTACTGCAAAGAGGAAAAAAGAAAAGCAGTAGATAAGAGACATATATGGAAAAACGCCTGTACATTTTCATTAGCTGCCTTTGGAATGGAACCAAGCAATGAATACAGAGGAGTTCCCGTTTCCTCCTAGATCTGGTGGCTGCTAGCAATGCTTATTTAATATCTTTTGGAAAAAAAGATCGTATTTTGAGGTGACTTTGCGCGATCTATTCTGTTTAGTAAATATTTGCTTTTAACACATTTAACAACAGTCTTTTCCAAGACGATCAATCTGTGTTGAGACTTGCTGCTGACGGCAAACTTGAAAGTGCTCCCAAGCACAGATCGTAAGTGTCAGAGAAACCCCAGAGCCCCATTTTCCCATATTTACAGGTAGGAACGAAATGTCATTCACAAACTAGAAATACTTCTTAGGTTTTGCCCAGAATTTTTGGATCGGATGCAAGCAGGACATTAACAGCGTGCGTACCCTGCAGTGCACAAACCCCCACCTCCTCTCTCATGGGATTTTCCTCACCGTCCAAAGACAAACAGACAAACCACGTTCCGCAGGGTGGCACCGATACAAACCTTGGTACCCTGCCTGTGTGCTCAATCTTC
This sequence comes from Pampusana beccarii, assembly GCA_013399365.1. Classification (NCBI taxonomy): domain Eukaryota; kingdom Metazoa; phylum Chordata; class Aves; order Columbiformes; family Columbidae; genus Pampusana; species Pampusana beccarii. The sequence continues at coordinate 401,531 of VWYH01011072.1, read as the reverse complement.
CTCACACAGCCCGGACGTGACATTTCTTCCCTGTCAATCTCCCGGTTTATATTTCATTGGCATTTCTTAACGCACTCCGAGCAAATTGTTCGACGAGCCAGACACCTGCAGAGAGGAAGCGCATGAAACGTCCCTCTGGCCAGTGGACCATCCATGGCATTGCATGTGGATCGATGAATATTTTCCATTAGTGTCACTCAGCCTGCGATGAGGAACGGAAAGGCAGCGAGGATATTGAAATGAGTTTCTCGAGGGGTATGTGACACAGAGCATCGCTGCGTGACGTCTCCTTGCTCAACCCATTGGAGACATCCCAGGCCAGGCTGGGCCAGGCTCTGAGCAACCTGAGCTGGTGAAGATGTCCCTGCTCATGGCAGGGGTGGCACTGGGAAGGTCCCTTCAACCCAAACTATTCTATGAGCCGTAATACAGATCAATATCTCCCGCCTACCTTTGCTGCATTACAAGGCGTGCTTCCCAAAACACGCTATCAATTCAGAGGTGAATATTTATTATCGCTGATTAGCACAACAGAATATATGCAGTAGTGGTCATCTGGCAAAAAAAATCACAGACTGAGGACTCAGAATTACTTGCCTGGGATTTGGTTGCTCTAATTCAGAACAGAACAGCCTTTCTAGCAGCTTCAAAGTGCGATACATCAACCGTGTACCTTGGTCAAAACACAAGAAAATATAACTGAAGGCAGGCATCCCACTCACACCAGCTCCCTGATAAGCTTTAATTACAGATTTGACCTCGGTCTTTGTCTGAACGAGGAATATCGGTATGAGATGCTGTGTAATTGCTGTCAGAAGTGGTTTAACTCATTAAACATCTAACACGAAGAACCTTCTTCAGTTCCCGGTTATTGCCAAGTGGGCTTTAAGGAAATCAAAACCCTGGGTCTTTGTAATCAGCCTTATAGCCAGCTGGGCGATAATTAATGAATGTATCTGGCATCCTTAAGACAGCGTGTATCTCTGCGTTGCTACTCGGCATTAACTACAGTGTAAAGAACAGTGCTGGAGGGAGGAGCTGCTGGAATAAGGAGAGGAAGGCTGCAGAAATCCCACGGACTATAAAATACTCTGCCCTTTCTGCTGATAAACAGGCACCTTCCTCCTGAATGTGTCCAAAACACCACATTCATTCGGAAGTGCCCCTGCTGCCATCCCTAAGTAAAGAGCACAATCTCAAAGGGTTGCCTGTAATCCAGAAAACCAAGAGATGTGGTATCGGATCTGACAATCGGGAATAAAATGCTGATTGTTTTTAATACAGTAGCTTGGAAATGAGCTAAATCAAAGAGAATTCTGACGTGGATTAGGTGAGCCCTGAGATAATTACAGAGTATACTGAACAGAGTAGTTTACCTACACATTAATGTGTCTACCCACGTATTTATCTGTGAGATTATGACGTTCTCCTCCTGCCCTCTGCTTCCTCAGGGTTTGTGCTGAGAATTCATGTTTGCTCATTACACAGCTCCTCAAGCTGAGCTTTTACCTTTCTACCCAACCTACCCTAGGACTTCATTCTGGGGTTAAGGTCTCTAATTAACCAGCAGTAATTTGACATTTGCATTAAAAACGCCAAATTCTCTTTCAGAAAGAAAATGTTTCTCTTCCGTTCCGGCGGGAGGGAAGCTCTGCAAGCAAAGATGGGCAGCGCTGAGGTTCCCACTCTCACAATTCATTTCATGGGCTCTTTGGGTGGATTTCGGTGCCTTTATCTGCAATAGTGAGAAATCACAGAATCATTTTGGTTGAAAAAGACCCTCAAGAACATCGAGTCCAACCACAAACTGATTTGACCAGGCACGTGAAGGTATGATTGCTTTGCATCCTGCTTTAGGGAAAAAGAGACCTCGTGTTTGGCTGAAAAATCAGAACTTTACGGTAAATCATCTCCTGAAAGCTTATTTTTTTTAAATCAGATGTTGCAGCCATAGCATCCAACACGTGAGTAAGTCCCAGGCTGCAGAATCTGCCCTCCCTCACGTGCCTGTGAAGATAAGTACCCGTTGCCTGCCAAATACCATCCTTCTCGCACAACGAACTGCTCTGCACAAGTGCTCTTTCCAGCAAACAAATAGGAATTGATGCTTTTCAAGTCTAAGCTAAGGCTTATAACCTACTGGTAGGCACATAATAAACAGCACATCCTTTCAAACAGAGATGAACCCACACGGATAAGAAGTTCAGAGTGTGTGTGACTTGAGAGCAACTGTACCCGTCTAAAGAAGAGCCAGCAAATAGCCAGAACAACATGAGGAGAGGAGGACAAAGCTCTTACCTTCGCTGCTCAGCCTCAGTTTGCATCATCTGTCCTGCGAACCAGGTGAATTCATGGGCATTTTCTACCAAGATGGATCATTCTAGATCATGCACAAGGTTTTTATTCATAATATCAGCAAAATCAAACCGACACCAGACCCAAGATGAAAACAATCCAGCAAATGACCAAGAATAATTATAGGAACATACTGAATATTTCTTTGATTTACCATTAACTCTAGTAATGAGTCAGACAAGTGGTCTAATTGCATCCATGAATAAGCTGCTCTCTTACAAACGGCTTCAGATCTGCAAGGAAATAACGCTTTGTGCATGGATCCAAATGCAGAGGGAGGATTTTGAAGAGTAAACTACTTCAGCAAAAAGCTACACATGTACTCATTGCCGCTCGTCAGCACTATTAGAAGGTCAGGTACCGAAATACAACTTCACAGAATTCCAAAGAACGCCATTTCACATTTAAGGCACTCACAGAAAAGTCACCTCTTCTCCTGAGGAGTCCACAACTCGGGATGTGGAGGTGGAAAAAGCCACGTGCTGGCACCATCCTGTGTGTTCAGGTTGGAGTAAAAACTGCCATCATTTCACAGCTGTATAAAGGAGATTCTTAATTATACCCCGACCCCCTCCTGCTTTAGCCTTTTCCAGGCTAAACAGACCCAGCTGGAACTTCTAGCACTTGGACTCTTCAGTCTTCGACAGGCACGCCATGCAGGGGTTTCCAATATCAGCAGCTGTGGCGGACTCAGACTTCTGCATGTTAAAGAGTTCCAAGCAAGGAACAGGGACAAAGAGGGAAAAGAGGAGTGACAATATGGGTCAGTCTCGCCCCCTTATGCAGGAAAGATCTGGTATAGAAAGGAGAAAAACAGAGACATATTTTAGATACAGATGTGCTGCACCATGTTCCAGGAGAACGTCTGCTGTTCAGTTCTCTTAAAGACCAAAAACTCCCTCTGAGAAGCAGCAGAATCCTACATCAAAATCCAATATTGCCGGACGCAAAGGGCTTTTAACTATTGAGTAATATTTTTACTTTGATGCTTTAATTACCCCCTACAGTCCACAAACCTCTCCCCGTTGCTTCGGCCTGCAACCTCCACAATAGCTATGAAGCAAACAGCAATTATACATTTATTCCAACACCACCAGTGTAACCTGAGTGGGCTCTGTCAATGCATAACTCCACGCTGCCTAGCAGCAAAAAGGACAGGCTGAATTGGGAACAGGCTGCTTATTCTCTGCTGGCCTCCACATCAGTGTGGCTGATAAGGATGCAAGACAAAGCTATGCCTAATTAACATACATGAATTTTAACCAGGAATCCGTTCCCATATGTTAGAAAATAAGCCCTGGACAGCTTCTGCCCCCCCATGGCTTGTTTAACAGTTTCTCTGGTGAGATAAGGCAGCTTCACAGAAATACTTCAAGTCATTTGTGCTGGAGAAAAAGGCAGGAGCAGCCCCAGGACACTCCAGCAGACAAAATCCAGGCTCAACATTTTTGATGAACTTGGTGCTGCGATTCTTGCTCTGCATGGCTGAAAACTCGGTGAGGTAAAGAACAAACTGTGCATGGCATAGCCAGGCAACAGCAAAATGTATGAGCTGGGATCAGATGCTAAGGATTCCAAACAACATCTTATGGGGAAAAAGGGACAGGCTGCAGTGATGCTGCTGCAGCAGCTGTGAGACAAACCAGCCCGTGACTGCCCCAGTGCAAGGTTTGCTCATGTTAGCACAGATTGTACTTTGTTCCCCCCCAATAATAAATTCCTTTCCCTTGGATTAGGAATTACTTAGCATTTAATAGCCTAGAGAAACAGGGAAGGAAATAATTCAATTGCCCCAACCCCTCACATAGGTTTGAAGACTTCCATACTGTAAAGTATTACTCTGACGCACCAGTTCCTACTGATTCAGAGAAAGCACAGCCTGAACGCGATGGCAACAAAGTCCTGACCACAAAAACCAGCTCAAAGCTGCGTCCAACAGATTCCCCGTGCGGCTGGGACCATGGAGGGGGCAGGGACACCCAACAGCAGAGCTCAGGTTTCTTGGAAGTTGACCCTGGTGCAGCTGCACAGAGAAAAGCTCCTGTTAGGTGACACAAGCAGAGCAGTTTTAATTACAAATATAGGACATACCTGATGGCAAAGCCTCAGGCAAACCTCCAGCAAGCACCGGCCTTTCCTTTGTTTCTTCCCTCACCCCAGTGAATAGTGTAAAAGGCACACTGCTTGTTATTAGGACAGGTTGTATGCAGCCTCTTTAAGTAGGTGTCTAGTTCTTTAACAATGTTCGATTCTGCTACTCGTTATCCTCAGGTAATTACTGTAAAAGGCACAGCATGGCTTAGCCATGTCTCAAAAAATGCATCCACCCTCAGAGGTTTCCTACCCTGCAAAGTTCAAAAAGAATGCTGCTCTTGCACAGGAGTGAACAGGGAGGAAATGCATCTTGATCCTCATGGATAAAACGGCATTTCCAACCTGTACAGCAGCTGTGGAGCTCCAAGTGCTGGGGCTTTATTACTGAAGCTGGAAGTCAGACTAGAGAAATTAATATGAATTCCACATCTATTCCCCTTAAACTGCCTGCTTCTCTGGAAACATATCCTTCCTTTATTGAGCTATATATTTATTCAAATCATTTCACTTCATTCCAATCTTAAATGAGATCCAGACTACTGCAAAAATTCATAGATGATACTTACTGTGTACTAGAAACAGAGTTTCCAGATCTAATCTAATCACCTCCAAGGGAAAAAAATGACAAGTCACAGGTGTAATTCCTCCAGACAATTATCTACCTGGAGCCAGTACCTTACCTGCTAGAAAGGACAAACCTCTGTGTCAAGATCTGAGGGACAATTTCACAATGGCAGATGCAAAACAGTCTTGCTTGGCCTCCTTCTCACATCTCACAGGCAGCATTTAGTCATCCTCCACAGCTGTCTTTTGAAATGGAGATTATGGAAAAAAAAAAACAACCCCAAAACACAAACACGAAACAACCAGTGTGGGCTCTAGAGATAAGAGGAGCTCAGTCTGAAGGTGAGGCTGTGTCAAACAGCCTCAATAGTTATGAAATATCGTCACACAGAAGAAAACAGGAATGCGTGTCAACCCAGCAAATGCTTCCAGCACTTACGGCACCCGCAGCAACGCCCAGTTAGGCGACATTGGCCTCCGCTCGCCAACTGCAGGATGCTTGATAACACATTTGCTTCTCAGCTTGATAGAAATTACAATTCTGACTCCAGCTCTGAAATTGCAATTTACATTTTTGACCTCCTCCAGGAAGTCTCTCTCCCGTTCCAGGAGGCTGGACTTGAGATATTTTTTCATATAAGGCTCAGTGCAGACGCTGAGTGACTGATACATACAAAAAGAGCTAAACAATCAAGTAAAATACTTGCCAAAATAATTTTATTTCCTTTGAGCATTCCAATATTTATAAACATACGTTCTATAACTTTCCAAGATAACCTAGCAGCATCTGAGCACTGAACAATTCTCCAAGCTAATTCTTTTTTTTTTTTAAACAACAACTTCATGAAAACAGGTTCTTTTTCTGCTCTGAAAAGTACAACATTATTTATGAAGTTGAATTGCTTGGCAACAGAAACAGAGAACATATCTTCTTCCATAAAAAGCAATTTCTTTGCAGTCTCATTTTGCAGGCACAGACTATTATAGCAGAATCCTATAGGGATTTTTATAGGTCACTGGGACACTAAAGTGCATCTGTTTATTCTCTCTTCATAGGTGCCACATGCACTTCTCAGAAAACACTGACACAGCACTGGTACCAGCTTGTGGTTTTAAGGCTTGGTTTATGTTGAGAATCAAGTGTTGGCTTTTAGGGGCTGTGTTTTTCCTGGTTAAGGCAAGTTGGCATTTTTATATACAAGAGGAGAGCAGTTCATATAATCCACGGCCTAAATTAACCAGGCTGATACATTAGTAATCACAAAATAATATTGCATTGTATAGGTATACACCCTTATTCAGGGTATATATTTATGCAAAATGAAAATATGGAGGTTACTCAGGAGTGTAAGTATGTTTTAAATACAAGCCCTGAGCCCAATATTACTCTTTTAAATGACTGTCTCCAAAATGTCCTCAAATATATAAACAGGAACTGGCTGCAGTGGTAAAGAACACATCACCATTTCTCTGAGGAAGCCATGTTCTACATTTTCTAACTTTAAAAATCCGTTTTACATTAATTTAAAGGACTATTTTGAAATGAGAAGTGTCAGTCTTTAAAGAACGGTGGGTAATTCCATCTTTATATGGTAATGTTAAGTAACTTTATTGCTAATAAAATGTAGTTATTTTACTCTGAACAAGAACATGGCACATAATCTCTGCGTGAGTTAAAAATTCTTGGTCCTTAAAATAATTACCAAACTATCAGCACTGATGAGAATTTGTGAGCAATGGCAAGAGAACGGCGTATCATCCTTACGACACCAGGTAAGTCTCCAACTCCTGGCACTCGTAGCACGCAACGCTGTCTAATACCCACTCTCGAGTCACCATGGCAACATTGGTTTTTTGCTGGATCGCTGTAAGACAAAGACACAAACCATCAAACTGTTATCAATCAGTTAAAGCAAGCTTAAGGTGAGCTTACCGATATCCTTCCAATGAAGCTATTTGCTTTTTCTTTGACATTTTAAAGGCCTTGATAAAAACCAAGAGTCTAAAACCAGCGATGTGGCACTACTGTTCTTTTTAACAACGCGGGTAATATTGCTGCTGCAAAAAGAAGAGCTGTTTGGCGGCAAGTTGTGAACACCATAAAATAAACAGGCAAAGCAAAGAGCACAGTCCTTGTTATGTTTTAATTTAGGACCTCGGTGGCAGAGCCTCAGTTTCTGCCTGCTCAGGCACACCGAGTCCATGACAAGCAATGAGTCTCGTTAAGAGAGAAGCAACAGAAAATTACTGTAGTGCTCCCAGACTGTTCTTCACCATTTCAGGATCTTTATATTTTCTCGTTTTCCCAGTGCCATGGAAACAGCTGTTGTTTTCACATCATCTTCCTGCTCCGCTTCTTTGTTGAACTCCACTGTAGCCTAACTAGCGCCCATTCATTCCCTAAACTCCCACTATCTCATTCAAAAGTAAGTCAGTCTGGAATACTTGCAAAGTCTCCTGGTTTCTCTGGAGCATTTTGATTAAAGAAGACAAAAGAAAAAGAGGCAAAGCTGTATCAGTTAACGCTTTGTCGCTAGATATTCTTTCCAGATCAATCTTGTCCCCTCTAAGGTTTTCTCCTAGATCTTACTCGTCCTCCAAGGGCACAATTTGCCACTTTTTAGACATTATCTCCAGTCAGAAAAGTTTCTGATGGTATCCAGGACAACTGAGCCAAGAACAGGGTTTGCCTGCCAGACTCTATTGCCGATTCTGGAGATAATACAGATTTTTCTTCCAAGAAAAACCTCTATCTCCAGATGCAGTAGGATTTTACTTCAATTCCTCTCCACACCTCTCTGATATTTAACTATTAAAAGGCCTGATGTGATAAAGACACTCCATGACAGTGTCATTTTACCTCCATAATCCGCATCTTCCATCCAAGCATCTGGCTGCACAACCACGACAGCAGTAGAATTCTAGGATTTCAAGATAAGAAAATAAAAATGCCAGTTATCTGTCATTAAATCCCTCTCATACTCATCTGCAGAGAGCGATAACTGGGCTAATTCTGCTTCAGCGCATCACTTCAGATAGGACTGTAAGAAGCAGTCGTAGAGAGAAAGACATTAATTCCTGAGATTTTTCTGTGATTTCTTTCCAGGGTTGCTGTGACTAAGTTAAAGCACTAAAGGCTTTTTGCATGTAATCTTCCACCACGTGCTTTTTGTAACTATAGCTCCTCCACTATGTAAAGCGTAACATTCATTCACACTTACTCTTGTGTGTGTGAACAGATGAGGCTGCTTCACCACAGAGGCACCGCAAAGTTCCACCATCCATTCGAGATGTTCTGAAGAAATCAGAGAAACAGATTAAAAACTCCAATGTTTTGTATCACCGACGCTGTTCCCTAAGGCCTCATGTGTTCATTCTATGATATAAACTATCATAGTTTCCAAGAAATGTAAACCTTAGTAGAGAATAAGTTCTGAGGAACATCAACTCACTCTCTTCCTGGACTAAATAAAACAAAAAAACTCTGAAAAAGCAAAATAACACATGCCAAAAACTTAAAAGAGAATGTCACTAACAATTTATTTCCCCTTATCATAAGGATGTAAGACATGAAGTTAAAAATCAGAAGTTAGAACTGCGATTATCCCTCATTAACAAAAGTAGCCGAAGTATTTAATTTCTACCAATTTGTTGAATTGATAGTGAAGAAGTCTCTCAAGTATAAGAGCCATAATTGATGATCACTGCAGTAGGTGAGAGCACTGCACCCTCTGTAGTAATTATTGTAAATGTCAAGAGGTGTGAGGATACTTCACCCAGTCAAAAATAAAGTTATATTGGACAAATCAGAAAGCACCTGCTGAACAAGCCACAAAAATGGGAAAAGAGGTACAAATATTTTAAGTAGAAAAATTCTAGCTTAACTTTTCAAAACATCTATGTTTTATTCAATTTTAAACTAAGAAAAACAAGCTATCCTGCCCAGCTTTTTCTTTGTATATAAACTTCTGGCTTTGTTGTGTGTATGACTTTTAACATCTGCTGTTAGAGGATACGTCAGCTGCTCAAAGAACGATACTTAGGAGCAGTTTACTGAGGCAGAAGAAAAAATACACAAACATAAGTGTTCAATCACATCTAAAGCAACTACCAGACAGCATGATATCGATGCTTTTCCTTCCTTGCTAGAGAATCGGAGATAAACTTCAGAGTAAGACGTACAAGGGCATCCAAGAAGAGGTCAAATGTAAAACTGGTGAATGCTCACAACCCTCTTTCAAATATTTTTTATGCTGAGAGCTCATCTAATTGCACTAAAGTGACACACCTGTAATCATATCAGTGAAAGGTCCGTAGCAACAGATCTCAAAGTCTTTAAAGATCTGAAAAACAAGGAGCATGTTAGCGGAGTACAGACGGTATCTTAAAGGACAAGATTTAATATGCTGGTTTTATCGCACTTCTAGGACTGGTTATCAAGCTATTGCTGTTTCACAAATTATATCTGATGCTCTTTGTAACCTACAAAAGAACCAGCAAAAAAACCCAAGCGCGTACTATCCTATACCCGTGTTATAAAGTGACAGCATTCACTTGGTTTGTGTTTATTTGATCTTGTTAAAATCAGCCTCAATAAATTATTTTTTTAATTGTGGAGGCTATATAGATTCTAGTTATATGAACTGAGTAAAAAAGATATTCCAAATTATGTATCTAGCTGTATTTTAATATTCCACAGCTATGCTTTAAGTCAGTACTTGGGTTCTGTCTTCGGTTTTAAATGTCTGTTCATTAGGTATTGAAGTAAGCAAACCACTTTCAAATGTCAGAGTGCCCTGTACCAATTATGACACGGGTTCCAGTAAGCCAAGTCAGTATAAAAAATAATTTACATGTGTATTATAAAGCTGTTGTATGGGATAGTCATAGCACGGATAGTGAGTCACTTGGGCATATCTGCTCTCACCTTCCATACATAAAGAGGGTGAATTTGTACAACTCTGTGTATAGAGAACAGCAGAGAAATTGGAAGAACCTGCAGATATTCAGCCAGCGTAGCCACATGTGAAACATTCACAGCAGGACAGGGTTTTCACCCCTGATGTGCTCGTACCTTGTCAGTCAGAGCCTGTCTAGCCCTCCTAGGACCTTGGTGGTTTCTCCCGTTGATTACGTCTCCTCGAACTTCAAAGTTCTCCTGGAACACACCATAAACAAGCAGGCAGAAGTTAGAGACTGAGAAGGTTTTCCTGGTCGGGGCTCTGCATCAGAACAGGAAGAAGTTGTCGGATTTCAGAACTGGAAACCTTACAATTAAGCGTGTGCAGAAAGTTAATTAAAAGGCTTTTAAAAAAAAAAAAAAAGATTGAGAGCAGTAATTAAACCCCTGCAGCAACAGACAGTTTTTAAAGAAACAAATTAGAGTCGAAACGTAGTTTAGTAAACTGTATGAAAGAAGGGGCACACTCCAAGACTACAATTAACTTATCAGTAAGTCTCATTTGATATAAATTAATTATCAGTACATAACCTCTAGATCTTCAACATCTACTTTAGTTCAAGGCATTCATTTAGTGTATAGTTTATTAACAAATACAGTGCTGCATTTGATAATTTCAGGCCTACATCTGACTCAAACTCCCATTTCTCCAAGACTTTCTTGCAACTTCTCCAAAACTTCCAATGCAGTTTAACCTGCTACAAAAGTATGAAAAACAGCTGCATGTTTTCAGTTTACTTGAAAACAACAAAAAAAAAGTTGGTTTTCATTATAACTGGAGGCTCTTTGCTTAAAGCAATGTGAGAGTGTATGACAATGTTAACAGCTGTTCCACGTATCAAAAAAGCCATTATATATATTAAATGTTTACACAATATCTGAAGCTACTGATAGGTCTATTCATGTAACAGCATTGATTACACATTTGACATTTCACTCTTAAGATAACAGACCTACCTCATCCAGTATCCTTCCTTCTTTAAAAGACTGAATGACCCCTAAATAAAAAGATCAGAACAGGACATGTCATTTTATCCAGCAAAATTGTTCTTCCACTGCCAATAGTCTGACTTCATTGCTATATTAAATTAAAAGTATTTGTACTAAGGGAAACCGAATACGTTATGATGCCTGATAGTACTTAATGATTTTTTTTTACTTCTCATAAATAAGATTAATTTTGCACTAACTGATGCCACACATCTCAAAGATTTAAATTAAGATTTAAACTAAGAGCGAGGAAAGGCATTTGTCAGTGGGCAGCAAACCAGAGCTGTTATTTGAAAGCAGGACAAGTATTCAGAAGAGAAAGCAGCTTTTTTAACTGGAACAAGTGAAGAGTACATTGGTGGCAAAAGGGCAGACGATGTAGCCCCAAAACAAGTTATACTTACACTGATAACTAACGACCCATTTCCTTCCTGCAATACCCAGAAAGTACTTGAGTGTCCGTTCACACACCAGCTCCTTGTCTGCAGAGCAAACAAGACGAGATCTTTCAGTTTTGAATGTTTCGTCCATTAAATCCAAAGAAAAAAAAGTAACATTAACTTCAAATCACACAAGGAAACAAAACATCCTCTCACTCTGATTCTAAGAATAAGAAAGATTCCCAAGTTTAAACAAAAAAAAAAGAGAGAAAATAATACTTATTCAAATTTACTGCTGAACTGTCTGCCTGTTTGTTTGCCTAGAGTTAAAATTCCATATGGTGTGTAAATATAAGATTTGTTCATATGGCACCCAACAAACCTGTTTTCATTATGACATGGGTTGTTCCTTTAGTAATGTGATTAGATAAAGTGCTTCCAGTTTTTCTTGCAAACTTCTGGACCACCACCTGAAAAGCAGTTAAGAAAATTAATAGCTAGAAAAACAGATTAAAAATAACAACGAACAGCTCCAGTTCATAGGAATATAATGTAGTAACATAGTTACTCTACAGTAATGATTTTTGTTGGCACACAGAATATGCATTTCCTTAAAAGTCAATAATTTTGGTACCATTCAACAGGCTAAAGAGCTTTCAGACAGTAGGTTATAAACCAAAAGTCATATCCTCCTGGAAGTGCATTGTAGGAACAGGTTTATCAGCAATTCAGAACTGATTAATTACAGAAATCTTCACTATTGATCAGAATTTGGGTAAAGAAGCAGCATTTGAGAACATTAAGGGAACCGACCAGCCCCTTTCCCTTCAAGCTCCAAGGCTTTCTAGAAATGAAACCCTCTTGCTTTGGAATAATGTGGTTTTCCACTAGACAGTACACAGTCATTTTAAAAGTTCAAACGTCACCAAAAGCTTAATAATGCCATTTACAGGCAGCAATTCTTCATGTTTTTAGGAGTGCAAGAGTTTGACTGAAGTTGCTGTATTACAGATCTGCAATTCCTGTCAGATTAGTTTCCACTATATTAGTTCTCTCTGTGTTGATGATTATAATGGTAATCAGGAACAATTAACGAGTGATCTTTAAAACTTCTGACCTATACTTACATGTTCGCTTTGAGTCAGACCCGATGCCACAATTGACATTTCTTTCCTGTTGGTCACAACGGGACTCGTTGCACTTTCTTTCCCAGCTGCATTGTGCGGAACAGATGTTGGGAAACACGAACTTCTCGTCGATTTACATTCTTGAGTCCAGCTTTTATCAGCATGCGGAGCTGCAACAGAACTAGTGGTTGCTTCTGCAGCTTGAGGATTAAGAAGCCTCACAGAGGAGGAAGATTTACTTGGACTCCTGGTCACATTTCCAGAGATATTTGGTAAGACAGATGCACTGTTTAGCCTGGTCCCAGAATTCTGCTCATCTGCATTTTCTGAAAGACAAGAAATTACTCCTTGAATCAATTTAATCCTTTTGGAGTCACAGTGGAACACTGATGCTGTACCTGTTAAGTTTAAATACTGCAGTCACTTCCTCTCCTTATTTATTACTTTGCCTCTATCGTTACTATTTTCTGATCCGTAGCAGAGCCACTAGAATATCTGTGAAACTTTTAGTCACATATATACCAAGTTAGGAATAAAACCTGTGTCGCACTGATGAGCTGAATTTAGGTGAAATTCTGCTAACGTCTCAATTTTAAATTAACACTGTAATTTGTGGTAGAGGGGGAAAAAAGAACTAGCAATAGCCACACAATTGTTTTTTAAAAAGCTGGGAAAGGTTTTCATTGCTATTTACCTCTTTCTTGTCTCATTTGTTCCATTCCAAGTGTTCCTTCATTACTGGAATGTGGCAGGTTCCTATGGACAGGGAAAAATTCACAGTCCTGACTTCCATGCTGCTCTAGCACTGCTTCGAGTTCAGCCATTTGTTGCTGAAGTTTTTTTAGGTTATTTTGCATAATATTCTTCTGCTGCAGAGGATACACAATTGTGCCAACGTTAGCAAGCTCAGCTTTGAATAGCAAGGTTAATTTATTTGAACAATACTTGAAAATTAGAAAGAGCAAATCAGTTTTTAACATGTCATATAACATGCCATATATATGTCCTGTAAGATGAGCTCAGGACTTCAAAAGATCCTTTTAAAAACCTAAAATCTTCACCGTACAGGACTAATCACTTTCCACAGCACTGAATGCAACATCTGTAGCTCTAGCACTGGCACCATGTGGAATTTCTTTGTTACTGAATCAGTGAAAAAAAACAAACCCAAAAAACTCCCCACCAATCTGTACTGCGCTATTCCACTCAGTCCAGGCATATCTGAGAAACTCTATCAATGAAGATACATCAGGGAGCAAATGTCCTGCCAGTTAAACACATTTTGCATAGGTGCAGTCAATAGAAGAACCACCCGTAAGGTACAAAAATGAAATTCAGTCTTCTTTGATATACATTAAAACCCATGGGGCTGTTAATCCTGAAGAGAGATTTGGTGTAAGACCTGACTTTGTGTTACAGAGGACACACAGAAAACCACTGCACCTCTTGGGTCTTCTATCTATAACAGTCTAACGTGGAATTATTTGATTTAATCTTTACCCTTTGCAAGTAAGTCTCCATGCTTCTAGAAATCATACTACAGAAAATCCAATCCTTATTATAAATTCCTATCAATGAAGCTTTTAATTACAGGAAGCTGAGGTTTCCAGCACTGGTCAGGTGTGGTGATTCATTAACTACCATCTCCCACAATTAAGCACTGTAATCAATCCCACGTAATGAGTTATGGCCATTAGAATGTAATGTTACCATGGAAGGCAAAGTTGGACAAATAATGGCAGAGAAGCAGTTCCACAGTTCTTGATTAATTATGCTCTTGGAAATGATCCAGCAACACAACAAATATGATGAAAGCAGTTTGCCACGACACTGACTTCACAGCTTTCAGGTACTTGTTTATATCCTAGAACACAAACTAGAATTTAGTGCGTAAACTCGCCTGTGTAGTAAGGATTTCACCCTGAGAGAATGGGCCACAAGAATCTTCTACGTTACTTGTCTCACTGTCAGATCCAGATGCTTCACCTTGAAGAAAGAAGAAAGTCTGAATTAGTTAAAGAAAAAAAAACCACAAACTTTTTCCATAACCTCTTACCACATGGACTTTTTAGCCAACTGTTAACTATAAAGGGGCAAGTTTTGAAAACACTTAAATTAGAAGCACAGATGTAGTTTAAGTGAACATTTTGAAGAATACTGTATCACACATGTGGCAAAGAGAACTCCAAGAGTTTCAACACTGACGAAGGAGGCCTAAATATTTATGAAAGCCATAAGAACATCAAAATAAGCACTACAGAATTCTACAGCCAATTTCAACAAACATTTTCATCTAGAGAAACAACTTAGGTGGGCTTTATGAGTTTTTGCTGACAGCTACAAGTATCACATTGCAGGAAGGCAGAATTTCACCCCAAAATTAACTCCCAGGCAGACTCAGGTTTGCCTCTAGTGCCCAGTCTATTAATTTTTGCTCTGAACAAAGAATACCAGGAGAACTTAATTTTCAGGAAAAAAGCCACTGAGGTTTTTTGTTTGACTGTTTAGGGCTGATACATTAACTTCAAAGTGTGAGCACCGCATAAATACAGAATAGAGTTCCCAGGCAAACACCAAAAACCTCAGTGCAATGACATGACAAACACAGTCGCAGAGATTAAAAAAAATCTGAGTTTGTACCTGGGTTTGCTTCCATGTTTTGGTCTTCTTGGCATTTGTCTTTGGAGTTAGTTTTGCTTCTCTTCAGCCCTTTGTTACAACTTGGAGAAGTTTCTTTACCCTCGTTCGCTGTGCTCCCTTGTTTGGATGGATGAACTTGTACTGATGGCTTCTTCAGCTCTTCTGCTCCATCAACTGATTCTTCAGACATGTTGGATTGGGAGGAAAATAAGTTGACGGAGCATTCAGACTCCTGGCTTGGCGAAACACATCCACTGCTTGGGGCAGCTCCGGGCACTTTCTGCGCATTATTGTCATCGTTACTTCCACGGGGAGGCAACGCGACGGGACTTACTGAAGACTCTACCACAGCCGGCACTTGTTTATTGGGCTGCAAAGGTGTGCTTGCTGATTTGCCATTTATTAATGCCTGAAAACACGGTAAATCTTCATCCTCACTAGATTCTTCATCTGAAGATTGCAGTTTCTGCGCTCTTCTTCGAGATCTTGGAATACCTTGAACTCTGGGCTTAGAATTAACATTCCGATTGTTTAGTTCTTTCACCGGGGCGTTGTTACTTCTTTTCACAAACACAGCAGATCTCTCTCTTCTATCAGTTTCAGAAAAGCTGGTGCTCTCCTCAATATCATCGTCAGAGCACAGTAAACCATCAGGGGTTTCAGACGAACCTGTAAAATCATTGTTCCCTTTAAAAGAGTCCTCTGGAGCCTGTGTAACTAAATCCTTGGGCATCCTAGTGGCAGCAGTTTGAGTTGCTGCTTTTTCATCCCCCTTTACTTGTTTTCTTTCTCTTTTGCTACTTTTTTTCCCAGTGCCTTCACAGCTGAACTCAGCGGGTCTTTGCTGAGATGTTACAGGAGAAATCATTGATTTGTACTGAAAATGTAGTAGCGGTGCTTTGCCATCAACACCTTCAGGCTTTCCTGCTTGATCGCTTTCTGAACTACTGCACATTTCATCGACTGTGTTTAAATCGGCTCTTTTCAGAACTTGCTCTTCTGTTTTATCCTGATCACTTTGGCCTCTCCTACTTTTGTCTGGATTCTGTCTCAACTCACTTTCCATCCCTATGCCAGTTGATGCTGTCTTTTCATTTTCCTGCTCTCCTTTCTGCAATCTGTTTTTGTCTTCAGTTCTAGTGGTACCCATTCCGATCGGTGTCAGATTCCCTTGATTTGCAACCTGTGAAACATCTTCTCGATGATCCTCTGCCTGTGAAACATCATCTTGATGATCCTCTGCCTGCGTACATTCAGTGTCACCAACAAAGCAAGTCACAGCACTAACACAAGATTCCTTGGCTTTAAGTGGCTCTTTCCCACAAACCCTACTCAAGCTCTCAGCAGTTTTCTCTTCTTGCAAGCTTTCTGCTTTTAAATATTTGCTACGCTTATTTTCTCCCTGATCAGCACATGATCTCTTTAGAGTTTCAGAAGCAGCATCTCCTACTGCACACACCTTCATAGGAGTAGGATAAAGGCTAAATGACAGGCGTTTTGAATGCCTAAATATATTTCGCAGATACTGCGTGTCTAACTCACTATCTTCAACTTCCTCGGTCACTTCCAAACCATTTTTAGCCATTGGCAACTTTTCAGTTCTTAAGTCCCCTGGAACTTTTAGCATATCATGTCTGCTATCCTGGGGAAAAGCAGTAGGAGATTCAGACATTTCTTCAGTCAGGTGGGATGTCATTGAAGGCGGCTCTAGGAGCAAAGGGCTTCCTCGTATTTCACTTTCTTGAGAACCCGTATCGGGCGCGAAGGAACCACAATTCGAGTGCTGACGACAAGATGTAGGATTGAGGAGAATTTCTCCAGTTTCTGCAGCATCCAATGAATTCTTTAGACTGATCTGCATTTCATTTGCTTCCAGATCCCCACCCTTCAGATCAGTGACTGTCTGGTCACTCACCATAACCTGGGGCTCATGCTGTTCTTTGCATTCAGAAGCGTGAACTATGTTCTTCTGGACTCCAGAGAAAGGCCCTTTGTGGTCACTCTCATACTTCTTCGCTCCCTTCATTACTCCTTTTCCCATTTCTTTCGTCATTTCTTCAGAAAGTAGCTGAAGCCGCCTGCTACGCCTGACTTGTCTTTGCTCCGAATCAGCTTTCCTTGGTTCTTCACTGCTTGGATAACTATCGATCTGGGGCTCAGCTGCATCAGGGGACAGGGAGTTTCTATCCACTACTAACTGTAGGGCACACATGGTTCTGGTAGAACGCCTGCTTCTTTTTGCTGTAGAACCATTTTTTTTAGCGCTTTTCTGATCAGAGTTATTCAAATCTAGCTCCGCGTCACAGTCCTTGCCAGTCACCTTTTCAGCAGCTTTTTCCCATATGGATCCTCTTCCTTCCTCGACTTCTGCCACTGTATTATGTTCTTTATTCTCAGAGAGGCGACTCTCATTAACAGCAGAGCTTTCCTCACATCTTTTCTCTTCGGCACCTCCAAGGCACAAGGTAGCAGTTTGAGGGCACTCAACCACCTCCTCTACATCTTTTTTCTTGATGAAATCCTCAGGTCGCAGGACACTGACAGTCTTCCTTTTTCGTTTTAGTCTGTCTTTGCTGGAATCATTCCAGGGCTTATCAGCAGCCTCATCTTCCTTTTTTTTAGTAGGTAAAACATCTCTAAAGACAATAGGGGGATTTGACTTCCTCTCTCTCTTGTATGTTTTCCCAAATATTTTGTCTTTGATACTATCTGCTGTTTCTTTTGACCATCTTCTATTTCCTTCAGTCACTGCAATTTCCTTGGAATCGACCATAGGGTCAGTCTTTTGTGAAACACAGGATTCTTTATCTGATGTGTCTCCTTCACCTGAAACATCAGTTGCTCCAGCAGAATCATCCTGGGAAGAACCGCGAGACGGAATATCCTCGCTTTTCGAAAACCATTCATTGACTTTCTGAATGCTTCGCTTCAGCCTCTTCCTAGAGACTTGATTCAGGGCAGCGCAGTGAAGCGTCTCTGGCTGAAGCAGCTTCTCCAGAGAAAGTTCTTTTTCATTGACAGAATCATTCTCAGGTTCATCCATTTCCACAGCTTCCACACTTTGTGCAATATCTATTTCCTTGCTTTTATCCAACCTGCTCTCTGAGCTCTCTTTTAAGTCAAACTCTTCGCTATCACACGGAGTTTGCTCCGCATCCATTTCTTCTGTGTTCTTAAAGAAAGACGTGTCTCCGTTCCTTAAAGGATTGTCACGCTTTTCTGTGAGCTCTGCAGGAAGAACATTTAAAGGAGAACTCTGGTTTTCAGTCACATCCCCTTGGGCAGGTTTGGCATACTCAGTGATGCTCCGAGTGCTTTTCTTGCTTAAGCCTTCCTTTGAGAAATCACTTTCACCTGAAGATTTATAGGTATCATAAATTATTAAGCTCTGTTTTACGTGCACAAGAACAATGACGAGCTTAATAGCTACTTTGTTATAAAAGAACTGTTCTTATCTCACCCCAAACCAGAATCTTACACTGTACAAACCTCCCTCTAAAGGGAGAAGGATAAAATTGCATATGACGTTATATGCAGCTTCTTACAGGAATTACCAGACAGTGCTCTCAACTTGTAGAATAGAATAAGTTTTGCACTTTGATCAAGTTACCTTTTTTTCCCCTTTCTTCTCCTGTGCACAAAATATCCACATTTTAAGTATCTAGTCTATGGGTATAATCTTGTATTATAGTGTCACTAACTGGAGGCATCGACAAAACTACAACATACAAGACTGCAAGTGTATATTTAATCATATGAAGTCTAAATGTTAACTTGTGGTCTTTCTTTCAAGCTTCATTATTTTGGTGACGAAAATTGTTAACACACCTGTGACATTGGGTAGAATTACTTCTTTAGCACCCAGCTTGTCAGGCTGTGTAGTGCAAGAATATTCATTCCCCTTCTCAGCACTCTTAAGTTCTTCAGCATTTTCTTGAGATGAAATCTGAAGCACTTCTTTGTCTTCTAACCTGTTGAGAAGGGAAATCTACTTTCATTACAGAGAAAAATCACAATAGACAGAAGATGATCCTTTATTTTTCCCGTTTTGCTTTCCAAAACAGTTTTTGGAGTAGTCAGGCTGTGTGACTGACATTCACTACAACTAGATCCCTTCAGAATCTCAGGCCATTATTTTTTGTTTTTTAAATCCCCTCCCACATTCCTGAATTGAACATTTACTTTCAAAAGCATAGTACATGCTTTTCTCTTGAAGATCTACAAAATGTTTAGAAAATAGCTTTAAAGAATATTGTACAACAAACAGAACTATTGTCTTTAGAAAATATTAATTCTTTAATCACTTTTACTTACCCAGTATTGTTTGCTTGTTTAAAAAGCTCTTCAGATGAATCAGAGCCTAAAAACAAATCAGCTGTTACTCTTGTTGAATTGATACAGAGAAAAACAGCTGCTAGTATTTAGAATTTTGAACTGGAAGTCAGAGCAATGTATTCAAATATCTGTCTCAGATCCTTTGATTGATCTCGGTAGAAGCCATAAGGAAAAAAAAAGAGGCAATGAACACTATCTGTTAAAAGGAGCAATTCCTTCCTAGAAGGAAGGGGGAGAAAATAGGTGACACACAGCAGCTATCTTGCTTCTACCAGCAGTCAGCATCAGATAAAAAGAAACCTCTGAAAAGCGAGGATAGACAGAAATTATATACTCTTTTCTCAATTTGATTTCATTCTTATCTCTGGTTATCAACCACAGCCTCAAGGACTAATGACAAAACTTAATATTGTTTAGAAAATAGTAGTTATCATCAGTTGTAACAACTATAACTTCTTTCACATCCATAAGTATCTTCTTTGTATCTCATACACTGAGCATTAGAGGTTTACTACAGTAGCATTATTTCCAACAGCATAATAAACTATGTAAAAACCCCTTTGATTTACCAGCTTTGAACTGTCCATCATTTGTCCCTTTGATCTCATTTAAGGAGACATTACCGTTTATAAAGACTTTGAACTTCATCACCTTTCCCTACTTTGCAAGCATTAGACACCAGCTCAACACCAGATCTTACCGAGCTCTATATAAATCCCTTTTTCAGAATCGCATTTTTGCTTTTTGTTTCTTAGGGAACACCTTTTGACCCCGGTATCTGTAAGCGGTGCATCCACATGAGCTTCCTGTCGATAGGAGAATATAAAGTTATTTATAACAGCAATTGACTTCAAAAAAATAAGTAGTAATTATTTAAACTGCAGAACAGGGGGCTGATACAGATGAACTATGTATTCAAATCAATAATCTAATACATGGAAGTTATCACACTGATATCAATGATTGAATAGAAACAATTACCATGCATTTAACAGCTCAAATCATTCACAGTTTTATCCTATTTAATATTCTATTCAGCATCAGCAAATGAGACAAGAAACAACGTACATGAATAAACTCATACACTCAGCAATCACCCCAAGTTGGGTCATGTCTTAAGAATTCTTAAGACATATTCATGCTCTTACCACTAAAAAAGTAAAAAGCCTACCAATAGTAAGACAGCCTCATTAAACAAGCAGTATAAAAAAGCTTCCAATCTTTAAATTCAGGTCATTTTATGCAAACAACTTTTAAAAGCAGATTAGGAAGACAAATACGTTTAGATGTCCTTGTCTGGAATCATATTCAAGTCAAACAGTGACCTGAAAGCAACCCAAAATCTCTTATTCCATTTATGTATGCATATGTATTTATACACATTCCAAATAAAACACTAAACAATCCACAAAAATAAATTAGGGGGAAAAAAATACCGAGGTGCAGTTTTCTTGTCCATTTCCTTTAGCACTTTTTTTCCTGTTTCTGAAGCCCTTACTTTGGACGACAGAACTTTCCTTACACATGAGCTCAGCAGCAGTGGCTTCTGTGGATGTTTTAGGAATGTGATGACTGTTTAAAACTGGAAAATGTCAACAGGAAAAATAAGCAAAAATATTTTCTTACACTGAGCAAGACAACAGGTATTAAATATTAATAAAATAGACTCTATATAACTAGCATATATACAGCTAAAGTACAAGTATAAAAAAATAACTCTGATTGATTTATTCGTCTGATTATTCTTTATAAGCACTCTTCAAGTATTAAGTGAAATCTTGATCTTGACAACTAATTTTCCCAACCAATTTTCCTTATATCGATAATCTAGCAAGAACAGGATTAATACTAGTGATTTTAGAATGACTGAACAAGTTGAAAAGAAATTGAAAATAAAATCTGGTTTTTATAGCACAATATGCTAAGAAAAAAACAAAACCAAAAGAAAACCCACAAGCCACCAAGTCCAAGAAGTTAAAGCTGCAGGTTGGGCATAATCAAGAGCAGGACTTTGCCACACAATTACTTAGTAAATATTATCTGTTACACTTTCAGCCACATTTCAGGAACTGAAAATAAGATTGGTTGGAGTCATCAAATGCACAGCAAAAACCCCCAAGACTGTGCAAGAGGTTAATGCAGGAAAATCTTGGAAACTTAAAGGAGCTTGTGCTTAAAAGAACTTTTGATAATTCTTCCCATTTTGAGTACTGCACAGTAAATGAGATACCCTGCAACTAATTACGATACAAATGTCAAAATCTTATTTTAAAAAAAGGGGGTGATATACATTCAGAACACTTACACTTTACTCCAGTGTCAAGCTCGAACGCATGGATAGTTTCCAGCAATCCTTCAATTAGTTGCTTAAATCTGGAATTTTCTTTCAGACTTCTGAAATAACATCACCACATGAGTTGTTTAAAGACAAATGTATGGGTCAAGTACTAACAGTTCTCCTAGAATTTAGGCTGAACAAAAAAAAAAGCAGCAAAACTCCATGTGGAAGATGAGACAATGAGATATTATTGCCAAGGGATAACAACACAATCCCCCAAAAGTTGCTAAAGGTGGTGTCTTCACCTGCGACCACTTGGGAAAAGTTTCTATTGAAATAAGGCACTATAGAGTTGCTCCTCTAGAAAACTCGTTTACTTAATAACCACCTTTTTTATTTTAGTCTTCTTCCAAGACATTGTTAAGACAATGATTAAGACAATGATTAACTTTTCCTTCAAGTTCAAACTTCTCATCCCCATGCCCACCTGTAAAGCTGCATTACCTCTTGGTGACTTCAGTCTTGCACAGCGGACACTGTATCACACCTTTCTTCTTTTTGCTGAGGAGCTGGAACATGCAGAACCTAGGAAAAAAGAATAATCACAATGGTAACAAAAGAGAGGATTATAATTTCTTTAAAATTGAGCCTAGGCATGCACCACTTAGTAGAAATCCTTCATTATCCAGTTGAATGTCTGTATTTTTGATCTGGTGTTACTATGGATGAATCAATCCCCTTTGACATATCCTACAACTGCAGTTATTTCTTATTCAGAATTAATTTTTTCCCCCAAAAATAGTTACCTATTAAGTTATCAAAACACAGTATACACCGTTAGCACTGAAGCAATACACACAGAGAATAAGAATAGATTGACCAAGCATTACAATTAAAAAGACTGCAAACCTACCTGCAGAATATATGATCGCATTTTGTTGAAACCGGCTCTTTTACCACATCCAAGCTACAAAAACGAAGGAAAACAAGAAAATCCAATCAGTTATATTTTTTTTCCTAATTGGGTAGAGGCCTGACACATTTAGGCTGAAACAGAAAAGCAACATTTACTACAACATAAGAGCAAAATACAGGTTGTTCTGCACTTTCTCGCTTGAACCCTACAAAACATCAATATGCTTAGCCTTAAAAGACAATTCTTTTTGCTTTCTGATAATCCACAGAACTGGCAAAGCATTTGAAAAGAAAGAAGAAGAGAGAAAAAACAAGTGACTCATCAACTATACTAAGACAGAGCTCCCATTATCCTCACAACATACCATACTGGGCACTCCAAGTTCTTCTGCATGGCCAAAAGCACATTCTGTACATCTCCAATACCAATCACGGACAAGTCCATCCTTCACATCCAAAAATACTCTACAG
This sequence comes from Pampusana beccarii, assembly GCA_013399365.1. Classification (NCBI taxonomy): domain Eukaryota; kingdom Metazoa; phylum Chordata; class Aves; order Columbiformes; family Columbidae; genus Pampusana; species Pampusana beccarii. The sequence continues at coordinate 378,422 of VWYH01011072.1, read as the reverse complement.
GAAAAAGAAAAGCAATCAGCTTTGTTTCAGATCAGTTTCATCCTCAACATGTTTTCTCCTGTGTGGCTTTTCTATAACGTCCTGAACAGCATCAAATACTTGGCTGCTATTTATTGAGTGAGGCTTTACAGCACTGCTGGAGTCCTTACTCTGTTTACAGGTAAAAACCTGTCCAATCTCTTGTAGTCAAGGGGGCAAAGGGGAAGGGTTTACAGAAACAGCAATCAGCAGAAACTCAGCAAGGGCTCACACAAACGCAAGAGTGAAAAAAGTGGCCAGGTAGGTGGAAAAGGCTGTAAAGGACACAGAGGACTCTGGGAAGCACTTACATCACCCAGCACAGGTAAGACCCCACAGCGAGTATCACAAATCCTCAACATGAAGAGAAACCACTTAGAATCATAGAATCATTTTGGTTGGATCATCGAGTCCAACCGTTTCCCCACCCCTGGCACTGCCCCATGTCCCTGAGAACCTCATCTCCGCCTGTTCAACCCCTCCAGGGATGGTGACTCCACCACTGCCCTGGGCAGCCTGTTCCAATGCCCAACAGCCCTTTCCAGCAAGAAGCTGTTCCCAAGATCCAACCTCAACCTCCCCTGGCGCAGCTTTACGCGGCAGCAGCCGGGGAGCAGGGACGGGCCATGCAGCGGGGCCTGTCAGCAGGCCGAGGCGAAGCGGCCCAGCACCCCGACTCCTGCCGCCCAGCACCCGACCATCCCACCGCCACAGGTAGAACCAGTGGTGGAAAACCGGTGGTGGAGCCACCGGGACGCTGCCGAGGGTGAGCCCCGTGAGCCCGCCCGGCCCGGGGCCGCTCACCCACCCTCAGAGCCGCCCCGATGCGCCCATCGCATTTCGCGCCTTTCGACCGCGCTGATACACAAAGCACCAATCAGCCAATCCCATACCTCAACCACAGCACGTGCCCCGAGACGCGTCCTCTTATTGGCTTCTACCGTCACGTGATATACCCACGGCGGGGCGGGGCGGGGAAGAGCACGGCTGATTGGTTCTGCCGGATTGCGTCAGAGAGCGCAGGGTCTGGCGCGGTGCATTGTGGGAGCTGCGGCGTCAGCTGGCGCCGTACCCCTCCCCGGCTCTGTTTATTGTTGTGGCTCTGCGAGTCCTGGCCCCGCCCCCCGGCCAACCAGAGCCGCGAGTAGGATGAATGATAGGCGGGACGGCCAATAACAGCGCGCGGAGGGCGTGGGGCTGGCCGCGGTCGGTCCGCCATGTTGTGCTCGTCGAGCCGCCTGACAGGGCTGCCCGGGGCTCCCGGGAAGCGCGGGATGGAGCCGCAGGTGAACCTCCGTGTCACCTGCCGGGGGGACACCCAGAGCTTCCTGGTGTCGGACTCGGCGCACACGACGTGGGCGGATGTGGAGGCCATGGTGAGCGCGGGGAGGGGGGCTCGGGAGGCCCCGCCGCGGGGAACCGTGTCCCTGAGGAGCCGTCTCCGTGAGGCACTGGGCCCTTAAGCGCTTCTCCGAGGGCCCAGCAGCTTCTTTTTCGCCTTCCTAAGAAGTGTCACCCGTTTCCCGGGCTGTTAGACGTGGTGTTTTATTCTCAGTTTCTCTTTTAGCGTTGACAGTAACTTTAACTTTGTTATATACTTGCAGTAGTGTGAAAAGTCAGTTTTGGATAAAGCTCCTTACGGGTCTCTTGTTTCAGTGTGTGATCAGATGGCCTTAGCTGTGTGCTTTGCTCTTTTCCTGAGTTACAGATACTTCCTTTGGACACTGTACCCCTATAAAGTACAGTCTGCTCCTCTTATTTTTACTCATTCAAGTGGTTATAGTGAAGTAACACCCTGCAGTTTCCTATAGGGTGTTTTCCTGAAGATTTATCTTTGCTCTCTGAAGTACTGAGTCACTAACATGCACTTTTATTTTCTTGCTTCCTGGTGCCTTGTGTGTGTTAGCTTGGATACAGTTGGTTTTCTATAGCAACTGGGTTTTTTTTTTAGCTTACTCTCAAATTGCATCTTAAGAAGTCTTGCCAGTATTTTACTTTATCTCTTCTAGTTCTTTCTTTAGCCTGTTCAGGCTTAAAATACTCAGTGGCAAGTAGACCCAGCAGGAATGTGTGAAGTGGTCAGAGTCCTACTTGCATCAAAGCTGAAGCAGGTTGCTCTGTAGGCAGTGGTGTTGCCCTTCCATCTTAAGTAGTCTGAGGGCGTGTTTGCTCAAGGTGTGGTGTTCTACTAAAATAAAGTTTCTCTAACCTGAGGTAAGTGCCACTGAGTCTCTGCACTGTGTTATGTGAATTACTGTTTCAAGGTAGTGTCAGTTAAACTGTGTCTTTCCTGTGTTTTGGTGTATTATTAAAAGTGTTTGGTGTTTATAAGGGATTACCTGCTGTCTGGTTCTATCTTGAGTTTTAGGGGAGGAATCTGTGGTACTAGACAGTGTAGATACAGACCCCAGTTCCTCCTTGATAAGTTGAGTTGGTTCTCTTGCTGCACTCCCAAAATTAGTTTGGAATATATCACTGAAGAACCTGCCTGTAGCACATCTGTTGCAGGACTTGTGTAGCTACGTCACTGTGCTCTTGTGGTGCTAAGTCCCTGCCATCTGCTGTCGTCTAAGGTCGCTGTTCTGTTAAGTCCAGCCTAGAAGAATGTGTTCTGGTTACAGCAGTTTTTCAGAGAGAATTTCCATCAAGAAAAATACAGCTTGTGTAGGTAAACAATACAAAAATGCACATGAGCCTCAAAGGTTGTTAATCAACACAGGGAAACAACCACCTTCATTTATGGTTCATTTGATGCTGTTTGTTCTGCCCTGTTGATGCAAACTACAAAGTAGCCGCTCGGCTTTATTCTCCTAGTTCTAACGTCTAGAATGGATTTATATGTTCAGATGTACAGCGTGTCACCCAGAGAGTAGCAGAATGAGATACTTTGCTCTTTTTTAGCACTGGAATTAATCCTAGTTTTTACAAAACACAAACAAGTTTGTGGGAAAAAAAGGCTGCTCACCTGTGTGAGCTGCTTTTTCATGTAAAAGTCAGCATTCAGTCATTGTTGGCTTTAGCCTTTGTAGTGTTTACTGTGAGTGAGTTTGTTAACCCTGAGCTAGTCCTTTTGTAATGGAAAGGCAATTATTATTTATTTTGGGGTAAACATTAACTAGGGAGGGTGAAACATAAAATAATTTTATTTTTTTTCTGTTCATTACAGAAAGTTAGTGAAGGTTGGAGGCAAGTTGTTTAACTCCAGAAGAATGGATGTTATAAAACAGTATTTATTTCAACTGAGAGACTGAAGGGAGGGGCAGAAGGGTTAAAACATTTTTTCCTATTAATAATCATGATTAACGGAAAACTTCTGTAGTGCCGCCTCATTGTGGTTTTGTGTTCTTTTTCCCTTACAGGTTAAAGTTTCATTTGACCTGGACAACATTCAGATCAAATACATTGATGAGGATAATGATGAGGTAAAATACCACCCCAGTTGCAGCAGGTCTACCGAAATATGAGTGGTGTGAACCTCTCTGCCTCTTGATAATTTGTAGTGGGTCCTTCAGGAATGTCTGTTATGTAGATCAGAGATGATGTTTTTTGCCTCTCTGATAAGAAAATATCTATTGGTCTTGTGGTTTCACTCTTAATTTTAAAATATTTTTTTAGAAGCTACTGCCTTTATTTTCCTACTCTGTAAAAACAGCCAGTGGTTCTGTATGCTCTGAGGGAGCAATCTTTCTGTTGAGGGACTTCTTTATTTTACATTTTATCAGAATAAGGTCACTGTTTGCGGCCATGGTAAAGCCCTGTCGCTTCAGTCTAACGCTTCTTCCTCTGAAAAATGTAGGTCCCCTGCCATTAGCATATGTTTGCTTCCGTGATCTGGTGCTCTCAAATCCTCTGCTTGTTTTATGCAAATGCTGTAATCTCCAAGCAGATTACTGACTCCAAAAACACGTTGATTACTTCTAGTTGTCCTTGTTGAGTGACTTCCTGCTCGGCGTAACCTCACGCACTCGTGTTCTTTAGAGATTTGGAGTAGAATGGAGCTCTCAAACGGAACGTAACTCTCACAGACTGTGTCCCGCTACTTGGTTTGTAGCTCTGCTAAACTGCAGAGATGTGGATCTTTGTTTTTATTTTTTTTTTTTCCCCCAAGTGGAAATGTAGAGATGCTTCCAGCAACATTTCAGGGAAACTCTCACTTTATTTTGCAGCCTATATCTGTATAAATATATAGATGCATATGTTAAAAATCTTTTTCAAATCCTAATAGAGTAAATTTTGGTTTGGAATCATGCAATACTGTAGTGATTAAATAGTATTAGTAACTTCGATGTGCACAATTGATAAATTAAAGAAAGAACAGTTAAGTGTTTCATGTTGAGCATTAAAAGCAGCTGGTTCCAACCTCTGTGTACTTGTGTTGCAAACCCAGTAGTACCAGAACCAGCTTATTTCCAGTAGAAGAGACCACACTTGTTCTGGGTGCTCGTAGCTGCCAGAAACTTTGCTAATTGTGCAGATGTAATAAAGAGCATGGTCTGTGCCAGAACACCGCAAGGGTGATTAATGATTAAATGTGACAGCAATGACCTTCAGGTGAAGGAATGGTATTTTAGAAACTCTTGTTTAAAAGTACATTTATTCTGAAAGCGTGTTAACTTTAAGAGAATCACAAAAATGTATCGGTGGCTGTTACTCATGGTTATTTCTCTTTGCAGGTCTCTGTGAATAGCAAAGGTGAGCTGCTACTTTATTGACGCGAAATTGGTGAAGACACCCCAACCGTTGTTCATCTTTTTGGAGAAGCAATTGAGAATACTTGCTTTTTGGTTTTTATGTATGGATGGGCATCAAATTCTTCTCAAAGGAAGGAGTTTTTGATTCAATTGGGAATGACTAAATTAATGGGATATCTAGTCTCTAGGCTATGAAAACATGTTTGCTTGTTGCTGTATATACTTCTTCCTTCAGTAGCACTATTTTAAAAGAATTTATAGCAGGTGTGGGAGACACTCCTTGATGGGAGGTCCCTAAATGCTATGTGCTAAACTTACATCTGTGTTTGAGATGGAAAATTCACGTTTCTTTCTCTTTTTCTTTAGAGGAGTATGAAGAAGCTCTGAAGGTAGATGTTTTCTTGGACTTTTTTCTATGTATTGATCCTTCTCCAACCTCTCCTGTGTTTTTACAGGATTTTGTATGTTGGTTCTAAGTGGAGTAAACATGGTGTATTTATGTACTGTTTATTTAGATTGCAGTTAAACAAGGAAATCACCTCCAGATGAATGTGTATGAAGAAAACTCTTCTCTGAAAGGAGCTTCTCGTTCTTCACAACTACATGAAAAAACTGTGACAGAAAAGTTGACACTTAAAGACGAGAAGAAACCCCTTTTGCACTATTCCATGCTAGCTCGGGGGTTAGAGGAAGACTTAAAAAAGGAGAAGGAGATGACAATTCAGGTAGGATGCAGAGCTAGATTACATATGCATTAAAACAAAGTGGAATTCACTTCATAGACTGATCGTCATCTTTACTTGTACATAAAAACTCTGAGCTCAGAAGTTGCTCTTCATTTTCAGCTACCTGCACCCATTGAAACTTGTAAAATTGTTTGAATGTCTTCAAGAGGATATTTTTGATGCTGCATTTAGAAATCCAGATTCTTTCATGTTGACCGTTTTAAAGTATTTTGCTAAACAAAGCAGTTGGTTTCCTGAAGCCCCAATTGCCATCTAGTCATAATTTCTGGTTGACTTGATTTCTTTAGCTTTGAGTGTAATTACACTCAAACGCTAATAAGGGAGAAATATTTCAGGAAAATGTCAGTGGCTTTCTTGTGTTGCTTTTCCACTGTTTCTGAAGAACTTGATTATTACTGTTTGTTTTTTTTTTTTGTAAAGACACTTGAGGGGAAAGCTCTTTGAAAGTGGTTAACTTGTTGTATTGAGGGGTTTTTTGCAGCTTTGCATACTTAAGGTGTGTGACTTTTTTTGTGGTGTGTTTTTCCCCCCCCCAGCAAAAGTTAAATCATGCTAGAACAGGAAGAACAGACGAAAATCCTCCAGAATGGTTTACTAGCTACTTGGAAACAGTAAGTCTATTTTCTTCTGAAGCTCACAGGAGCTTTCAGGCACTAATAATGAGAGAGGACGTGAAATATGGTGTTGCTGTTGAGACTCTTGCTTGACCAGTTCCAGCAGGGTAATACTTAGTGCTTCCTGACATTTGAAGCATGGCATTTGATGACCTTGCTTTTCTTGATTGTTCAGTTTGAGAAAATACTTTCAGGAGGCCAATGAGTATAACCTATAGATTAATAAGATGTGGGTGTTGACTTGTTTTGAACAGCTAATAAACATCAGTGAGATGCTAAGAATTCATTAGATAGTTCTTGAAAAGATACAGTGGTACGCCAGTATATACATTTATCTTTAAGCTTTTTGTTTCTAGCATCTCTCTTCCTTTGCCACCTCTTTATACAAACTAAAGATAGGGGAACTTAATGGTTGTATTTCAAGCATCCCTGGGGGACAAAATCAGGACTTAATGATAAAGACTCCAGAGGGATTTTTTTGGGAGTTGTGATAATTGTCTCAGAGATGAGCTTCCTTCCCTTTGTGCAAGGGTATGGAAGAACCTTAATATTGTAAATGTGCATATATGTTTTTTAATTTGCCTTGTTAAAACCTATGGGCTGGTACTTTTTCTAAGATACAAATCCTCTTAGAGGAATATGATACTTGTTTAATTTTATCTGGCATATGCTGGGGGGATGGGAAGCAGATTCTGAGCTGCTTTGTGGCTTATGGATTAGGAGACTTGGGACAGTGTAATTCAACTTCTGAACCTGCAGAGGTGGATCTCACCATGACTACTTCGATTTTATTTTTCAGTTCAGGGAACAAGTCGTTAAAGAAACTGTTGAGAAACTGGAACAGAAGCTGTATGAGAAGCTTGTTCAGCCCAATCAGCCTCCAGATTTTTCTGAGAGCTCCATTACAGCAGGACCTCCAACTTCAGAGAGCCAGTCAGGGACTGGCAACCAGTGCGACTGGCTGATCTCCTGCTGCAACTGCCAGGCCCGAATTGTTGGAGTTCGCTACCAGTGCAGGTAGAACATGATGAGAGATGGGAGTGGGGGAAACTGAACATGTAGAGTGTGTAAAAGAGTCTGAGAAACTATCTCAATGTTGCAGACTTCTAGATTTCTGATCTGCAACATGCTGTACATATCAGAACCTCTGGTTTGTGTCTCACAGCTTATGTTCTCTGCTCTGCACTACGATGGTAGTACAATCCAGAGTTGTTTGTCTGCAGAAATATAAGGATTAATTATCCTTTGGTGTCTTTTTCTAGTGCATTAATGCTTTGCTTCTTGATAACTGTCCTGGTTTTCTACTTTGCAGCCTTTGTCCAGCCTACAATATCTGTGAACAGTGTGAAGCGGGAACATATGCACATGATCCTAATCATGTTTTATTGAAGCTGCGAAGACCTGTACCGTGTGTTGCTGAAAATTACAGCCTTGCAGAGTTTTCACCTCGCCTCCCTGCTACTCTGGAGCAAGTTAGGTAAATGGTGACACTTGGCAGTACAAGATTATTCTGATAGCAAAGTGGAAACACCTGTATTGGGATTTATGTTCACCTTTTATTCTAGATTTAGGGATAACAAGAAATTGAAATGGTACTCAAACTTTATTACACGCAGATAAAAATAGCTGTGTACTTAGAAATGGCCTAAGTCATGAATCTTGGGGGACTTTTAATAATCAATTAAAAAAGACAAGATTTAGTGTCATATGTGGGTAGAAAACTGAGAGCTTGCTTGTTCATTGAGCATATGCTCATCTGCCTTTAAGTTTGCTCTTTCACTGAGGCCATACAAAATTTCTTCACAAGCAAATATGAAGATGTTCTTTTAAAAATCGTCTGGTATGCAGTTTAGAAGCATGAGATGTTTCCTGAGTTGTTCCCTTTGGGACTGAGATTGTGTTGGCTAAAGCTAAATCCTAATCAATTTATTGTAACTAGGTGGCTTATTCTCTCTGCAGGCTCCAGAAGCAGATGGACAAAAGATTTTTGAAGGCAGAAAAACAAAGATTACGAGCGGAGAAGAAACAGCGGAAGGCAGAGGTCCGAGAGCTCAAAAAGCAGCTAAAATTGCACAGGAAAATTCATCTCTGGAACTCTGTCCACGTATTGGAAGCTAGTGGCTCACCTACCCTGAAATCTGAGAGTCTCCAACCAAATACCTTCCTGTAAGAGATGTTGGTAACTGACAAATAGATAAATCAAGTGAAGAAGAGCAAACTTTTATCTGTTAAAGCTTAGTTCTGTGAATATTATAATGTTCTTCTAAATAAGCCAATCTTGTTTTGATGTGTTTCTTTTTTTCTTAAAGGAAAGGAAAACAAACTGTTATGTGGTCTTTAGACTCAAGGTTAAAACAGTAGCTAAAACGTTAACATTTTGAAACACTTCTAGAGATAAAAGAATGAAACAAATTAAATTGACCCTATATTTTAGCCAGTGAAATAGCAGCTGAATCTTTTCCTCAGTTTTGGTGTTTTTTTCATGTATTTTTGTTTCCTCCCCCCGAATCCCAGGACTCCTACTCAACCCTTCCAAGCAATTGTCCCAACACTAAGCGCGGTATTTGTGGATGAGAATTTGCCAGATGGGACTCGCTTGCAACCAGGGACCAAGTTTATCAAACACTGGCGAATGAAAAATACTGGCAATGTGGAATGGAGCTCAGACACAAAGGTATCTTCCCTTTGCTATTACTTACACACTAAAGTGTGCTATTACTTACATACTAAAATTGTTCTGGAAGATAATATTTGCATGTATTAGGAATCACCAGAGAATTTATGAAGGTTTTACCACCCACAGTTAGCAGAGAAGCTTGTGAAGTTAACTTTTGCTTTTTCTGCTGTGTATTTCAGCTGAAACTTATGTGGGGCAATCTGACCTTGGCATCTTCTGAAAAAAAAGATGTGTTAGTGCCATCCCTTCCAGCGGGACAAGTAGGAACTGTTTCAGTGGAGTTTGTAGCTCCTAATATAGAAGGGACTTACACATCTCACTGGAGACTGTCGCACAGAGGAGAGCAGTTTGGGCCCAGGATCTGGTGCAGTATTGTTGTGGATCCCTCCTCAGCTCCTGACTCTTTTGAAAGCAATTGGAAGGATTCTGACTCCTGTCAGAAGGATAAAGCTTCCAGCACCAAAGAGGCAAGTAACTCATGTGGTATTTGAGGCAGTTCTGAATTGTTAGATCTTGTCCTTTTGGTTTATAAACAATATTCAGGCTTTACAATTCATGTAAATTCATTTATTTGCTGCCTGCCTAAGGGGCTTCTGGGACGTTGCTTTTTTGCTTTTACAGGGTGCTTCCTTAAAGACAGAAGCAGGTGCTCACCTGACGGGGGAAATCATGGAACAGGCTGAAATACCTCTGCCAACCATTCCTTTAAAGATCAAAAACCTGCCAAGCGAGAGAGAATTTTATATCCCATCTGTTGATCTCCTCACAGCACAGGTAAGGTGCTGAAATTCAGGTGGAGATAAAACAAACCGTTTTTGTGTATGTAGATATCTGTAAGAATAAGAAGCTTCTGGGCTCTAAAATAGCCACTATATTTTCAGGAAGAGTATATTGAGTTTTATATAGCAGAAATATTTTATTGAGTTAGTATCAGGGACTGTCACTATATGTGCAGGACAGACTAAGATTCTCAATAAAGAGTCACAGGGTTGGATTATTCTCTGGCCCCTAAAAAGGGAGTACTTAGCTGTGGTTTTTGCTGCCCTAATTAGTTAACTATAATCTGTGATGTGGATATACGTTATGGGAAAATCAGCCTCTGAGTAACTAACAAAGAGGAGTAGACTTATTTGTAAGTTAATAGGATCTGATGCTGGGAAGTACATCATAATATTCCGTTTTGGGGTTTGCCAATTTAAACTGTTGTGTTTGTTTCTGTAGGATTTGCTGTCCTTCGAGCTGCTGGACATCAATATTGTGCAGGAATTGGAGCGGGTGCCACACAATACTCCTGTTGGTAAGGTTCTTATGTTCTGTGTGCTGTCATGGGCATTCCAAGCTAAACGTTTATCCAAAGAAGAGCTGAACTTATTTGTGCAAAAAGCTTATTTGCTTTTCAGCGTAGAGTGTCTTCCCAGCTCTCTTGACTCTTCATTTTAATTCTGGCTGCAGTCTTAGAGGAAATATTTGATAGCACTTTGTGTTTTCCAGTCCAGTATATTTCCTGCTTCTTTGCAGCTTCACATCCCCAAAACCATAAGATTCCAGACATTGAAGGCTGCAGTTTTCATTGCCCAACCAGTGCCAGTGTAGTGCAAAGCTGGTTGTTTCTTTCACCAAAATACCTTGTAAGATAACTGGGTTTCTTCAGTCTTGGGAGAATATCCCTTAAAATAGGAGAATTTCTCAAAAAGTTGCCTTCTGGAGGAAGGAAGCTTCCTGTTCCTTTAGTGCAAATGACCTTCGCTCCTTTGTTTTTCAGACATGACTCCGTGCATGTCCCCTTTGCCACACGATGCCCCCTGGCTGGAGAAGCCTGGCTTAGGTCAGATACAGGAGGAGAACGAGGGGAGTGGATTTAAACCAGTCCCTGGTAAGCTGTGTTCACGGGGAGCGTGGGGGTGAAGGGAGGAGGAGATTGTTGTTGCTTCTGTGCAGTCAGCAGTCTCGATGTCTAAAAAGAATTCTAACTCCTCTCTTTCCCTTCAGTGGAAAAACAAACAATTGTTTTGCTTGTAAAGCTGTAGTCTGACACTGCTTTTTGATTGTAGAAGTTGGAGCTTAACGTATGTAGAATTCAGAAATACAAATATTTCTCGATTTGTCTGACTACTGGAATTGTTGGGAGAAATAACAATTTGCTCTTTATAGACTGGATTATACTCAGACACTCCAGGTGTGGCCCCCATGCTTCTCAATCACTTTCAACTTGAATTGAATTCTAAAATCTTTCAATTTTTGAAAAGAATTAACACAGTCAATACTAGCCTTGGCTAGCCTAAAGAATTCTTCTTATACTTACATTAACATGTGATGGTGTTCAAATAATCTGTTACGTTTCCCTTTCAAAAGGAATGATGGAAACCTGCTTTCCTGCAGATACTTCTGCAGTGAAAGGGAAAGCTGAACATCCATTAAACCAGGAGGAAGGTGAAGAAGATATGAGTGGGACTCAGTTTGTCTGTGAAACAGTCATTCGCTCTCTAACCCTGGATGCTGCACCTGACCATAAGCCCCCACAAAAAAAGAAAATCCTCCCAAGTAAGTGCTGGCTCTAGCTGGTGTCTGTGGTTTTACTTTTTTTACAGTCAGACATTGGCCACAAATTACCCTGCGCTGCAGGTGGTGACACCGCTTTAATTGTTTTTCCCAATTGTTTTATTAGACTCTCTACAAACATTGCAAGACGCCTTCAGTTGCAACATGGTAAATGAAGAATCTCCTCAGATGAAAACTGATTCTGCTTCTAAAAAGGAAGCAAAGATTCATCAGTCAGAGGCAACACCAGAAAATGACTGTGGTAAGTAAAGTAGATTTGAATTTAAGATAAAGCTGTAATAAGGGCTACCAAAAAAAACTGTGTAAAACTTGAAGTAGCTTGAAGTCAATGCTTTGAACTTCCTGATGTGTGTAATTGGGAGCTGAAAACTACTGTTGAAGTTTTCAGTGATCTCTTATTCCTGTTTTAAATATTAACATCAACAACATTTGCATACACTTAACGGTAGGATCTACTGGTTTTTACGTTATACCTCTACTCACAACAGTTGAAATGATACCATTATAGTAGCAGCAGCAAAGGTTTTATGTTATTTCAGAATTCTTGCCTTCTATATTTGGTACAGCCCTGTCTTTGCTGTTATCCATAGAAAATGGACAATTGTTAATACTTCACTTTTTTTTTAATCCTGTTAGGGAACCTTCCGCTGTCAGAAGAGAGAGCAAAGCCCTCTAGTGATACTGGCAATTCTGACGAAGAGGAAGATGATGATAAATACGATGTTCAAAGTCAAGGCTCTTCTGCTTCCTCAGAGGATTATATCATTATTCTCCCTGAGTGCTTTGACACCAGTCGCCCTTTGGGGGAGTCTCTGTATAGTTCAGCTCTTTCTCAGCCCAGTTTGGAAAAGACAGGAGAGCCTGAAACAGGAGCAGAGGATCCAGAAGGAACGAGCCAGCCGCAGATCTGCAGTGTCAGTGAGATTTTGACAACTTCCCAAACACTGGCTGTAGTACCCCTGACCCCAGAGGTTGTGGACACCTCACCACAGACACAAAGGTAACGCCTCTTGTCCAACAACAAAATGATGATGTGTTGCTGTAAGGTCTGCAGGGTTTTGTGCTTAAGTTCAGTGTCTGAACCAAAATTGTTGCAGTAAGAGTTTTATCACTTACTGGTGTGAGCGTTCTAAATCCTGCAACTTTTTATAAAGCCTGTACTTGATGAGTGTGAGAGAAGTAAAGAAGGAAGAATGTGAGGCTTTTTCTTTTCTGTCTGACCTTGACTTACCTACATGTGTACATGTAGAATGAATGTAGTAAAAGTATTTTTTTTGCCTTATGTTCTCAGGAATCTTGCGTCTCTTCAGAACGATATCTTCCAAGAACCAAACATACCGCTGTCAGAGAACATCTCTTCCACTCCTCAGAATCAAATAAGAGAAGGTATTGACAGTACTTGACAAATGGCACATCCATGTTTATCCCCCATTACTTATGCCTAGTATTGGATTTGATGTCTTGTTATTCTTGAGTAGAGCAGAAATCTACCAAGTAATGTTTTTGGTTTTTTTTTTTCCTCTGGGTGTTGAAATTTTACATTATAGAGGATTTGAATAAAGAAGTAATTGGCTTTGCAGATCAGCTAAGAGCATCTATTCATTAGAAATGGTAGGAGGGTACTTGGGAGTATTTGTAGACATCTGGAAAATTACCTTGCTCTGGAATTAATGAGCTTTGTAGTTAAGCTGTGTTTACAGTCACTGGGAGCTCAGACAGCAGTTCATGTTGTGTTAAAGTAAATGCAACACTGATCAGCCAAATGACTTCTGAAATTCTTTTGATCATTTTGACTGCAGTCAGAAGCCTGTGTACCCACTTTGTGTCTGGATAACTAAACTTGAAAGTATTATTTTTGGACTTAATGCCACTCCTCCATTTATGTACATGTTTCATCTCCTCAGCTTCTCATTAACTGGACATTTTGATATGATATGTTTCTTTCTTCCTGTTCCAGAACCCAGTGGTGAAGACAGTCATGGACCAGGAGCTTCTGGATTTCCATCTAGTAAACAGAACTGCCCAGAATACCTGAGGTAATGAAGCTGTGACTTCACAAATACTATTTTAACCTACGAACTGCTAAATTAGGCACCTAGGAAACAACACTGACTTAAAGATTTCATGTGGTCAGTACCTTGGTAAAAGGCCTCCCTTCTTAAAGGAAACATGCTGAATTATGTAATGCTATATTTTCATAAGATTTCTACTTTGACACAAATATGGAGGATGCAGAATTGGCAAACAAGTGTATGAAGAGCTCAAGCGGAATCTTAAAATGTTATGGTTTTTTTTCCTGGGAAATCTCAGGATTCCTAAAATAGGGCTTTTGTAAGTTTGCAACAGAATGAAGCATCTTAAGATATTGAGAACTGGAGGAATGAGACAAAAGATGGAGCAGAATATTAAGTGACTTAAGAATTGGTGGAAAACAAATGGAAGTTACTCTGGCCTGAATGGATGTGTCACAGTGCACAGCTTTCATATAGAGCTTTGTTTTTCTGAGTGCGAATACTTAATTCTTTACAAAAATGACCATGTTATGGAAAACAAACATGTAATTTAGCATAAACCTACATTTTAATGTATTAACAAAGAAGGAATGGATAGCTCAGTTCCTGAAGAGCAATGATTCCTTTGAATTGTAGGTTGTTCTCTCCAATGAGAACTAAATCTCTGTTGACATATCAACAAAGGCAGATTCCCTTTCTAGGGAAACAAAGACTTGGCTTTGCTGACCCTGAAGTAATTCCTGACTTCTTTGCAGGTACCCTCAAGGAAGCAGCATCGCAGGAGAAATAGTTAAAGGAGCTTTGTCCGTTGCTGCTTCTGCCTACAAAGCATTATTTGCTGGACCACCCATTCTAGAACAGGTAAATGTCGCTCCTGAATGCTGTGGGAGTTCATAGAATGCCAGCCTTAAAATTATAGATTTATTTTTTATAAATGTTACCGATATTCTGTGTAGGAATTTGTGCAACAGTAAAATGTTAAATTTGCTGGTATCCCTTTGAAATATGCTGCTCCCCCAGCAGATGAGGAAATCCATACCATGGGGATGGAATTACATCTCCTGTAGCGTTACGTGAGAGTAGTAATTCCCCTTTGTAAGTGAACAGTGAAGGTGAATATCAGCAACTTAATTGTGGACAAAAAGGGCCTCTGTGCCTTAATTATATCCCAGTATAATGCAGGGCTGCTGGTTCAAATGGCAAAAATAAATGATGGGGTTTTTTTTAGCTTATCTTAATTATCTCTTATTTTCAGCAGCCTGTGGCTCCCGAGGAGCACACTGCCGCTCTTCTGTCCAGCCTGTGCGAGATGGGATTCTGCGACAGGCACTTAAACCTGCGACTGCTCAAGAAACACAACAATAATATGGTGCAAGTGGTAACCGAGTTGCTTCAGATCAGTAACGGTGACCGGTACAGCCGATACTGAACCTTCCTGGTGGAGAGAGGAATCCTCTGCATGGAGTAAACTCTCATTAAACGTTACAACAGTAGCAGGCTGCTCCTCAGCTGCTTTCTGTTTGGAGGTGTGACTAAAACTTTGGCTTTTCTTTGAGCTTTTGACTCGGTTTTTTCTCATGGAAATGTCAAACAGTGCTCGTCACAGCATCTTATGAGTTGGAGACCAGAATTTCAGCTGTTATTTGGACCTCATAGTTAAATGAGTAGCCTTTAGGTCTCTGACTTCATACTGAGTCCTTTTATCAGGGAATCCTGTAGAATTACTTCAAACTTCCACCAGGATAAGAACTTCTACTTTTGTGTGTTCGTTTTTTCATTCTTTTTTTTTTTTGGGCAGCTGGAAACTTGTTTTGTTGACTTTTAACAAGCTTTGGAATAGGAACCAATGTAAAATGCTGCTGTAAAATGTAGTCTTGCCTAATTTACAAGAGATGCCCACAACTCACAAGTTGTTTCTTCCGACAGGGTTTAGTAATTGATTTGTCCAATGCATGGTAGTCATGTAACAAGTTTAAACCTTACAAATGATTCTTAGAACAAAGAAGTTGCTCAGACACAAAAGCCATTGTGAACCACCAAACAGTTTTTGAAAAGTCTGGAAGTGAAACTGCTGTTAAACTGATGAATAGCAGGAAAGTTGTGGTTTCTTATAGCAGAATGAAGCAGGAAAGTGAATTTACCAGCAGCAGTTGAACAATTTCTAGTAATATCAGTGCAAAACATCTTTAACAGGAAAATATAGCCTACATAAAATATTTCGTTAAAAATGGAGTGTAGGGGTAGGAGAGGCCTTTCTGAGAATCTTTACAGACTCTTTGTAAAAATGTTAAAAGTTCAACTGTATCTTTTTTTCAGTATAGTGCAAACCTCTTGTTCTGTTGATACCACAGAGAAGAATCGAAGAATGTGTACAAACCTAGACCTGAACTGGAGTACAATTCTGGTACTGTTA
Organism: Pampusana beccarii; assembly: GCA_013399365.1. Taxonomy (NCBI): domain Eukaryota; kingdom Metazoa; phylum Chordata; class Aves; order Columbiformes; family Columbidae; genus Pampusana; species Pampusana beccarii. The sequence goes on along the minus strand of VWYH01011072.1, from coordinate 362,692 downwards.
GGAATAGGAAGAGTGGTTGAGGTAGAAATTGTATGACTTCACAGTTGGAAAAATGTGTTAACTTAAGCGGTTTTAAGGTAGAATCTCTTGTGATGTTCTGGCTGCTCCCATGTTTCCATCGATGTATCTGTAGGATTCATTTTTTCTCACAAAATTCTGCTTTAGTTGCCCATATTGAATTTGGAAATCTAAGAATTCCCTTCTAAAATGTGCTGAGAGAGATTTGATTCTGAAGAATCATACAAAATGCTGCTGTGCAGTGACGAAGCCATTGGTAGCTTTGCAGAGCCCGGTCCCTCGGAAGGTGACAGCAGCATTGGTGACTTTCTTACTTTCAAACAAACCTTTTTCTTTGCTGCAGTAAAAGACCATTGATCCTAAAATATTTTATTACTGCTGCTTCAAACTAGGGTGTTCCTGTTCAGTCACTACATAGCCGAAGCAGTAGCAGTATTGTGACTGAGCAGGTGATCAGTAGTAGTAATTTAAAAAATAAAAAAATACATAAATACCCTTAGAGATAAGATACCATTAAAATAATTGAAGAGAAAAAAAATGTATCATACCAGTTTTGTTCTAAACCTATTTTTATAGATTGTGGAAGATATACTCTTAAATGTTTATTTTGAAATACAGTAGAACTATTTTGCAGTGTTCCCATCTCTCTGTACACCAGTACAACTGTGCTGTGGACCAGCTAAAGATCTTTCTGTAACTTGAAACTACTTCGTTTCTTTTTTCCTCACTCTTTTGAGAACCTTTTGGCTTCTGCCTACTGTAGGAAGACGAAAGGATGTGGATGAAGTGGTGTTACCTGCTTTGCTCTGGAACGCCCAGCAGGACACACGTTCTTTCTGTGTGTACGTTTGTATTTAGAATGTTAACGTGTTCTATAAATTAACAAAACACTAAATGGTTTGAGGAGAAACACTTCATCGCAGGTTGAAACGTGAAGTGTGCGACGCGGTTTTTTTCCATAGGTTACTTTTTACTAGGGTTTAGATAACGTACGCTCAGGCTTCTGATCTGTTTCCGTTGGCTTTGTATATTTTGTTAATGGCCGCATGGTATAATTTATAATATATCCTAGAGCGCAGCCGTGACTCTGTATCTGATTTAGGGCGAGCACTTTAACGGCACCTGGCATGAGGAGGAGGCACCTTTTGCTCCCTTGTCACAATAAAGCTCTTGATCCCCGGTTGTCCCTCGGTTGTCCCTCTGGCTCTTGTCACGCTTGGTGGCAGTGGCTCCGCCCCGTGGTGACACCCCCCGGTGCTTTCGGTTCCGCTTTGCAGGGCTCGGCCGCTGCCCACGGGCAACCGGTAAGCAGGGGGGTGACCAGAGGCACCCGGTGGTGGGGCTGGGCCTGCGGGGGTCAGCGGTGCCCCTTGTACCTTTGTCCCTTTGTGGCTAACGGGGCCGGGGCCGTGCTTGAAGGTCGCCGTAGTTCCGGGCTTTGCGTTTGCTTCCCCTTGCAGAGGGGGGACTGTCCCCAGCCAGGCTGGTGCCTGGGGGGAGAGGTGGTCGGGGTTATGGGGAACTGGAGAGGCAGGACATGGGGTTCAGTAGTGTGGCCAGCAGGAGCAGGGCAGTGACCGTCCCTGTGCTGGGCACTGGGGAGGCCAAAGCTCAATTCCTCAGGTCAGTTTTGGGCCCCTCACACCAAGAAAGCCCTTGAGGGGCTGCAGTGAGTTCAGAGAAGGGAACGGAGCTGGGGAAGGGGCTGGAGCACAAGTGTGGGGGGAGCAGCTGAGGGAGCTGGGGGGTAGCGAGTGATACAACGAAACAGCCTCAAGTTGCGCCAGGGGAGGTTGAGGTTGGATCTTGGGGACAATTTCTTCCCCAAAGGGCTGTGGGGCATTGGAACAGGCTGCCCAGGGCAGTGCTGGAGGCACCATCCCTGGAGGGGTTGGACAGACAGACATGATGTTCTCAGTGACACGATTTAGTGCCAGAGGTGGGTTAATGGTTGGACTCTGATCTTAAAGGTCTTTTCCAACCAGAATGATTCTATGATTCTCCAGCCACTGTGCCTTTAGCTTGGTCTCTCTGTTACCCACTCATGATTTTTCCAGCTTTTGTGTTGTCGCAGCTCTATGAACAGGCTGCTGCTCCTCCTCACCACTTGTTTCTGAAAAGCTGGTAAACATTAACTGGGAGTGTGTGTAGAGCCGCAGATTCGCTGCCTGGAGCCCTCAAGAGGCTGCAGAGGTGGGGACTTGTGGTATGTTAAGAGGCTCTTCCCTCAGAAAAAGGGGAAAAAAGAAAAGCCTGGATCCTTCAGGCATCCTCATCCTTCCCATCCCCTCTGCCTGATGCGAGAGGGTGGGGAATGCTGAATTACCTTGGGTGTCCAGGGGAGCGTCTTGCTGAATTTCATAGTCTGGGGTACTGAAGGGTCCCTCTGTGGCCCCCCAGGCTGAGCCACCAGTTTGGTGAGATCCTGGTTCTTCCTTTACCAGCAAGGAAACCAGTGACTGCTTCTGCGATTGGCCCGTCCTGCTGTTGTGGCCCAGGTTTGTGGGCTGTGGGATGAACCTGTGCTCCGCAGCTCTGTCCTGATGGTTCTGCGCTGCCAGACATCGATTTTCATCCCCAGTATGAACCCCCTGAGCGGTTATTCACGTGAAGCCTCCGGATCATCTGGGCAAATATAGTAGCCACTGTTTACCAAGCTGAACATCCTACCTGTATGAGAGTGGTTGGAACAAGACTGCAGAGAGGGAAAGGCTGGCACAGGTAGGAAACTGCATTCAACTGCTATCTTTATGATGAAAATACACCGTTTGGTATTGTTAGTGCTTTTGTGATGATTATTGGGAGCTGATGTAAAAGTTTTTGATTACCAGAAGCCTGAGAAAATGAGTTCAACTGTATTTTTAACTTCTAAAAATAGGTTATCTTTAGATTCTATTATTTTAGATTGTGCACTATTTGATTTTAGTCAAGTTACTGTTAGTAACACTCTGCTTGATCGGAAATGCCAAGGCCTTGATGTTCAGCTGAGTTCCCTGTTGGATGTGGGTGAATAATGACAAGCCAAGAACTTGGCAGTTCCACTTCTGGGCTACGTTGTCATCTCAAAACCTTCAGGAGCTCTGAGTCAGCATTTGCTCCTCTTACCAAATACTGTGAGATAAAGAAGAGCCTGGTACGCTATTCGGTAGGGTGGCGTTCTCAGATGCTTTTTCTGTAATCAGTGTGTGTTTAAAAAAAGTAACTTGCACTAACTCAGTTTTTAAAGCAACTTTAGAGCTGTGCTTTAAGAAATTTCCTATAAATATTAGGATACTTGTGATTGCTACAAATGCTAATGGTGCTGCTCTTGGAGATTAGTTCACAGAGACAATTTTCTTAATGTATCTTTGTGCTGGACACCTAGTAAGAATTCTCCCTTCAGCCATGGGTGGAAAGCTCTCTGAGTTCTGGAAAACAGCTGACCAAAAAGAGAGGGAAGGCAAACGGATCTTACCCAAGCAGCTGGATGCTAAAGATGAAGTCGCCAGTTACGCCAGCATCGGTGACTCCACGATGTCCCGTGTGTCCTGTGCGGACGTTGCACCTCGACGCTGCATCAACTGCCCAACGTGTCAGGGGACAGGAAGGATCCCCAGGGGTAGGTGATACTTCTGTGTGCTGTGTCAGTGCTTTTTGGAGCCGACGCTGCTGTGTCACGTCCTGCAATGCAATTTGTGTTATTTACTCGTCCTTTGTGTGGTCTCTGAGCTACTGCCACCTCTTTCAGAGCAAGAGAGGCAGCTGGTGGCTCTGATTCCGTACGGTGACCAGAGGCTGAAGCCCAGACGAACGTAAGTCCTGTTACATTTTCCCCTTTTCTTATCTTGTGAATATTTTTGCGCCAGATGAAAGAAAGCCTAAGTCCTTTGGGTGTTTTGTGCTTTGTGCTGCAGAAAGGTTGGCATTAACTGTGTGCCGTTGTTGGGGATCTCTAGCAATTTGTACTGCAAGGCACCATGTCAGTGTGTGGGACTGTACCCTGCTGCCACTTGGTAGCTGGCAAATAGTTCTGCACAAACCCATCCTGGTTTTCTGGCACCACGGATTTATTGACTTCCCCAATGAGTCGCAGGTGCTGACAAACTGTGCTGTTTTGCAGGAAACTCTACGTGTGTCTTGCTGTGACGATTTGTCTGCTGACAGCATCTCTCAGTATCTTCTTCCTGTTCCCTCGCTCCATCCCCGTGCTGCCTGCAGGGCTGAACGCCTCCTCTGTTGGTTTTAACGCCACCACCACCAGCGTGTACCTCAACATGACGGTAAGTGCTCCGCTCGCTGTCAAAGGGTAGATCTGGAGGGGTTGTTGGGCATTGGAACAGGCTGCCCAGGGCAGTGGTGGAGTCACCATCCCTGGAGGGGTTGAACAGACGGAGATGAGGTTCTCAGGGACATGGGGCAGTGCCAGGGGTGGAGGAACGGTTGGACTCGATGAGCTCGAGGGTCTTTTCCAACCAAAATGATTCTGTGATTCTGTATGGCCCTGCTGCAAGGTGATTTGTGTTTTAGGTGGGGGTTTTTTATTATTATTTCTCTCCCTAGAACGTGCTGAACATAACTAATAACAACTTCTACCGGGTCACGGTTGTGCAGCTGGACGTAGAGGTCTTGCACCAGTCCCTGGTAGTAGGGAAGACCACCATGAAAACCCTGCTGAAAATGAGCCCTTTGCAGAGCAGCCAGGTGAGCTCTGCTGTTTCTTGTATTTTCTCCTAAATCTGGATGTCCTGGACAGGGAGGTGCTTGTTATTATCTTGAAATTCAGGTTCAGGCACCTGATGAGGGTCTGGTTCTCCCTACTTCGGCTCTCTGCATTGTACACAGATATAACTGGAGTTCCTGTGTGCATCCTGCGCTCTCTTCTGTTCACATTTGCAGATCTATTATACAGTGGCCAGTACGATATTGGATGACAACACCTAGTGAGTAATTCTTAAAGATTTCTTCCCTTAGTTTATAAGTAACATTAATGTTTTAGGCTTTTCACTACTAGATTTCTTGTGCAGTCCTGTCTGTAGAGCAAAGCTGAGTTTGTCTTTTTCAGTTTATTGTATGGAGATTATTTGGATACAAGTCTCACACATCCATTTTAAACTCATTTCCTTCTCTATTTATTAGTATTCTCTGCTTAGTGTTGGCTCAACAATGTCGTTTTCCATACATTTTGATGAGCAAGTGATGATGTTGATTTGATTCCTCTATTATCAACTTGAAATGCTCCATTTGTGAGCAGCTAAAGGCACCTTGTACAAACTGCATTTCTCTGCAGATGACCTGCAAACTCTGAAGTTCATAGCAACCAAAACTTCTGTGCAGACAGGGTGGTGCGTTGCATATTTACGAGGCTCATCTTACTAAATCCACAGTTAGTTAAACCAGCAAAAACCTGTTTTCCTGCTGTAGATGCTGCTGTTCTTGAAGAACTTGACCTGCGTTGCTGTTGTCAGAGTATCCCGAGACAGACTTGTTTGGAGAAGCAGGGAAGCAATGGAATAATCGAGGGCAGGAGATGTGGAGGCAGTTCCTGTGAATTTAACTCTCTCTCTTCTCTTGCAGCAACATTTGCACCTGGGCGAAAGTCAAAGTTCACAATGTTCTGCTGCATATACAGTAAGTCCTGCCTGGTTCAGAGCTATAATTAAAATGTGTCACTGTTTCTTAACTCCTGCGTGACAGCTGTCAAGGGACAAACCAGAAGGGCAGCGGGAGCTCCCCATGGGGCCATTATGAGAAGTGTTCATTAATCATTTCTGGTCTGCTTTTGCCTTGCAGGGGTACCCTGACCTGCACATACCTGTGCCGCTCGGAGCAGGTGCTGTTTGAAGATTACCAGTATGTGGACTGCCGGGGGAATGCCACGCTGCCTCCTGCATCGCTCCACCGCCCGCCGTGACAGGGACAGGTGCGCAGAGCCACCTCAAAGACAAGTCACAGGGAGACAAACTTCTGGGGCTTGTTCTCAATCTGTGCCTTAAACAGGAGACTTGGTGTTTCCATTATAAGACTTTACATCTGTCATGCTAAACTTGGGCTCTGCTGCCCTCAGATTGCAGCTTTCTATTTTCGTAGAATCATTTTGGTTGGAAAAGACACTCAAGATCATCAAGAGCAACCATTAACCCAACGCTGGCACTGACCCATGTCCCTCAGAACCTCATCTATGTGGTGATTTTTGTATTTGCCCCTTTGGTGATTCTGCCCTGCGCTCCCTGGCTGTTGAGTTTCCAGCTGTGCTTCTGTAGTACCATTATCCACTTCTACTGTTACTGTCTGTTCACAAATAAAGGGACTTTGTCCAACCAGAGATGGATTCTTGTCTCTGCAAAGCAGGTCTTCATGGAATCACAGAATAGTTTGGGTTGAAGGGACCTTCAAAGCCCATCCAGTGCCCCCCCTGCCATGAGCAGGGACAGGCTCTCACCACCCTCAGGGGCCAAAAAATGCCCTGCCCAGTGCTGTGGCCCCTTTGCCCGAGGTGGAAACACCACCTTGTCCGCCACTAACCACCGAGCTCGCCTCATAGACCGGCCCCAGGCACGAGCCGTTCTAGCACCCTCCGCCCTCTCTATGGTTAGCTTCCGTTGTGTCACCCGGTGCGGAAGTGGCGGCGGGCGCGCGCATGCGCAGAGGCGAGCGGCGTCATGGCGGACCTGGTGGCCCTGGAGGAACTCGCCAAGCTCGAGTACTTGTCGCTGGTTTCCAAGGTCTGCACCGAGCTCGACAACCACCTGGGCATCAACGACAAGGATCTGGGTGAGTAAGGGGCCACAACCCGGCGGCGCCGCGGCCTTTGGGGGGATCTCTAGGGCGCTCCTGGTGTCTGTCGCGTTACGGGCCTGGCGGCAGCTCCGGGAAGGACTGTTGTGGCCGTTTGTCTCGACCAGGGCGCGTTTGGAGAAGCGGCTTTTCGAATTCTGAAAAAGCTCTTGATTTTTTTTTTTTTTTTTTCCTAAAAACTCGTAGTGAGCGTGAGAAAATGCCTCGATCTGGGCCCTCGATCTTGGGCTTGCCCTGGTGAGCCCCGTCTGCAGGACTGGGTCCAGTTCTGGGCTCCTCAGTTTAAGAAAGACGAGGAATTACTGGAGAGAGTCCAGGGAGGAACACAAAGATGCTGAGGCGTCTGGAGCATCTTTGTGATGAGGAGACACTGAGAGAGCTGGGGCTGTTGAGTTGGAGAAGAGAAGCTGAGAGGGATCTGCTCGATGGGATCAATATCTCAGGGTGGGTGTCAGAGGATGGACCAGACTCTGTTCAGTGGTGCCCAACGCCAGGGTGAGGGGCAACGGGCACAGGCTGAAACACAGGAGGCTTTTCCATCGGTAGACAGACCTAGCTGGTCACTGTGTTGTCAGGAGAACAGCTTTTGTCTAAATATGGAGTATTTTTACTGCTTTTTAATGATTTCTTTTCATTTGCTTCCTGCTTTTTCTTTGCAGCTGAGTTTGTGATAAGTCTTGCTGAGAAAAATACTACATTTGACACATTTAAAGCAGTTCTTTTGAAGAATGGGGCTGAGTTCACTGTAAGTGGGATCTGAACCTTATTTATATGTTCTTCTTGTCACGGTCTGTTTTATAGAGCTTTTAGTTTTAAAGAGAGGTGTGGGGAGTGATTCTTTTTCTTCATTTGAGAAACTATTCGCTAATTAGCTTTTGAGTATTTTTGTCTCATCAAACCAAGCCTCCCCCTCCTTCCTTTTAATTTTTTTTTTAAAAAATTACAACAAACTCTTGTAGTCTTTGCAACACATCTTTCTGAGGACTTGAGCTCCTTGTTGTCTCGTTGAGCATATAAAATATGGAGGAAACAACTTTTCATGAAGGCAAATGTTGTTGTAAGTCTTTTTATGATACTTAGACACCAGGTTCTTGAGTTCCTCATAAGTAATTGTAGTTGGATTAAATAGGTGGTTACAAATGACAAGCAAAAAAAGTACCTTAAATGGGTTTATCGTAATTATTTTCAGACTTGATTTCTTGTATCTTTTTAGGATGTGATACTTTCTAAAAATGAGCCTGCACTTTCAGAATTGAACTTTTTTTGTTGTTTTATGGCTAAAGTCTCACATGTTCTTTGTAATAATGCAAAACCTCAGAGCAGGCATTTCTTAAAGTATTTTATTAAATTTTGCAGGACTCCCTTATTAGTAATTTGCTACGTCTCATACAGACGATGCGGCCTCCACCAAAACCAACCACGAGCAAAGGTACGTGTGATCTTGTCCTTCTGATCAGTTCAGTGTAAAAAGAAAAGCAAAGTTCTTTTTTTTTTGAGTTTTAAGCCACGTTTGGTGTTTGTTCTACTCTTGTAAGACGAGAGTTTGGATCTTATCGTTGCACTGTGAGTCTCTCTGTTGTTTGTGGTAGATTATCAAAGCTGTTTAGGCACTTAAAATATGCTGAGAGCACTATTTAAAGTATTTATGTATTTCACAGATTCACAAATAATCAGAATTTTATTTGTAGGGAGGTAACACTGTAATCTTTGAATTGAGTCTCTGTAAAACCTGTCTCAACCTGTGCATTCAGATGAAAGTTGAACTTCATATTCAATTACAGAAAATAAAGAGTGAATCATTTTAGCTTTTCTAAGTTTTGAGGGGTTTTTTTTGTTTGTTTTTAAATCTCAAAATCAGAGACGGTTGTCAAACCCAAATCGGAGAAGGAGAAGTTGAAGGAATTGTTTCCAGCCCTTTGCAGGCCAGACAATCCCAACATCAGGGTAAGGTCATCATTTCCAATTTCTTTTGTGAGTATGTGAAAACGTAATTTTTTTGCTGTTTCTCTTAGCATTTGTCATGTTACTGTGAGTGTCTCCTGCTAAGGTGTGAATAAAAGTGGACTATGAGAAATGAAATACTGAAGAGGCAGAGGGTGTTATTGTGTAGAGTTATCAAGAAGAGCTGTTACCACAATTGCCATGTCGATATTTTGCAGAATACCTGGAAGATGAGGCTTTTGCAACATAAAATTTGTAGCCTCATGTAATGTTTAAAGTCACAATGGATTACAAACTAGATACAAATCTTGGACATTCATAGGCTACGAGAGACTTGCATTTTATATTTCTGTAATAATTGGAGGTTTTAAAATGATGTAAAAGCAGAATTGTGCCAGTATTGGGGCAAAATAGCTTTATTATGTATTTTCCTGTATCATGCATCCTGACTAATCTTTTTTAATCTTATGTTCCTTCTAAATAACCATTATCCTTTCTGTAGATTAATTCTCTGTGCCAGATTTTTTCTCAGCCTTCTCACAGCGTGGTTCTGGGTTCTTGCAGAATATGCTGGATGAAGATGACGTGAAAGTGGCCGCTGATGCCCTTAAAGAACTGGAAGCTCTGATGCCCCATGCGGAGCGGCACAGCCAGCAAAGGAGCAGCGACCACCGGTGGGTTCCTGGGGTGGCTTTGGGGCTGGATGGCGTCATTTGGTGTTGCCTGATCCCCCTGTTCTTACCTGGAATATCTGCAACGTCTGGGGCTGTGGGAGCAGTTGTGGGGTATAAACTTCCCAACCGTTCGTGTGTTTTTGTTCCGCTCCCACAGACAGGTCAGGACTGTGTTTCTGTCAGTTTGCTGGAAACCCTGGAGCTGTGCCCTGCTAGCAGAAAGGTCAAAATATATTTTGACTAAATACTTAAAACCTGTTACTCTGCAGAACAGACACACCTTTTATAGTGACTATAGCAGTGCGTCACGTCGGTGGTGTTAGCGATAGAGAAAACGTGAAAAATGTACAGTTTCCATTTAGCCTTAGGGACAAATTTGCCCTTTCCTTCTTTTTTTCTTTTCTACTTCTTTTCCAGGAGATGACTTTCCATGAATGATTATCTTATTATTGCCAGGTCCCAACTATTACTGCTATTTTTGGTAGGATGAATGGGATCAATAAATATTAATTATGATCCTGGAACCTGAAGGGAGAAACGTGAAAAAGTAACAGGATGCACGCACATGGCACAGAAAACGGCACTTGATATGCACAAAAGCCCCACAAACCCACATTTTTTTGGCGTGCAGATCCCAGGATTAGATTTTTATTTTATTGCCCGACTCCACTGCTGCCCTGGATTTCTAATTCCACTGTGAAAACATAATGTTTGGCTTTTTTAGGGCAAAGAAAAAGAGGAGGAGCCGAAGTCGTAGCAGGGACAGGAGACGACGGCACAGATCTCGCTCGAGGTCTCGTTCTAGGACTCGGGATAGGAACAGGGGAAAATCCAGGTACCGCTCAAGGAGCAGGAGTCGGAGTCCCAGTAGGGACTGGAAGGATCGAGAGAGATATAGCGAAAAGAGCAACGAGAGATGGAGAGACAAGCACATAGACCGTCCCCCGCCTGAGGAACCTTCCATTGGAGACATTTACAACGGCAAAGTCACGAGTATCATGCAGTTTGGATGCTTCGTGCAGCTGGAAGGACTAAGGTACGTTCTGATGTTCACGATAAATCTGGTGCTTTTCCATCTGAGTTCTTGTTTCTGCTGGTATCTTACGAGGCTACAAGAAGTTATTCTGGGTTTTGATGCCAAAAGGAAGGTCTGTTTCAGAAAGAAAAGTGACAGCAGAGAATGTTCTTTATAAAAGAACACAGACAGTCCGTCGGCAACAGAATGTTTTAATCCAGACTGTGTGATCTGAAGGACTGTTGGAGTTGTGATGTCCAAGATCTCATGCCTGTCTGTTTCACCTCCAGGAAGCGTTGGGAGGGCTTGGTCCACATCTCGGAGCTTCGGAGAGAAGGACGAGTCGCCAACGTCGCTGATGTTGTGAGCAAAGGACAGAGAGTAAAAGTCAAAGTCTTGTCCTTTACTGGATCCAAAACCAGCCTGAGCATGAAGGTATGGAAGACGTTCTATAGGGCTTATAATAGAGTTTGTGGCATCAAAATTGTTAAGGATTGCACCTCTTTTTGCTATTTTCTTCTCTTTTTGGGGGTGAAAAATAATACATAACCCTTCAAGTGAGTGTTAAAAAAAAAATGTATTGCTGTTCTGCATTTAAGTGGCTTATTACTTTTTAGTAATTTTCTGTAGGTTCTTGGTTTTGATGAAACGTTCCTAACAATTTTTTACTTGATGCATTAGTTCAGTGACAAGGCAAACCTCAAGTTGCCGCTATGTTGGTTTCCTTTTTTTAGTTTTTTTCATTTTAAATTAAATCGCTGCCATTGCCAAGCAGCATAGAATGTTCCAGGCCTTGGGGTGTACTTGCCTCACAATACCAGCTGAAAAAAAAAAGGCAAAATAGGGTTTTCTGTGTACATTGGCAGCAGTCTCTCTGAGAAATACACTCTGCTTTTTCTCTTGCGTTAGAGGAAGCGTTAATAAATCAGGAGAAATGCAATATAGGTAGAGCTGATTGATTGGTCAATCTAATGTAGGATGTCGATCAAGACACTGGGGAAGACTTGAACCCAAACCGGAGGAGAAACCTGGTTGGAGAAACCAATGAAGAAACCTCGATGAGAAACCCCGACAGACCCAGTCACCTGTCGCTGGTGAACGCCCCGGAGGTGGAGGACGACAGCCTGGAACGAAAGCGCCTCACCCGCATTTCCGACCCGGAGAAATGGGAAATCAAACAGGTGCGTTGTATTCAGGGAAACAGAGTGTCAGTAAAGTTGGTGAGGAGTTTAATGAACTAGAATACAGCTCCTTGATTGAGTGCTTGTTTAACTTTTTCCTTGTGTCTAAATTGCTGCCTTGGTGCGATTTGGGATTTCTAGCTTAGTTCTAACTATGAGGTTGGCCCGGCTTTGAGCAGGGTTTGGACGAGGTGACCTCCAGAGATCACTCTGACCTGGGGATCACGATTATCTAGTGACACTCAGGTGGTTTTTGCTTGTCGTGCATAAGCTGCTGTCTGGTACTGAGGAGATTTCGAATAACAAAAGGCCTATTTGCTCAGAGACTGGATGACTTGGGGAAAGGTGTGCCAGAATGTGGGACCATTCCTTTCTTCTGAAATCACAACATTCCTCTGTTCCTGTTTTACGAGCCTGGCAAAAGCATTAGAACTGAGACCTCGTCAGCATGATTTGTGTACAACAAATTCATGTTGTGTTTGTTCTGTTCCCAGATGATTGCAGCTAATGTGCTTTCCAAGGAAGAGTTTCCTGACTTTGATGAGGAGACTGGGATTCTACCTAAAGTTGATGATGAAGAAGGTAGTATTTCCAAGTAGTCTTGTTGTAAATTCTTTGTGTTTCTGTATGTGTTTTGATTCAAAAAGATGGTGATATAAGTGGATGTGAAGCATCTCACAGTTTGCTGTCATCTTAAATGTTTGGAACTAGGGCTACTCGAGCCTTGTCATTTGATGTGGACATTTGGATGTGCTCTGTCTGTGTGTTCTTTTCACTTTTGAAACTATCTAATTACACCATAATCAAGAATACACAGGAAGCACTGTTTAAGAGGTACTTTTATGTACCTGAAACATGTTTAATTTTTTTATAAAAATCATCTACTTGTGCATTTTAGATGAGGACCTTGAGATTGAGTTAGTTGAGGAAGAGCCGCCGTTCCTTCGAGGTCATACTAAACAGAGCATGGATATGAGTCCCATCAAAATAGTGAAGGTAAGAGATTTCCAGGACAAAAAGAAATAGACTTGATTTAATTAAATAAATATTTGGGACTTTAACAACAAGTTTTCCACCTGGACATTACTGAGTGCACTGAAAAATGTTACTACTGAAATGAAGATCCTTTCTTTACTTATAAAGCTGTTTTCTTACTTAACTGGTGAATAACAGACCTGAAATGCACTTGAGCCTGCAGCAGCAGCTGTTTCACACAAGTGTGTTAGAACATGCTTGTTCTGCTCTCCTTTTTCTTACCTTTTGGAAGTAGAAGGAGGTAGGGAAATACTTATTTTTCATTGGTTGTGCCCATAATCCTTCTGACTGGACAGTGTAGGGATATTAGTCACCTCATGGAAGTTCATGAGGTTGGGCTGCTGGAAACCTGGAACTCAGATAGATAAAAAGTGAGCATCTTTTAGAAGCATTTTCTGAAGATCCTCTAGAGGACAGTGGCAACAGAGGGAAAATTGAAGTGCTTGAAATCTTCACTTTTTTTCTTCCTTTCCAGAACCCCGATGGTTCCTTGTCCCAGGCCGCGATGATGCAAAGTGCTTTAGCTAAAGAAAGACGAGAACTCAAACAAGCCCAGAGAGAAGCCGAGATGGATTCTATCCCTATGGGACTCAACACGCACTGGGTGGATCCTCTCCCTGACGGTACGTCTGAACGCATCCAAGTATGAGCTGTGCCTTTGTTGGGATAGTTGAGCAACACAGGAGAAACGTCTTGATGTTGTGTTTGTCTGCCTCACTTTAAAATTGAGGCACAGAAGAAACGCGTTTCCACTGAAGTGGAAATAGGGACGTCAAGGGGAATGTGCAGGTATATCCTGCTGTCCTGCAAGGGTGCGTTACTAAAAGGTGCGATGGATGGTGAAGCAGTTTTTTACACAGAAATTAATGTAATTGTGGGGCTATAAACGTAGGAAGTTAAATATTTAAACACGCAAGTACAGAAGGTGTGGATGATGGAACAGTAGGAGCAGGATCATCGGGGTCTGCACCGTGTGAACCGGAATGTAATGGTGGAATTGTTTTGTCTCTAGTGGATGGAAGACAAATCGCTGCAAACATGCGAGGCATTGGGATGATGCCCAATGATATCCCAGAGTGGAAGAAGCATGCGTTTGGTGGCAACAAAGCTTCTTATGGTAAGAAGACGCAGCTTTCCATCATTGAGCAGAGAGAGAGTCTTCCCATCTTCAGACTGAAGGAGCAGCTGATACAGGTGAGACTCTTGAAATTACATTCCTGTTTGAGCCAACAATAGTTTAAATATTCTTGATTTAGCTTGTTGACGGGTAAATAGCCAGTTCACAATTTAAAGTGCGGAACTGTAGTTCAGAGTGATTATTTTAAAGGATTATATGTATCTGTATATTTTAATAAAGCTTCAGATATTTATTGATGTAAATCAAAATTGAAACTAGGATCATATTTGCAAGGGATGAGTCAGATAAACAGTTAAACAGTTTGCTGACTTATTCCGTAAGAACATTTGTGTGATTTTTGGTCTGGGGCAGCTGGAGCAAGAGCAGTAGGTGCTCAGTCTAGTCCTAGATATAGTGTTGATTTTTTTGTTTGTTTTAAAATTTTGACAAGTGTTATCTATTCTGACCTTTTCTAGGCTGTGCATGACAACCAGATTCTGATTGTTATCGGAGAGACAGGATCCGGGAAAACAACGCAGATTACCCAGTACCTGGCTGAGGCGGGGTATACATCAAGAGGAAAGATTGGATGTACTCAGCCTCGCAGAGTGGCTGCGATGTCTGTTGCGAAGAGGGTGTCAGAGGAATTTGGCTGCTGCTTGGGACAAGAGGTAAATTTTCATGAAGAACATGGGAAATTAAGCCTGAGGAAAAGTAGGAAAAATTAATACCGGAGCTAGTTTGCTTGTATCCATGTGTCTGTTCCCTTGTAAGCTGTAAAATGAGCTTGCAGAATAATCAAACTGGGAATTAATGGTGCTTATAACTTAATTCTTTAGCAACTCTTTGTTTCTAGGTTGGCTACACCATTCGATTTGAAGACTGCACGAGCCCTGAAACTGTGATCAAGTACATGACAGACGGTATGTTGCTGCGGGAGTGCTTGATAGACCCTGATCTGACTCAGTACGCCATCATCATGCTGGATGAAGCCCACGAGAGGACCATACACACCGATGTGCTCTTTGGCCTCCTGAAGAAGGTAACATAGCGTTTGATTTTTATCGCTTCAGCGTCCTCTGTGTGCTAGGTCTGGGTGGGAGCGCGCAGGGGAAGGCAAGGTCGCACAAGTCGAGTTCATTCCTGTGCTCTGAGAGTCTCTTCTGAAGCAAAGCAAATGCTCCGAAGGGTTCGTTGTCCGAATTTTCGTAAGATGAGCCTGTGTGTGAAGATAAAGCCAGAAAAATTCAGCAGAAACAATGAGAATTTACAGTCCAGGATGGGTGAGCAGAAGAGCGTTCTTGTTTGCTCTTCCTTTTTTGGCAAAGGCTTTCTGTAATAGCTGCTAAGGAAGGTTTGAAATGTGACCTTAGTGGTCAGTTGTTTTAAATTCTGGATACTAGAATGAGCTGTCCCTTTACGCAGACATCAAAACGCCTGATATTACTGCCCGTATTTCTCTGACTGAAGTGCCATATTTTAATAGTCCCAAAGGCAATAAATGACTCGAGAACTTTCTTTCCTATATAGACAGTGCAGAAACGGCAGGATATGAAGTTGATAGTGACGTCGGCAACGCTGGATGCTGTGAAGTTTTCTCAGTACTTCTATGAAGCACCGATCTTCACAATTCCTGGCAGAACATACCCGGTAGAAATTCTGTACACAAAAGAGCCAGAGACGGATTATTTGGATGCCAGTCTGATTACAGTAATGCAGATCCACTTAACGGAGCCGCCGGGTGAGTGGAGAGTGGGCCAGGGTGATTAGTGATTCAAAGACTCTAATTATGAGCAAGGTCTTTGCATAAGTCATGGGTCACGTATTAGTAACATGAGCAAAGTGCTCTCAGCACTGTATTGTTTGCAAATACAGTAAATAAAATGAAAAAGCGAAGGGTGAAAGAGTGTGGTATATTACTCCAGGCTAAGAGTGGTTGCCCAGGGGTGAGCAAAAGTTGGGGATCATCTGCTTTAAATGGAAAAAGTGAGGGGTGGAAATGTCGAAATGCAGGAGCTGTGTTGAACAGAAATGATTCAGTGGGTGTTTTAATTTCCTTCCTGTATAGGTGACATTTTGGTGTTTCTGACTGGTCAGGAAGAGATCGACACTGCCTGTGAAATCCTCTATGAGAGGATGAAGTCTCTAGGACCTGATGTGCCAGAGTTAATTATCTTGCCAGTGTATTCGGCTTTACCCAGTGAAATGCAAACCAGGATCTTTGACCCAGCCCCACCAGGAAGCAGAAAGGTAATTTCAGCTCAGTATGGCTTCATTTTCTGTCGATATATTTCAGTCATCGGGTGTATTACGCTGCTAATCATACGTATTTTATTTTATTTATCACTTCTAATTCTGTTAGTTACAACTTCAGAAAAAATGTAGTTTGAAGAGAAGGTGGCTTATATGTAGCTTAGAGCATGTTTTTGGTTGTGTACATGCCTATACGTGTTATCTAAGCCTTTGAGAACGTATAGAAAAACATCTGGTGTAGCAAACCTCTGTGTGGGATGTTCTTGGTGTGTTTTTTTAATGCTGCCTTTAAAGTATATTAACTTCAGTGAAATCTAAATGCAATTCCTGTTGGCTGGATGTAAATGCCCTACCAAACAGCTAATGAATATTTAGAGATATATTCTCTGGAAGATTCTTCTCTGTGGGTTTTCTTTGAGTGACAGGCAAAAATTCTCCCTGAAGTCAGTGCAGTCAGCTTACAAAGTTAAAATGATCTTTCACTTGCTTTTAATTACGGATTTTATCTTGCTTTTTTTCCTATATTGCCCAAATCTAAAGCAAACGTAGATACTTCAAGCCCGTCCATTTTTGACTGTAGGTAACACTTCTTTTTGTTCTTCTGTGAATAATTTCTACTTTTGATATTACACGATAGCAGTTACATTTATAACAAACTGCTCATATCGTGCAGAATGGATTGTTTAATTAAGTAGCACGGTTGGCTTGGCAACCAGAGACGGAATTGGTACTGAAACAAAGTGGTGTTTGCAGGTTGTCATCGCCACTAACATTGCTGAGACGTCTTTGACTATTGATGGAATATATTACGTAGTCGATCCTGGCTTTGTGAAGCAGAAAGTTTATAACTCCAAGACTGGGATTGACCAACTGGTTGTTACACCGATTTCACAGGTGGGAATTCTATGTTTGATGTTTGGTTTGGTTTTGTTTTTTTTCTTGCTGGTAATGTGTATCTTGATGATGTGGCATCCAAGCAAAGCGAAGCAACGATAAAACCCCATTTTTGATAATTCCCTGAGACTCCTTGAGGCTGTGCCTAAGGAGTAACACTTTCCTGGGTTGTATTGGGAATCTCTATTAACACAAGTAGAATTGTGAACTGTTACTAATTTAATTTTACTTGTTTTCACCTGTGCCTGTTTGCACCTGTTCATTGAGATGCCTCATTACCTTTAGGCTCAAGCAAAGCAGCGAGCAGGAAGGGCTGGGAGAACTGGACCAGGCAAATGCTACAGGTTATATACAGAACGCGCTTATCGAGATGAAATGCTGACCACCAACGTGCCTGAAATCCAGAGGACTAATTTGGCCAGTACGGTACTTTCCCTGAAGGTGAGTATTTCACCGACCTGTAGCAAGCCAACATGATCACAGGCATTTCAATAAATGAGTCTCTGCCTTTATGAGCCTCGTTAAATACTATTAAATAGTGAACAGACGTATTTTGGAAGGGAGGCTTCATCAAATGCAATTTTCGGCCACTGAGCTTGCTCCTCCCTTTTTCTATTGAGGGTTATGATGTTGAATATCCACCTAAATAACAAGTCTCAGCTGCGCAGAACAGTCAGTTGCAGGAGGTTTGGGAAGCAGGAATCTTATGGGCAGTACACATTTCCTATGTAAGGCACAAATATGTTGTTAACAGATAAGACACGCTGGTTTAGAGTGGGTTTTGATCTCCAAACATACAGATCTTCTGCATACCATCCCTCTGGGTATCTGCAAACTGGATCTAGCCCAGTATGTAGCATCTGGGGCAGTTGCTGCCTTTCCCCCTTTTTGGGAACAAGGGGAAGGGCAGAGAAATATTTAGTGTCTGTTGGAGCTGTTGAGCCACACCAGTTTGCAAGGCAGGAAGTCCTCAAAACCAGGATTTAGCTGACATGTCTCCTCAGTTGAATAATCTTGCTTGAGAGATGTGTGGAACAGACTGGAAAACTGGCAGGTGAAAGCCACAGGCTAGTGCGGATTAGCTCAAACGTAGAGATATGGCCATGGATTTGTGACTGAGGTTGCAATCAGGATAAGGACACGAGAGTGGGGTTGCTTAAAGTTCCGTAGTGCCTCATTGTTCTATATCTCTGGCTGGAGTTTGGTGTCTTCCTTCTCAGTGTTTTAACTTGTGTTTTCTCTGCTCCCTCTGTTCAGGCGATGGGCATCAATGATTTGCTCTCCTTTGACTTTATGGACGCTCCCCCCATGGAAACTCTCATAACTGCCATGGAGCAGCTCTACACCCTGGGAGCTCTGGATGACGAGGGGCTGCTCACGCGACTTGGGCGCAGGGTAGGCAAAATAAAAAATAGTGCTTCTTAGTGCTGCCTGGGTTGCAAATATTTAGGGTGTGACATGAGAGTAGTTGCCAAGCACTGTTGGTTTCCTTTCCTATTATTCTCCTGTGTTTTATTGGTAGTTTCCACTTACCATACTTACGTATCTTCTGATTTTTAAGGAGCAGCTGTTATTTCTCCTTATTCTTAAGGTTACTTGCAATAATGTCTAAAAATTTCCTGTAAGTTGAATAGAGACAAATAATTTGCTTCATGTTATCCTGGGTAAAGCACACTGCTTTGGAAAGGAAAAACAGGCGAAAGGGCCTTGCTCCCTTTTGCACTGAGAGAACTCAAGGTTTTTCCAAGATGTTGCAGGATATCCTGAAACAAGTTTCTTGCAGATGGCAGAATTCCCCTTGGAGCCCATGTTGTGTAAGATGTTGATCATGTCTGTACATCTGGGATGCAGCGAGGAAATGCTGACGATAGTCTCCATGCTCTCTGTCCAGAACGTGTTCTACAGGCCAAAGGTGAGAAACGCAGCCAAGAAGCAGCAGTGGTACAGTTTGCCTGGTTTTTCTGTGCCTGCCTCAGGTTTACTGAGCATATTTGCCAAAATAAACCTGTAGCCTGGTTAGATTGTGCTCACATGGCACATTTCTAATGTACCTTTTGGTTAAACACCCTGTAGCTTTGAATGCTGGTAGTTAGTGACAAGGAGCCCATGTCCTCCTTCATGTTGCACAAGGATTGTCTCTACGATATAGATATTGATGTGTATTTTATACGTTAGGATAAACAAGCGCTGGCTGATCAAAAGAAAGCCAAGTTCCATCAGACAGAAGGTGACCACCTCACTCTGCTGGCCGTCTACAATTCCTGGAAGAACAATAAGTTTTCGAATCCCTGGTGCTATGAAAATTTTATCCAGGCCCGATCCTTACGCAGAGCGCAGGACATCCGCAAGCAGATGTTGGGCATTATGGACAGGTGAGCATGGCGAGGACAACTAGCGACTTTGTTTTCTTACTGTTTTTACACTGTAGTCGCTAAAGAAAATTTGCTAATCCGATGTTGGTAGCTGCACTCAAATCTGGAGAACCCATTTTTGTCTCTCACTCTTGCCTGGCAGGCACAAGCTGGATGTGGTGTCCTGCGGGAAGGCAACAGTTCGAGTCCAGAAGGCCATCTGCAGTGGCTTCTTCCGAAATGCGGCCAAGAAGGATCCCCAGGAAGGTTATCGGACACTCATCGATCAACAAGTAGTCTACATCCACCCATCCAGCGCTCTGTTCAACAGGCAGCCGGAATGGTAAGGAAGGCGATATAGTGTTATTTTCTATTTAAATTCAGACTTCATAACTGGAGTTGTTGTGGTGTTCACTCTGTGGAGTAAAGATCAAAGTCTAGGCTGCTGATTTCTCAGTGATGTGGAGAGTCTGCTTTTGGCTCCTGCTGCTAAAATTAGTGCCTTTGCAGAGATGGAACTTAACATTTTGAGCCAAGGCCAGGCCTGGAGCCTGCAGTTCTGTGTTTCTGTGTTGTGGAAGTGAGTTTAAAACACTGAGTGTTGAATGAGGGCAGAGAGAGAATTGGTTTAAATTAAATGAAATAATTCTGTGCTGAAAAATAGTTGTGAAGTAGGAGAGGAAAAAGAAGAGAGCTCTTCTGGATGGTGCTTTTGAAGCTTGTAAGGAACCTTATGCTGAAGGAGGGTGAAACAAAGAGGCAAGATGAGATACTCCAGCCCTTGTCTTGCCTCTTCTTGTTTGGAAAACTTAATTTCCCGCATGCTGTCCCTTTTCCCAGGGTGGTGTATCACGAACTGGTGCTGACCACCAAGGAATATATGCGTGAAGTGACGACTATTGATCCTCGCTGGCTGGTGGAGTTTGCCCCAGCTTTCTTCAAGGTTTCGGATCCAACCAAGCTGAGCAAACAGAAGAAGCAGCAGCGGCTGGAACCCCTGTACAATCGCTACGAGGAGCCCAACGCCTGGCGGATATCGCGTGCCTTCAGACGGCGATGAGCCTCGTTCCCTCGGGGACCCTTCCTGGTTTTATATGGGTGGCACTGTGCTTTTTGCACTGTTGCAAGTGGCCTGAAAGAAAGGACATTAGTTGAAGCTCCTCTACAAAAGAACAGAAAATGAGTGTTTTCAGAGCGAAAGCACAAGGGGGTGATGTTTGCTTATGTCAGCTGCTCCTCAGATTCTACAGCTGCGTGACAAATGTCCTTGGGCTCCTCAGGCTGTTGCATCGTTTCAGAAATGGTTCTAGAAGTGCTGCTTTTGTCATTCCCTTTGTAAGAGACAAAACCTAAGGCTTGGAAATCCGGGCACTGAGCTGAACAACAACAAAAAGATAATGATTAAGAAATAGTTGTTCACTAACCTAACTGGGTTCTGAATGACCAGACAAATAGAGGTTGGAATAGTTTATTTCTTCACAGTGCTAAAAGGAATTTATTTCTACTTATGCTCTTGGACAGTGGCTTGGTTTTTTGGGAGCTGCTTGTTTTCCATTTTTCCTATTTTACGCGTTTTCCTTTTCAGCGTAACTTGTCCTTTATACAAGCCAGCTGTGGCGAGATATTTCGTATCTGTGGCTTTGGGATACGGCAGGAAAGATCCCTTGAAACCCAGCTCAAATGTCAGTTACACTTGGACAACGGCACAGGTCAGACTGCGAGTCTTATCCTTCATCACCCTCTCCTGCGTGCTGAAGGCTCGTATATCAAACGGTAATTAACCACATCCACCCTGGAGCACGGCTCTGTCTGTGAACATAAGTGGTTACAGATGTTTAGACTTTCCATACAATGTGTCATGTGTTTTATTTTCACTTGCAATGTTTGGTGACATCACAACTGCTGGGTTTTTTTTTTTAATAGAAAATGCTCTTACAGCTAAAATGTCTGTAAACCATTGTGTAGCAGTTCCTTGTTTAAAAAGAAATTGGCTATTCAGCGTGCGCTGTGTCACGCTGAAGCTATCTGTAAATTATTTTTTCTGTTGCAAACAGATGAAACTTATTTGACTCAATAGCTACAGATACCCAATTTTAATTTGTTTTCCAAAGCTGGGACATTTTCTAAAATTATTGTTGAAATTAGCATGCAGTTGGCTGGTTGTTTTACACTCAATGAATTTGGAGAACGTTCCACAGTGAGAAGTAGCTCTCTTGGAAATCTGTATCTATGTACAAAAGTGGGTAGGGATGTTGTATATACTGTTTTATTATGTTGTGTAAATACCCCGAGTTTTCCTGTGGTGTTACCTCCTCATCAAGTTAAATAGAATTAGAAAGTCCATTCGTTGGGAAGCTTTTTTCTTTATGGCATTAGAGAAGGTTCTATCGAATACTCTTCCAAGCGTATTTTCCTTCCACGAGCTCTGCAGCTGCATCTCTTACTGTTTTCTATGAAAATTTATGCTTGACTTTCAAAAGTCAAAGGAAAGGTGTAAAAGAGAAAACGTTCCCAGTGGTACAGCGCACCCTGAGGTATTTCTATTCCAAACTCATTTTTAATTTGCTTCTTCAGTTTCGCATCTTTCTGACTAACGGGAAGGGAAAATACAGCAACAGAGAGGATTTTCTTTTTTATTTTCTTCATAAGTGAACAATTGTCATCTGTTTTGTGTCTGTTATTTCTTTACTTGGTGTAATATCCTTTAATTCATTTACAGAAACTTTTCTATGTTGACCTTTGGGAATACCCCACATCCAAAACCCGCCTGTGAAACAAATGCTGCCGTACAAACTTGAACCACTTACATGGGGTTTTTTTAAAGCAAGTTTTATCAACCTGTCACTGCTCTGGTGTTTCTGAGTGGAGCATCGTAATGTCCTTTGCTGTTTATATCATTTTTAGCTGGTTTATATTATCTAAAAACCTCGAAATAAGCTGCCTGATCCTAGGATAAAACCGCAAACTCAATCCATAACTGAATTGGTGTTTTAGCCCCTTGCTGGGGAAAGTTCCTTGAGCTCTTGTGGAAGCACTTGCCAACCTGCTTCCGTCTGCATGAACTGCATTATTTTAAATGCTATAAACTGTAGATTTTCTGGTTCGTTTTGACTGTACTGAGTCGATGCACTAGAACTGGTAACACAGGTTTTGAAGGTGTTTTGTTTAGAATCACAGAATCATTTTAGGTGGAAAAGCCCCTCAAGATCATGGAGTCCAACTGTTCCCCCACCCCTGACACTGCCCCATGTCCTGAGAACCTCATCTCTGTTCAACCCCTCCAGGGATGGTGACTCCAGCACTGCCCTGGGCAGCCTGTTCCAATGCCCCACAGCCCTTTGGGGAAGAAATTGTTCCTAAATCCAATATTTTACAAGCAAAGGATTCACAACAAAAGAATAACTCACACGTTCTTGTGTACGCACACATGCACATCCAAAACCAACCTTTTGCCCTTAATGCAAGAAAGATAAATATGATTTTTACAGCTACCCCCACACATGCTCCATCTGTTATAGTAACTACCTTAACCTCATTAATGGGCTTGTTACCAGAGCCGGTGTGACAGCAACGTGCTGCGTACACAATGGGGGTTTTGTTTTTTAGTAATTCGGTTTTCATGAGATTTCTGTGACAATTGCAGAAGGCTGCGATACCAACCCATTAGCAGTTTGGTGGAATTTCTCATTTATGAATGCATTGTTCTTCCAAGCCGGCTGGGAATACAGCGAGCGAGTATCTGATTTTAGCACATGTGTTTTGGATGTGGATGTTCTGTAACCCACATAAATCCTCTGGCCGGCCTGTCCGTACACTGGGGGTAGAGAGGAGGCTGCGCTGATCCGGGCATGTTTATTTGGATCAAAAACGATCTTGTTCTTGGAGCTGACAGTCCAAACACAGCTCTGCTCTGCGAGCTGTGCTCCGAGTTGTGCTTTGTTGTTGGGTGTAGGAAGGTCTCCTCTTTGAGTTCAATATTAATTCGCTTTTACTAAGAAAAAAGTGAGGGGGTGGAAGTGAACTGGGTCATAGTGGCGCATCCTGGCTATTTTGGAACATGAATTTTAGTTTCTACCTTTTTAGGTCAGCCCCAGTGCCAGTGGCTGGAAAGCCTGGACATGGAAATCTGATGTTAGATTTTCTTTAAATTTAGGAAATATAAAATCTATCAAAAATGCGGGGTGGCGGCTTAGAAATTCAGGCACATAGTGGAGGCTTTGCCTTGCTAGATGACATCAGCCGTCTGCGTTATATACAGCCTGGAAAAGATGAATGCACTTTCTCATAACTCTCTCGCCTTCCTGTTCAGCGCTCAGCCCATAAAGTGAGATTTACTGCTCTCCTTGTTCTTCATTATCACTATTTATCTTTATTTCAGGGCACGGAATCTGGTGATAGAAATATTTCCTGGGTTGGCCTCAGCAAATCGCATCAGATAGTTCAGCTCCGCTTGGCAACCCGTTAACACAAGAGGTAATTCCTTGGTCCTTGACAGTGTGCTCTAAGGGGACATCTGGGACATGCTGTAACGTTTCATGTTAATTATTTACTCTGACCAGAAAGCAGCTTTGCATCATGTTCTGGGTAATAATTTTATGGTGCTTCCTGCTGGGCTTTGTGCTGTTGATACAGCGGGAGTAACAGCAAAGCCACTGTAACAATAGCAACCGCGTGGAAAAACAATAATTCTACAAAAAATTACGTTAGGAAGAAATGACTGCTGAGAATTTATTTGTGGCTGGTCCCAAAGCGTCGTCACATCCTGAGGAATAAGCTGCTAGGATAAATATGGAATATAAGAAGTAAACAATAGTAAAAAAGTGTGAAAATATTAGGTATATTTGCATCCAGCTGTCGGTGTCATGAGCAGAGCTCTGTCTTTAGAGGGTTTTCTGTGAAGGAGAATAATGTCTTTCTTACCTTTCTTACCTGCCTAATGCAAAGTTCAGCTGCGAATTTATATGGTGAAGGGATGCTGACTGAAATTCCCTAATCGGCTGCTCCTCTGTCTTGCTGACCTGGAAACACGGAGCGTATTTATTGACTCCCAGCTCTCTGGTGATTATAAATCTCTGCCCTTTGGAGGTCACCGCCCCTCGCTGATGAGAACCTGATCCTGCCCATTCCCAGAACTGCGCTGCCGCCATCGATCCGTCGAGCTGACTTCACAAACCTGAGCGCAACACAGAGCTGGAATTTAATCCAAACGTGAACTCGCTCCCCGAATTCCCTTTCTGGAAGGAAGGTTGGCCAGGCAGAGGGAAGCCCAAAGAAAATGGGATAAATGTAAAATCCTTTGGGATTGCAGAAAACTCTTCCCCTGACACCTACTGCAGCCAGAGGTTACAGATTTCATTGAGATCTTCGTGTCCTGGTTGTCTGAGCGGTTGTGAGGATGTCAAGGGAGTGACGTGTTCACTTCTTGAACTGCGCCGAGATTCAGAAGTAAAACACGCAGCCCTGAACTCTCTGGATCAGCTGCCCGGAGCTGGGCAAAGCAGGGGCTGAATGAAGGTGCACTGGCAAAAGGCACAGACCAATTTATTAATTATAGTATTTTTACACTCATAAATAGTAAAGGCAGCTTATAGCAATGGGAGGGTTCCCCTTCGCCCTCCCTTCTGGGACACCAGAGGACATGGAGTTGCCAAGAGGGAGTGGGATAAGGTGGGAGGACCAGGAGCTGGGCATCTGGCCTTAGACAGCAAGAGCTGCTTTTCCAGCCCTCACACCAGGGCCGGGAGGGCTGGCATTAGCCATGCAGGGAAGAGTCACTGGGGAAAAACCAGGTTTGCAATCAATATACAGCATTTTCCTCTCCAGGCTCTGTATTCAGCAGCTGGAACGTCAGGCTGAAGCAGTAGAAAAATGGCTTTTTCTGTACGGGTGCACTGGGCAGGGCTGCTGATTAAAAAACAAGGCACCTCTCGGTAAGGGTGTGGTGCCCATTATAAATGTTCATTACTATGGAAAACCAGTTAAGGTCCAGTTAAGTTGCATGTGCTGCAGAGAGAGCTGCTCTTCCACCACATCGAGATTTCCTCAAACATGCAAACACCTGTGGAGCTTAAGTCTAAATTCAGATATTAAATACTACATCTGCTTTGGGTTACCTGGTAAAGCATTTTCTTAACACACCTTTCCAGGTTATTTTCTTGCCTCAGCTGATTTTCTAGCCCAGCCCAGGATGGGCACAACTCAAGAACCTGATGGGTCTCCAAAGACCCTGAGGGTGGTTATTGAAGTTGTTTGGTTTGGAAAAGCTACAACACGACAACAAATGTGTGGCTCAGGCCTTGCTGCCTCCTGCAGTCGCTCTACCTGAAGGTGACATTGGCCTTGACCTGTGTCCCAGCAGGTATGTCCCCTAAATTGTACTTAGTCCTGTGTTCTCCAGGACATCTCAAATCCTGGCCCCGAAATCCCAGCCTGGCATGAGCAACGAGGTGATAAGACAGGCACATGCATAGAAAATACAAATATTCCCCGTTCCCATAGAGCAGTTCAGAAGGAATGGGTGTGATTTGTGAGCACGGTGCTGCGGCCATCCTGGGAAGGAGGAAAGCTCAGGAAAATCCAGTGAACAGGCTCAAAGCCTCCCAAGCTTAGGCCGGGTTCTGCAGAGGTTCCGTATGTGTGCTGGAGCAATGGAGGCAACAAGAGCGTTGTAGCATCCTTCTATCTGAAAAAACAAGCCCAGTAGGACGGCATCTCCTCCATCACCAAAGACAGGGACTGTGACCGGCTCGGTTGTTCCCGCTGGAGGCACCAGTTGCCCCATATGCTGCTGAAACAGCAGTTTTGCTCAGGGTATGTCCGCATTACAACGAATCCCATGCTGACATTACAAGCGTCTTATCACAAGCACACAAGAGCCTGGGAGGCGATTATCCTGACCAAAGGAAGTTTAGTGCCACCCTAGGCCGGCCTGGAAAATGTTTTTACTGCTTGAATACTAACCAGAAGTCTCCTTATACACAAGCAAGGGTGGCACAGGGTGTTCCCAGCCGTGCTAGTACGTGTAGCCTTTGCTGTAAAGCTGTGGAGGGAGGCTGCCAAGGTCCGGCAGGTAAGCGGCATTGTCATCCAGGTGGAAAAGAGGCACCGTGTCCTCCTCGCTGACCTGCCGGTCGAATTCTGCCTTCAGCGTCGGCCGCTGGTTGTCGGGGAAGGCCAGAGAGAACAAGGCTTCGGGTTCACACACAAACTTGTACACGTAGCGCTCGCCAGCCACCTGCGGGGAAGCGAGGAGATAGAATCATTGTTTTAGTTGGAAAAGACCCTCAAGCTCATCGAGTCCAACCATTCCCCTACCCCTGGCGCTACCCCATGTCCCTGAGAGAGCATAATTCCCCTTTGTTTTATTTCCCATATGTTGCCTAGATCCAGCTCCTGTATCCTTTCCTTATGTAGCTGCTGCAAAGAGAAGTGATGGGGAAAGCAAGCTCGGGGTGCCTGGCTGGCTCAGGGACATTCTGTGTGTGAAATGCATCCTGGCTCAAACAAGAGAAGCATCACAAAAGGCATAAAAACTCCATCTGCTTTGCAAACTGACCTTCTGCATGATGCCTTTCTCATAATAGTAGCGAAGGGATCGGCTCAGCTTGTCATAGTTCATGGCCGGACGGTTCTTCTGGATCCCCCACAGCCTGGCTACCTGCAGAATAAAGCATCAAAGAGCGTGGATGTCTGTGAACCCAACCCAGGAGCAAAAGAACATCATCCAGCTGATTCTCTTTTGAGGAGTGGTACCACGAAACATAAAAACACTTAAAGCTCTGAAAGCTTGAGGATGCTAAAGGGTTTCACCTCCTCTGGCTCAATAAGCTTGAACTCCATCCCCCTGCCAGTCCAGGCGATGAAGTGGGAGTTGGTGGGATCATCCAATAAAGCCACAAGAAATTGCCAGAGCTGGAGAGATCCCCGTCTCTGGTACGGGGGTCCGTCCCGGTAACCTCCGGCTTCCTGCTTGATGTCTCCTGCGGAGAAGAACAAACAAGGCGTTTCTAAAGGTAAGAGTGCAAAAAAGTTGCAAAAACCCCCACATTTCACAAAAAAGCAGCCAGTTCACCAGCAGCTCTTCCAAGAGGAGCTCTGATGAACCTCACAATTAAGCTACTTATGCTAGAAGGCCTGTTTGCTCCTAAAAAAGCTCAAGAAATGGGCTACTGAAAAGCCAGGTATGAAGCACAGCCAACACGCTTGCAAGAGCAGTGTGTAACGAACTGTGCAGACAGTGCCCAAGGGGCTAACAAAGATGCTGGATACCCCCATCTTCCACCCAAACCACAAGCCATTCTTTCTCTGACCTTCTAATTTTTCTGGAACGACACAGACATCATCAGCGAAGGATCTCATCGGCTTGTCATAGCTGCAGCCTGGAAGAGAAACAACATGGGCAGTGATGGACAAAGACAGGGTGGTGCTAGAGGGCAATGCAGGGAAGAAAAGAGTCCCTGAGTCTCTTACCTAATGTCTCTTCTGTGTTTGGATGGCTTGGGTAACTCTCAGCATTTACATACATGGAAGGGCAGCCAGGAACATCTACAGAACAATTAACGTGGTACAGAAAACGTCTCAGCCTTCTTTTGGATGCAGTAAACAGACGTAACACTTTGTGTTCCCTGCTACGTGGTTGGTTTCCCAGACCACACAGAATTCCGGGGTGATTTGGGTTGCAGGGACCCCTGTAGATCCCCAGCCCAGCGCTGCTCACAGGGTCACAGAGCAGATCACACAGGATCCCAGGCGGGTTTGAATGGCTCAGAGAAGGAGACTCCACACCCGCTCTGGGCAGCCTGGGCCAGGCTCTGGCACCGCAAAGGAAAGAAGTTTCTCCTCATGTTCAGATGTTTCAGTCCGTGCCTGTTGCCCCTCACCCTAAATGCTCCTGTTCCAAAGCCCACCAGTGATGGATGCTCACCCAGGAGGTTGCTCACCCCCCCACTGATGCCCAGTTGATGCCATCAGAGCTACTCCTGCCTACCTGAGTCATACACGTAGTCCGTCTGCTCCTGCTTCACCACCACAGCCGTTGGATACCGGTGGCTGCCGCTCGCTCGCTCGTACTGTGGGTCATGGTACTCCTGCTTGAAGCCCTGCGGAGGGTACTGGAGGCGCTGGTAGGCGGTGGAGTCCTCCTGGGCCAGGCCCTGAGAGGAGGGGAAGGAGCGACACATCTCCAGGGGCGGCTGGTACGCAGAGCTGGAAGAGAGGACGCGGGACGGCTGCGTTCGTGGCCCTCTGATCTCAGGGGACAGAACCTCAGGCCGTTCCTAGGGCTGTAGAAGCTGCACGCAGAGCTGGGGCGAGGAAGGCACCCTAACAAAAGATGTTTCCATCGTTCACCAAATCTGACAGGCTTAAGGTTAGGGACAATTTCTTCAAATCCCAGGCAGCAGTGGTGGGTCCAGCTGCTTTGGATGGGGAGATCCTGGGATTGCTGGAAACCGAGCGCTTGAATCTGGACGCTGCAACCCCTCCCAAATCACCAAAAAGTACCAACCTCCTTGTCTCCCCCTGGCAATAACTCACCTGTTTTTGCTGAGGTACCCACAGCTGGATGTGGGGTGGGGTGGCCCCGCTGGGGTCAGGAAGCTCCTGTCCTGTCTCGAATACTGTTGGAGCGGTGACTGTATGGGGGTTCCTGGGCTGGGGGACTTGATTCCGACTTGTCTGGCTTGATCATAGGCACTGGGACAGTCAAACAGACATTGGAACGTTACGATTCTCCGAGAAGGGCTTGTGGCAGCACCTGGGGAGACGGCGTCACGGGCAGACACGCCGTCCCCTGCGCAGCCACCTGGGCCAGAAAACTCCCAGCATAATCTCCTTCCTTTCTAATTATTGGTTGCCTCCATACACAATAGTGATAAACCTGCAAGCAGAAAACTGGAGGTGTCTGTGCTGAAGAAACTATACTATAGCTATACTATATATATATATATACCAAAAAAGGCGGGTTGTGGTTACAGGAGACGCCTTTCTAAAGGGAACAGGAGGCTTGACCTGCTTCTGAGGGAAGTGCTGGGGCCAAGGTTAAAGGTGTAAAAAACTTACTGCCCTGGTTAAAGCCTCAAACCGTGTAGGGACATGGTTTAGTGCTGGAGTTAGCTCATCGTTGGACTCGATGATCCTGAGGGTCTCTTCCAACCAAAGTGGTTCTGTGTTCTATAATTGAGTCCAACCGTTCCCCCACCCCTGGCACTGCCCCATGTCCCTGAGAACCTCATCTCCATCTGTTCAACCCCTCCAGGGACGGTGACTCCCCCACTGCCCTGGGCAGCCTGTTCCAATGCCCCACAGCCCTTTCTGGTTCTCCGGTTCCCTTCCCTTCCCTGCAAGCTGTTACCTGGTGTAAAGGCACCGCTCGCCATTGTGGTACTGGAACGGCTGCTTGTGGTTGCAGGACAGCGTGGGGTCCGAGGTGGGACTCTGTGGCTCCTTTTTAATCTTTGCAGGGCTGTGAAAAGCTACTGTGGGAGAGAAACGAAAGACGAAGTCGATGTTTTTCTCGTTAGCAGAGATATTTTTTTATCAGCCGGTAAAAGGTCGGGTTGAGATGCCACCACCTTATCCTTGTCCAGCTGAGGAAAACAAAATGTCAAGATGCACAACTGTTCACTGGATTTACCTGAGCTCTGCCCTTGATTTAGTGAGGCTCGTATGATACACCAGCCTCAATATCTATGCGTTGCATTTATGTACTTGTGGGGTTTAAGCGTATCCTGCCCTTCTCCCCTGAGATGTGCGATCGCCCCTGCGCTACTTACGGTTTTCTGAATGAAAGTCAGGCACAAATTGCTCATCGCTGTCTGGAACCTGAGCTGCCAAGGGGAGGGAGGGAAAAGAGAGAGAGAGAGAGAATTAGATTTGGCACTTTGTACAGTATAATTAACAGTAAGGCAGAACTAAGTCTATGCTTTCTGCTGGGATGCACTTTAGTGACTAAGGATAATTTCCCTTTGGGATTAATGAATCCAGATTTCCCCCTTAAGAGCCTGACAGTTTCGTTCTCCCTTACCTTGGAAATAAGGACAACAGCAAGTTTATTAGCTCAGGGTTCACAGTTTTCATTAGAAACATAAAACGCAGGGATTTTTAAGCGTTTATCATAGGAGAAACAACTACCGACTGCAACATTTGGAAAGGTTGTGCCCAAGCGATGCAGCTTCACGTACAATCTTTGCAGTAGCTCCAGAAGCAGCAGATTAATAATTAAATTAAATTAATAATTATCTGGTAGCAGGAGAGGGAAATGGTTAATAGTGCCTGGCATGTGTGTGTGATTTTCCCCAGAGATCAGTGCGGTAAAGCTGATTTCTAGGCATCTGCCCTGTGAGCAGCATCGTTAGTACAACTCTAAGACATTAATGAAAAAAGATACATATCTTAAGAGATTCTATGCAAATTCCTTAGATTAATGAGCTAAAAATGTTATCAAACACTAGAAAACCTAAAGACATTTCATTTTAAAACAATTTTTCCCTTTATAATCTTACTTAGTTGGCAAATGGCTTTTTGAAGGCTTAAAAAATAATCGAACTATTTGGCAGGATTGTCCTTCATTTGTGGTAAAATTAGGGGAAAAAACCTACTCAAAATGCCATGCATATTTTTATATTATCATTGTTAAGTACCTATATCACTGTAAGTACTTTTATATTTATCAAGAGTCTGTACTTGAGGATATGTTTTAAATTTTCTAGAAAGTCGATCATTTCTAATACTGGAATTAGAGCAAATTCACTGTCCTGTTTCAAGCTAGTTTCACTTGGAATTAATGGGATTCCCTGGGATTTGAAGGTTTCTCTCCCTTGAAGTCAAAAGGCAAAATGATTTAGACACCAAACTGAATAGTGTGTAAATTCCAGGGAGGTGCCTTCAAAGAATTATCTTTAAAAGTTGAGAGAAGTACTTCGTTCCTCAAATTAAAAGAATAGTCATTGTTTGTTTAAGAAAATATCGGCGTTCTGACAACCAACAAAGATAAATTAGCGTAAAATCCAGTGAGTTACAAGCGGCCTGAAACGAAAATCGTAACCAGGCAAAGTTGGGCCGAACGCCAAGTTCCATTCCTAAGCAAATACCCAGCACAATAGTGTGATTCATGCGTCCTCCTTTACCCAAGCCAGAGGTTGGCAAGTCTGAAAAAAAGAAAATAAATCCTCCGTGTTTGGAGCTGAGCAAACAAAGCGAAGGAGCAGCCCAAACATCAAGAGCCAAACAAGGAAAGATGAAGCAAAGCAAAAAGCGAGCGAGGGGAAGGAGCCTACCTTCTGTCAGCCAAGTCTCCTGGAACTGGCTCAAGTCCTGGAAGAGCTCTGCGGGAAAAGGGAGAGGGAGAAATGCTGAAAAATCCGGCCTGAGCGGAGGGCTGGGCAGGGACAGCGGGATGATCCCGTGGGTGAACGGGAGCTGGGGGTGGAGGCGCAGGGGGAGGAACCCGGTCCCTGCCCGGAAATCTTCCCCATCCCCATCCCTCAATCACCCCCAACCCTGCCCACACCTTCCCCGCCCCTTCCTGCAACCCCCGACCCACGGTGCCCCGGTACCTTCCGAGTCCTGCACCGTCCCCATCCCACCCCGCACCGTCCCCATCCCTCTCCCTCCACCGTCCCCATCCCTCCCTCCATCATCCCCATCCCTCCCCGCACCCCCAGACCCCCGGTACCTTCCGAATCCTGCACCGGCGGCCAGCCCGGCTCCCCGGGTCTCTTCCTAACGCCCAGCAAAGCTCCGCCACCGGGAACCGCCTGGCCCGGAGGCTGCTGCGGAAGGAGCCGGTGACCGCGGGGTCCCTGACCGGACACCCCCCCCGCAAGCACGGAGCCCCCCCAGCCCGGAGCCGCCACTCACCTGCGGCAACGTGAACGGCACCTGCTGGTCCAGGTACCCCTTCATCCTCCCTCCCGTGCGCTACCTCGGCCGCCACCTGGGAAAGCCACCGGGGCGGCCGCCACCTGCCGCGGTCCCCCCCGGGCTCCCCGGTGCTCCCGGGAGTAGCTGCGATCGCGCCGCGGCTGCCGAAACTTGAGATCCGAGGTGGGACCGAGCCCGCCAGCTCCCAACCGGGACCGCTTTTCCCCCCGTAACCCCGGGACAGCGACCCCGAACCGCCGGTCCCCGCGGTCCCGTCCCGCAGCCGGTCCCGGTTCGCGGCCCACGCGGAGCCCCGAGCGGCCCCGCCTCGCCCCGGTGCTCAGGCCGCCGTGGGCCCGGGGGCGGCCGCCCATTGGCTCATCGCCGCCTCCACAGCCCTTTGTTTCATTGAAAATCTTTTTTTTTATGAATGAAGCTCCGGGGTTGGGACACACCCGCCAATCCCAGCTCTTCTTGGCATTCGCCCAGTGGGAAAAGTGGGCGTGGCTTCGGCTTTCCGGACCAATCAGATCGCAGCGTTCTGGGATTCATTCGAGGACGGAGCTCCCATTCATAAAAAAAAAAAACCCTCCCGAAGTTCATTCACGAAAGGCCGCACAGGCGCGTTTTGAAACACTCTCTACGTTCAGTTCTTGCTGGGGAAGTTTGTTAAGTTTCAACAAAATTTAGAAAAAAAAAAGTCTCCTTCGTGCATCTGGAGTGAAGATACTGAAAGCCCTGGCTATCAAATCAGTTTTACTCTCACAAACATTAAGAGACAAGAAAATAAAATAAAAATCTAGTCCTGCGATCTGCACGCCAAAAAAAAAGTGAGTTTGTGGCGCTTTTGTGCATATCAAGTGCCGTTTTCTGTGCCATGTGAGCACGCCCTGTTATTTTTTCAGATTTCTCCTTTCAGGTTCCGTGATCGTAATTAATATTTATTGACCTCATTCATCCTACCAAAAATAGCGGTAACAGTTGGGACCTGGCAATAAGAAGATAATCATTCATGGAAAGTCATCTCCTGGAAAAGGAGTAGAAAAGAAAGAAAGAAGGAAAGGGGAAAGTTGTCCCTAAGGCTAAATGTACATTTTTCACTCTTTCTCTATCGCTAATGCCACCAACGTGACGCACTGCTATAGTCACTATAAAAGGTGTGTCTGTTCTGCAGAGTAACAGGTTTTAAGTATTTAGTCAATATATATTTTGACCTTTCTGCTAGCAGGCCACAGCCCCAACATCGCAGACATGTGGTTCAGCGCCACGTCGGAATTTAACTTTATCTGGTTTAAGAAGACCGCTGAAGCATGAGGGTTAATCTTCTGAATTTTCAGCTTTACTGAATTTTTTCTGCTTCCTATATTTTGTACCAACCTGTTCAGATTGTTAATTTCAACCTAGTTTTACTGTAGAGCTGGAAGAGAATATTTATTTTGGTTAGATTGTTAGGAAATTTATACTTTAAATGCCTTACAAAGTTTTCGTGTCAGCAGACACTCCTGCTTTGCACTTTTTTCTATACATATCACAGCAAAATGGCACTTTGACTCAGTTATTAGTGCTACATTTCCTGGTTAAGACATAATGGAACCTTTGTTACTTTAGATCTTCTTTCAATATATGGCTGTGCTCTGAACTCTAAACTGGATGGGATTTTCTACTGCAATATGTGTTCACTTTAATGAAAAAAGAGGAGAGAAGAAGCATAAAATTCACAAAAAGAGAAAAATATTTTTCTTCCCCTGGTCTGGGCAACTTAGTCCAATTATTTGATGCATTTCACTTATATTATGAACTCTCAGGCTGGAAACAAAAAGCAGATAGTATGTCACTTCAAAAACGAAGTGATAATTAAGCACTAATAAAATGGGGCTGTTGTTATCATGGCACAGCTGATCTTGATGGTGAGTTAATTATCACAAGGTGAAACTGATTCTGCTGATGATGAGCAAGGCTGGTTGCTCATTTATATCTTGATGACAACAATGGCCTCAGAGGGTGGATTATGCTTTAAATCTGTTTTGTCTCTCTCTTTCTGCTTCTTTCTGTGTCCTGTGGTCTCTTCAGGGATCTATATGAACTCTTCCTTCTATTTTCATAATACTGAAACAGTAAAAATGTCATTGGTTGATAATTTGGAGGACGCAGAGTCTATAAACAGAGCACGAGTGAAGTGAGAAGGTGTGAATTCCTGGGAAAGCTGCTGGCTTCGTGTCAGGAAACATTCTGGATGGCTAAAGGTTAGTAGAAGTTACAAATAACTAATTGCGTAGCTCCCTCGTTTGATAATTTCTCCTCTGTTCCTCATGCGCTTGTTGTATGATTGCGTTACATTTGTATTCAAAGGCAGACTGTGGGGATATGATTCTGGAGTTTCTATTTGCAGCTCAGCAATTAACATTCAGGGTGTTTAATTACCTTTGAATTATTATTTTTTTTAATGTGAATGTAGGGTGTGGGAAGAGTTCAGAAGTGATATATAAGCCAGAGGTGAACTGATTCATGCTTACAACATATTAGCAGTAGATTTATTCCACCATTATAGTTCACACTGCCTGAGATGTTTCTTCCCTGGTTTTATCGCTGATTTTTCTTGGTTTGCAATTGAGTTCTGTGTCTAATCCCCCTTCTCTGTCCACCCCTGTGATTTCGCTGCTTCCATCTATTGTAGTGGTTTGAGAAAACCCAGTGCTGGGTTTCAGCTGTGGTTAGTGCAACGTAAAGCTCCCAATGATAGATCCTGACACAAACAGGAACAAATGGCAAATGTCTTAGAAAGCGACAAACCGAAAGCTGAAAAAAAACCCCTTTCTACGTGCTCTAAAATGGATTAGGAGCAGACCTGTAGCTTTACAAAAAAAAATAATAAAGAAACAGCTGGCTGAAGAGCTCAGATTTCTTAACGTCAGGTATGAAATCAGCCCAGCTGCTCTTCAATACCCCGTTGTTCCTTGGACGGGCATATTGTGAATAAGGTGCTGGATCTTGTCGTTGCCTGTTGATATCAGTTATCTTTGCCTATGGGGTGACACGATACCTGAGAATGCACAGAAATCCTGACACTGCAAATGCCAAATAGTGTGTGCAGCTCCAACTCAACCTCAGTAATAATGGGGTGCAAAGAAGAGGCTGAGGAGTAGGAGCGTGTTCCCTGAGTTGTCCTAATTCTATTAGTTTGGTCACTATTTCTTGCTGCTGGCATTTAGCAGGAAACATCAAGCTGATATTTTTACACTGTGGAGAAAGAAAATGCAGGAGACACGACAGAGACTCTGGAAAAATCAGTTTTCCATACGGTCTTGTGAATAAAATTGCCCCTTTTAGGTATTCATGCCAGCTACTTTTTATAATGTTCTGAATGAGGGAAGACGGTTCAGGCACTTTGTCTGCAGGAAGGAAGCAATTAAATTATTAGCACTTTGAGAAATTAAATGATGTAAGTTATGGCAGAATAAGTTTAGCAAAATGTTATAATGTAGGAAAACAATTTAAAAGAGTTATATAAGGTTGGGTGCCTTCTTTATTGTGATAGAGTGAGCAGTTAATTGATTGTCATATGGCTATAATGTACCAGGGCACTTGTGAGAGCAAATAGAGAAATCTCTGCTCAGGAAGTGTGGGGATGAAGTGCAAGACAGGGACGTGTCTTCAAGGGAAATGGGACTGAGCAGCAGTTTGCTGCCCTCGATTCCTTTTCCGTGTATCCTGGGAAGAGACGTGAAGTGCAGAGAAATTCCCTCATTCTCTTCAGCTTCTGGGGCCTGGTGATGTGAGATTATGTTGAGTTCCCCTTATAGAATAGTTTGGGTTGAAGGGACCTCCAAACCTCCCCATCTTCCTGCTCTCTTTCCTGTTCTTTGCTCTACCCCTCAGTTTCCACTGTTTAATAATAATAATAATAATTCTGGCCTAAAACACTCTGCTCGGTGTTGTTTTGAAAGTTGTGATCCGGCTTCACTTGTCCATGTGATGCTGGTGGGCACGCGTTTCTTCAGTTGGGGGATATTCGTGTGAGCAGAGACACCGAGATGCTACTGGAATAAGGAGCCACATGCAACAAGTCGGGGATTTTGTCAGCAACGCTTGGCCTTGCTGTACAGAAATTAAAAAGGACAAAAGCAAGGGAGGTAGTGAGGTGGTAAAGAAGGCGCTAGTAATTACCAAGCACTTAATTAAGGCAGAGGAGAGGAACCCAGACTTCACTTGGTGATGTCCAGGGCCGGGGTACCAAAGCGAGACACGCAGCTGTTAGCAGGTACCAGCAACTTATCCCATTATGGTTGAAGGAACCACCAATAAAAACCTAATCAATGAAATCCCTTTTAAGTTGGTTGGATCAGTGACCCAGAAAATAGCTCCCCTGCAGAAAAGGAAATGATAGTCTATAAAGCAAGAAGTCAATGGGAAAAAATCTATTAAAGCAAGGCAGCTATAAGGAGACCTTTGGTGTTAACTTGAAACCTTTTGGAAAGAAGCCACAAAACTCGCGGCGGACTTTTAACCCTGCAAATGCTGTCAGGCCAGAAAAGACCCATCTGTCCTGCTCTAATCCAGGAGAGGGCACTGCAGACAGCCCAGCTCCCACCTTGCTATAATAATTCGCACATTTGCAAGAAAACACCCATCAGGTGAAGGGAAATACAGGAGAAACACCAGCACAATCAATCAGGATTTCAGACTCAGAAGTTCACAACACAGGGAATTGCAGAACACCCGGTAACGTGGGTGGTGATAACGGTGATCACTGCTCTAGTGACCGGCTCATCTTGCAGGACTTTGAACTAATTTCTCCCCCCGCCAAACACTTAATTCACAGTATGCTTAGAATTATCACTCGGCTTTTTTGTACTGAAGAAGTCAGCCTAGTAATCGGTGTGACATTTTGAGCCTAGGACAGTACAGAAGGTTAATCCAGTGGATTTAAGAGTGTATTATGGAGGAAAGGGTTTTCTGGCATAAAAATTCAAAATACCCCCCCCCCCAAAAAAAGTTGGAAAACAAAAAATTCAATTTCTCATAGGATTCTTTGTTTAGTGCCAAAAGCAGCTTTCTCTTGTCTTGCTTTAGACGATATTGATGGATTGTTAAGATTAGAAGACAAAAAGCAGAGGCTCTGCCTTGCTACTGCTGCTTCTCAGGAAATTGCGCCGTTATGTCAGAAACTAAACAGGAATCCACCAGACGTGGGAACATAATTAAAGCACAACAAAACTGGGAAAAGCATCTTGAAAGAAGTTATTAACAGAGACCTAGTGAAAATCTAATAATTCATGTTATGCTACGCATTAAATTCCAGCTAGGATTAATTTGGCTCAATTAACTTGTAAAATATTTTCACAAAGTGCTAGATCATCTGCCATCCCCATTCATTATGTAAAAAGGAGGAGAAATTCAGTGAGGCAAAATAAGTCAGGGATCTAGGAAAGTTAGTTATCCAGAGCTAGATCTTGATCAATCAATTCTGACTTTATTCTTGCACATAAATTTCAGGAAAGAAATTAAAAGCATCCACATGGAAGCAGAGGTGTTGGTCAAATCTGTTCCCACATTTTCAATGTAAAAAAAATACTGGAAATAATACAGCAAATCTGCCCCCTGGGACACTTAACCCCTTTTGCTTTTCACTTGCTGTCTCGGACTTTTTTGCTACGTGGAAGCAGAAAAGGGGGACGGAGAAGAAAGTTTGTAAATCCCAGGAGACTGAGTGGAAAAAAAAGAGTGTAATCTCTGCATAGAGTTTTTAAAAGCAGGAATTAAAACACGGAGAATTACAATTTGAGAAAACTTATTTTCTAAAGAAGCTGCCTTGGGCCTGGAAGATCGTAGTGTGCCAGGAGCTGAGATTTTTTTCTTTTTCTTCCTTAAACATTACGTTATAACTCCAGATTCTGAAAGTCTGAAGAAAAGGATCCTGCTTTATCAGACTTCTACCTTGTTTTCTTTATAAACTGTTTAGTGCTGGTGTTCGGCCAAGCGGGCTTGGCAAAGAGAACGTGGTGCTTAGCGAGGGGAAGGAGTGAGTCACCTATTTACAGCACATTTTCTGAACGAAGCCCCTGATGGGGCGAGGTTTGTGCTGTATATGGCACACTGCAAATCTAAAGATTTACAAATACAATATGTATTTTATATGAAATTAAATTTGCTATTTAAAAGCCATAAATGTGCCTCACAGGATAGCCCACTCTTGGTCCTGAAGGGAGTAAATCACGTTTTCTTTTTCTGACTGGATATATTTATATGGGGAAGCCAGGAAAATCCCCTTCCTAACCCTCATGTGCCGAATTGAAACGACTCTTTCTTCCTAACCCAAAATTAAAAGCAATAATCCAAGTTTTCAAAACCCTTTATTTTTCCTTATTATAACTTTCAGTGCGAGAATGTTTTAGGAATTGTTCACCTCGGGTGCAGCGCAGGGTATAACCGGTCAAGATGCTGCTTGATTTGATGGGAGGGACGGAGGAGATTTCTCGGACCATTGCTCAATCTTTTTATCATCTGTAGCCGCCCCAGCTCATCTTATTCTCCTTCCAGTGAAGGATCTTTGTGCTTTTTTAGTGTTTTAAGCGAAGGCGGCTCTTTCAGCAAACTCGGCGTTGCAGAACCTCCTGAGCAAAGACAACCCCCTGGGGCTCCTCCTGTTTACTCCAGCAAAGAATGAAGTGATTAATGAGGCCAGAACATCTCTTTTTCTCCCCAGGATCCACAGGAGAGGCACAGCTGAATAAATACCCCCGTGTTATTGCGCTCTGCTTGTTTGGGAGTGAAACTGCAGGTAGCAAAGAGCGCTGCCAAATGTAGTTACTGCCACGCTCTGCGTCAGTCTTGCAGATCAGAGCGAGTCGGAAAGATTTATAAGGACAAAACTACATTCCGAGCTTTTTCTTGTGCTGAACTGGAGGGTTCTGGCTTCTACTGGGGGCGATTCAGTCTCATGTTCTGCTTTTTCAGCATGTGCCTTTAGATGATGTCTCTGAGATATAGCAGAGATGATTCATTGTAGGCTGATTTTTTGCATCCCTCCGTGGTGAAAATTCATTTTCTTAAGAAGCTTTACATTTTTGGGGGCTCGTATCCCCATGGAATAGTACAGAGAAACTCTCCTGTAATCCTTTCCTAAAGCCCACAGAGAAAAGAGAGATGTTGATTTAAGATTTACAGCAAAAGGCACGGAGGAACCTGCTGAAGGCTCCTGCTGTTCAGGGCCGTGGGTTGTGCTGCACAACTCGCGGGCTCGGGATCGAGCTCAAGGTTCTTGAGTGATGGAAAAACACTTTTTCACTATTTTTCAGGAAGCCCAACATGAGCTGGTTGAGTGAACACAGAAACACTGTAAAAAGGACAAATTTCACCTTCTTCTGAAACTTCCAAACTTTTTTTTTTCCCCCCCTTTCTCTGTCAGATTCCAGACAGATGAAATTTTCTTGGCACAGACTCATTCCTGGCAACATCTCTTCTCTGAGTCGCAATAAATCAGGACTTGAAGGTTAACTGATTGACAGTGTGGAAAGACGAGGTGCTCAGCTTAATAGATCAAATACAGCCTCATCTGCCCACTGCTCTGCCTCCTCCCTCAGGTTTTCTTGTGCTACCTCCCATTTTCTGCAAAATCCCGATTTTAACTTGATTCTGGAGTTTGCTGATACCCAGTTGATACTGTTGTTGGTACGATAGCGTCAGGAGCGAACGCATTCCTCGGATCATAAATCATCTCAGCCTGACCCCAATTAACTATAGACCCTGGATTTCATTTCTCTGGGTTCTTACCAGCCAAAACAAATGAGGTCATTCTGTGTCGGTGAGACAGGGGAGCAGACACCACCGGGAAAGTCACGGGGGGCTCTGGGATCCAGTTATCTCGCAGGAAGAGCGAAAGAGATGGAACAAATCGTATCTTCTTACTGTTTGCTAAATAGGAGCCGTGGGATGCTTGGCAACATAGGTAAAGGATTTTCATAAGGATACAGGAAAACTACCTTTCAATTTTATTTAAATTTGCTTATGTAGAGAGTACGGCAATCTTTGATTCCAATGCCTATGTATCTTGCATAAAATAAAGAAGCCACAGGGCTCTGCAGACACCTGCCCATACCCAGTCCTGCAGTGGAAACCGCCTTATAATTCACAAATATGGCCTGAAAGGCGATAGCTTGATGCCGTGAGATTATTTTACAGCCGCACCAGGCAGGTCCCGGTCAGACAGAAGCCTTTCTACTGTAATCGCTGGAAGAAAATGGATTTCCTGTCTATCTAGAAGTGCTGCAGGGATCCAGCACTCAGAGCCCAGTCACTAACGCAGACGTATAATATTTCGTGAAGGGGCTGCACGCTTTCCTCGAGGGAAGGGAATTACCCAAGCTATGAGATAGAGGCTGATGAAACTTGGTATGAGCACTGCTAGACGTGGGGGAAGAAAGCGGGGTGATTGAAAAATGGTGTGTCTGTGCCATAAGCTGCCCCGAGCCGCTGTGTGCGCTCGTCTCCATGTGTGTAGGAAATCCTGCTTCCAGGAGAATTTCCTAAGCTTTGCTCCTGTAGAATACGACCCAGTCAAAACTTCTGGCTGTGAGGTGCTTCCTAAAAGGGGTCTCTTGTTTTCCAGACGGTGTGAATTGAAGGGTTGGGTTTGTTAGTCACACCGTACCCCCCCAATCAGGGCTGTACATATGGGGATTTTAATTGAGGGCTTTGCACTGTGTCCTACACATGCAAATTCTCAGCACGAGCAGGTGGTTTAACAAAACGTTAGCAAGGATATGCTACAGCTTTAAAAATTGTTTGAAGGGAAACAGAGCTGCTGCTTCTAATTTTTCACTTTGCTGTCCCCATAATGAAATACAGTCATATCCACTTAAGTAATAGCTTATGGAAGAGGAAATGTCGTGTTTTTATTGGACACTTTTTATTACCAGCCTCGGTGAAAAGTGCAGTTGTGAGCAAGTATCCGTTCCTCAGGCTTTTCAGCAGCTTGTAATCCTGACCGAGAAGGGCTCCTTCTTGGAGAGACCGAGATTTGCAGCAGTAGGAGTCACTTTTTCCAGCGCCTGTTGCGACAGGACAAGAAGCAACAGTTTTAAACTAAACGAGGGGAGATTTACATTAGATATAAGGAAGAAATCCTTTGCTGTGAGGGTGGTGAGACACTGGAACAAGTTGCCCAGGGATGACGTGGATGCCCCATCCCTGGAAGTGTTCAGGGTGATGTTGGACGGGGCTTTGAGCAGCCTGGTCTGGTTGAAGGTGTCCCTGCCCATGGCTGTGAATTTGCTGTCACCAAACCATTTGTAAATATATTCCAACAGGTCATCTACCCCGTTTCCCCTCCCTGTCCTTCATTAATGCTGGATTTCTTCTTTCTCCTGTACTAAACCAGACTGTAAACAGAAGAATCTGGTTTAACCTGCAACATAGGCAGGATTCTCTCATGAGAGGTCTGTGCTGCAGGAAAGCAAAAGAGTTTTGTTTTGTTACTGCTGGAGTTCCTGGCATGACAGAAAGGCCCTGCAGACGTCTGGTTTGGCATGAGATGGATGGGATGTGGCCAAGCACAGCAGCACCTTGGCACGTATTCAAAATCCAGTTTTTGCCTCTGGATCTAGGATGCAGGAGGTTTCTGCTGCAAATCCTTTTCTTGCATTTAATTATTAAAAGTAACAGTTTGGTTAAAAACCACGCAGGGGTATCGTTAGACAACTGCTAGAAAACTAGATCAGGAGTTCACAGTAGCATCATCTTCCAAAATCACACCATTGCTGCTGAGTCTCCTGATTTCTACTAAGCTGATTTAGCTGGTGTGGGGGTAGTAACGGTGTAGTTGACATTGAAAATCAGTGATTCTTTAAAGTTATGGAGCATCTAAGTTTTTCTAGCAGGGTTGTGGACCTGTCTAAGACTTTTTCAAATGTACACACATGAGTATTGCTTTTGTAGTTACCTTTGGGTTGTTTTTAGGCTGTCCAAGTAGCTCCATTGACTGGAAAAATCACTGGTTTAATGCTGTAGAAAGCTGCAGAGAAACTGAGGGCTAGCAATTGTGGAGTCGTGGGATACAGCAACCATATAAAACAAATCAGGGTCTACGCTCTGCTGGCATCTGGCTAGGCACATAAAACGTCCAGAAAACCTGACTTGATAGAAAGTGCTTCTCTTCCTGTATTTATAAGAGGCAGCACAGACAGAAAGGGCCACAGCACATATTTTTGTGTTTATGCAGATACCCCCGTTCCCTGTGGGCAATTTGCTCGGGCCTTATACGGGGAGAAAATCACTTTTTTTCCTGCCTGCATGTGCTTCCTGTGGAAGACCTGCCAGACCTTTCCGACCGTATGTGGGTGATTGCGCGCTCAGATTATTTATGGAGAATCGGGCATGGGAAGCATTACCAAACATCCCCAGGTAGCTCACTTCCCTTCCGTGAGGAGAATAAAGCTTGATGTGTATTTCTGTACCAAAAAAAAAATGATAATTGCAGGTCAGAGATTTTTTTACTCCCAGACAACAGATTTTGCCTGAAAGATTTTTGGCACCAGAGGTTCAGGGGTCAAATGCTTTGATGTCGGGAGAGAAATGTTCCTTCACAAGACACTGAAGTCTTAGAATAAGCAGATGGTTTTGTGCAGAAAAACCATAAAATGATCTCACAGGTGACTCGTACCTTATTTCACAAAAACCAGAGCCAGGACTGTTTAGGAGCTGTAATTATAGGCACAGACTGAGGTCCCATTGACTATTTTTTAAGTGAATTAGGATGCAATATACTGCTGCTGACAGCTTCCTTGGAAGAGAAGATTTACTAGCCTTCTTTCTGGGTGAGGAGCTGATTTTTTGCTTTATGCTGGAAGCCAAGAGCCCAAAAGTTTTCATCACAAAACGAGCTCCTGCAGCTTGCAAACTCTCCGAGCACAACGGGGAGGAGGCAGCGAGGTGATGTACAGGGTGTAGTGGGCTTAAGAGCTTCCAAGGAGATGAGAAACAAAGAACTCGTGCCCTGTGGTGTTTTGTGTTCCTGGGGATGAGGGTGGGATGGCTGAGTTAGCACCAGAGCTCTTCGCAAAACCAGCTTTTTCTTCCTAGTGTTTGCCAAAAGCTAAACTAGCGAGTTTCGTCCAAAGCTTAATCAGAAGCCACCGAGGTTTAAGCAAAACCATTTTCCGGTCTTGAAGTTACAGTAAAACTGTAGCTTCTTCTCATCTGTACTATGCGGTTTTATTTTTTAGCTGACTAGTTCTATGTAACCTGGATACTGAGGTTATTAGCCTATTATTAATGTCAGGTTTGTAACCCAAATCACAGTGCTCTATCATAGTACACCTCAGCTTATTGCTGCTGGATTAACTGGGATCCGACCAGAACTTCCCGTCTGCTCCATCTCCCAGCAACATCTCGGACCATTCGCACACAGGTGTCTTGGGAGGAAACAGAGGGTCATGTTTCTTTACCATAAAGACCTGAAGAGACATGGGTAGATTTATCTCAGACAGGGTGTGCACGCTCCTAATCATCCTAACTAATTTTTGATTATTAATTTGCGTTAAATGCAGCATTCATTTAAGCTTATGGTGACAAACGGCACACTTATTTTTTAGAGAGATGGGTAGGCTCTTCAAGGGTAACAGTGTGTGCTGAATATCTGTCTAGCTGGTCTGAGAAGTCATGGGAAATATCCCTCTGCATACACTTCAGTTTGTCAAATGCATAAAAGAT
The DNA here is from genome assembly GCA_013399365.1 of Pampusana beccarii. Taxonomy (NCBI): domain Eukaryota; kingdom Metazoa; phylum Chordata; class Aves; order Columbiformes; family Columbidae; genus Pampusana; species Pampusana beccarii. The sequence continues at coordinate 318,872 of VWYH01011072.1, read as the reverse complement.
TTAATGGTGTTTTTAAAGAGGGATTCTCCTTTCTCCACTCCACCTACTGGGTTTGGTTTGAAATTGAAAATACCTTCTAGAGCTTTTCACTTGTCAAGTTCGCAAAAAAGGGCTCAGATGGTCACTTAACTGTAAAATTCCTAAATCCAGATATTGATTTAGAAGACGGTAAGTAATGAGTGTAAATCCACACAATGCCTAGATTAACAGACGGTTTTATATGTAATTTAAACATACACATGTTTATTCGGAGGAAAGTTTTGTCTCAAATGAAGAGGAAAATGAGAATTTGCAGACAGCGAACTCAGTTAAATCACTCCAGACGTTATTTTCCATTTCTCCTGACAATCCTGAATACACAAAGAAAACTGTAAGACTGCAGAGTAGTTTTCCTTTAGTTAAATAGAGATAAAAGTTGAAAACAAAATAGTAATGGCTCTTGTGTTGAGGGTTTAACCTCTGCTGTACCTGCTGCGACATTTGGCAATAACTGCTTTGAAAAAATTATTTGAAATTGAGATCTAGCAATTTAATTTCAGGATTCACAGTAAGCTTGGAAGAAATCTCCCTCTGCAAATTGCTGCCGTCAACAAGGGACCCGTGCTCTTGGACTGTCACTGTGAAGCCATCTCTTCTGAAACTGGTAAGCAGAATGCTGTGTGTATAGTTCTGGTCTCAAATATTTATTTTGTAATCTTACCGCCTAGTTGTACAGATGTTCAGTTTTCATGGCAAGAAAAGTCGGTGACTGTCAAAGTATTTATTTCTCTTAAAGGAAAACACAAGGAAAATGTGCCTTGGCAAGTCCAAATACAAAATTAATAGATGTGACCAGGAAAAGGCTGGGTGAGAATACAGCTGAATTATCTGTTTCTCACTGACAACCTGAGTGTTTGAGAGCCTGGACAACATAACTCCTGCTTTATATTCAGTGGTTTTTAGCTTTTATTCTGAAGGCACATGTGTGATAGTAGGACAATTCCAAACAGGGTTAAGTTCATTCAGTCAAAAATCCAAATCACGCCCTCCTTTGTTTTTTCCCCCTCTGTTTCCTTAACTGCCGCTGTAACCTCGAGCATCACACACCTTTGGAAGACTCGGGGCTACAGGTTTTGCAAGCAGGATTGTCTCAGGGGGTAGCTGCCCTGGAATGGTGTTACATCCACTTTCTGGTCCGTGATTTCTCCTTAAGCCTCTCCCAGTGCTGTAAGGACTAGTCGGAGCCGGGGGAGGTGGCAGAGTCCACGTCTTCTGCGTCGTGTTCGTGCGGGGACACGGGTTGCCCACCTTTAACACGTTTCCACTTCATCCTTCTGTTTTGGAACCACACTTTGACCTGGGGGATGAAAAGCAAATAGTTACTTGTTGCCTTGATCCGTGCTGTATAAGCAGACCTACGCGTATATGTGTGCCAATAGACAGGTGTTTTGTGGAACTCTAGAAGAAAAGGTGAAAGGAACCTAACAAGTTTGTCTCTCTGACAAAGGCAGGAACAATTCTTTCTAAACTGTTCCAGGCAGATGTTTCTTTGAGAATTGCGAAAGCATTACAAGTACTTTGCCTAGAATCTATGTCCATCCCATTTAATGCTTCAGGAACTGTAATTTGCTTCACTTAATTGAGCAATTCCGCTAAGCTTTGATAAGGAAACCCTGACTGAGATCACAATGAGAGGACAGAAATACCTGTCTCCAGAGAACTCTGCGTTTTTGTCTTTCCTTATCACCTCAAAGTACTACCTGACCCGGGAAGAACGTGTGTATGGAACATATATCATCCTAATAATTTCCCGGTAATCACAGTCTAAGGTGATATCTGTATTCCACCTGTAAGCCTTGATATATTTGTATGTACCAATGAGTGGTGGTAAACAACAGCTCAGTAGATACCAGGATATCAGCTGTTCCCAAATCTGTCTTTAGTTTAGACAAACATAATTTTGTTTAACTACTTACAGAAATTTGTAACAGATGTGTTTTAAAAGAATGTGAAGGCTTTGTATTAAAATACCTCTGTGCCATTGCAATTGTACACCCTTGAGTAACATATCTGGGTTTTAGCTTTAGGGAGAAGTTGTGGGGGAGGAAGAAGAAGATGGGGATGCAAGGATTTGGGAAGTACTTGTCTCTCGGTGAGATCCAGGTTCACAGCGATCTCGTATCTCCTGAGCCTCGTCAAGTAGTTGTGGTGGGCAAACTCGGCTTCCAGCTCCCGTAGCTGCTCCTTGGTGAAAGCCGTCCTTTCCTTCCGCGATCTGCTGCTCGTTTCGGCCTTGTTGCTCGAGTTTGGGGTTTCTAAGGGGCAAGCACACACGTTGTGTGATTTGCAGTTACGCTGATCTGTGTGAGCATGTGTATTGTAGAGGCCTGATGTTAATTGGAATGCTCAGTGGAAGTTTTAAGAGGTTTGTGTTATGACCCGTTGAGCTCAGTGTGACTTGTCAGTGGTGTCAGCCTTGGGTTCAAGGGGACAAAACAGGGGACAGCTCAGGATTTGAAGGGGGGTGTTGTCAAAACTGCAGAAGTGCAGGCCTGGGTCTGCAAGGTCAGCAAGGAGCAGCTCTAAGAAGAAAGTTCTCATCCCTTGCTGTCGTTACATTGAAGTAGTTTCCTTCCCCACATCTTGCCCAGGGCAATGGTGGAGTCACCATCCTGGAGGGGCTGTACAGATGGAGATGAGGTTCTCAGGACACGGGGCAGTGCCGGGGTAGGGGAACGGTTGGACTCCATGATCTTGAGGGGCTTTTCCAACCAAAATGATTCTATGATTTGATTGATCTTTGCTTTCATTCCTTATACACCTATTGTCACTCTACACTGACCTACCAAGCAACAGGCAGCCCAGTTAACACTTTGTGTATATTATAGAGAGATTTGGGTTGGAAGGGACCTTAAAGGGACCGTAAAGATCAACTAGTTCCACCCATGGGACATCTTCCACCAGACTTGGTTGCTTAAAGCACGTCCAGCCTGGCCTTGAACACTATGAGGATGTGACATCCACAGCTCCTCTGGGCAGCCTGTTCCAGGGCCTCACCACCCTTGTGGGGAGGAATTTCTTCCTTATATCTTATATAAACCTCCCCTATTTCAGTTTAAAGCTGTCACCCCTTATCCTGTCACTTTATGCCCTTGTAGAATGTCCCTCTCCAGCTTTCCTGTAGGTCCCCTTTAGGTGTATGACGTGTATTGTGTTATAAGTGCGTGGTGATGATCTTTGGTGCAGGGTGTAAGGTAAAGTCGCTTAGGAAGCACGCCGAATAAAATTGCTCATAGACTTTCCCTTAGTTTGTTTTATTTTGTCTGGGACAGAAGGAAGGAAAAGCTTCCAGGAGGGGTATCAAATAATTCGAGCTGCTGTCTGGTAAGCCAAGAAGGGAGTGAAATGAAAAGCCCTCCCTTTGGGATGTTTTCTTTGTTCTGTGAGGAAAAGTATATGGGACAGCAGCAAGTATGAAAAGAAAATGGCAAGGGTGTTAGTAACAGAGAATAGAAGGAACATCTGTCTTCCACTGAAAACAGGGAGATGTGCTTTGGAATCAGTCTCTTTAAGAATAAGGATAACCCTCTGTTTGAGTATATTGAAAATTACTGTTTACCTATGACTAGCAAATGTTTGAAGGAAAACATCGTTCACTTCTAACTTTTTTTAAAAAAACATCGACTTTTGGGAAGTTTTTGCCACAAACATGCTTTTTCAATAGAAATGAACTTAAATCTGACAAAGCTGGATTTCTAAAGAAAACACAGATAACTAAGGAGAGTAAACTGGATTCTAGGGATAAAGAGGTTAGTAATATTATTTTATTTGTTCCCTGACAGCCTATTAATATTGGAAGAGAACAGAGATCAGGGCTAATTGTGTGATAGAGAGCGCATGAACACAAGCTTGTTGTTTAAATTGCAAAATGGAGAAATGGAAGTTGGATTAGAGGTGGCTCTTCTGTAGCCAACCTGTAAAAACTAAAGATAAATATTTTATCACTGTGTTCTCTACCTGTAAAATGGGGATACTGGAAAATATTCCCCATTAAATAGCACTGCTGTGTGGGAAAAGCACATTGTAGCTTGTAAAGAAATAATATAGCAACTTAATGCATATAAGCATCTTAATTTTTAACAGCTTTCTGAGGAGAAAAAATGTTACGCGTATTTCGCATGTCTGGATTTGTGATAGCAGCAAATGGGAGGTTAAATAAGCATGAAATTACTGAATAATGCACTGTGGAAAGTTTTCATTGTGTCATCCTACCTAGTAAAACATTCTATCTCCGTTTTCTGCATTGTTGGACACTGTACTGCTGGGCAAACTTTTAGTACCTCCTTTTTTTGAGGTGAAAACGTTGACTATTTAGTGAGGCCGAACAGAACTTATGTCTAAAGGAAGACTTTGCATTTCGTACTTCTTAGCATAAACCGAGATGTCAAAATCCTAATACAACATTTCCAACTAGCACAGGCAGCTCAAGATGTGGGATCTTTGCTCTTAAGAAATAAAGTGGATGAGGAAAATATTTTGTAACTACTGGCCTTACAGAGGCTCTATAGCCTGTACCATCCCACAACCCTGATCTCGCATCACCTACCAGAGTTTTCCTTTTTCCTTTTGGACGCCTTTTTCTCCGTCTCGTTCGTCGTATTTACTGGCGCCTCCTCATCTTCATTCATTCCCACCGCTGCGCTCACTAGATGGGGGCTGGTGCCTTCTGACTCCCCAGAACCCAAAGCCAGCGCTGGATTTAGTCGCCTTCTGGCCTCCGTCGCTGCAAAATGCCAGTCGGAGGGGTGGAAATGGGGGTGCTGCTCCCCAAACGCTCGCTCCTCCTGCAGGAAGCTATGGGGAGCAGCCACCAGGCAGGAGGTGGAGAAATCGGCGTAAGGAGTAAAATCTGCTTTTTGATGGCAGGAGAACGGTGCCGGCGGGTAGTGGTGGAGTCCTGAAGCTGTGGTGACATCCGGGGTGCTCCGCAGGCTCCCCCAAATTGGGGCGGAAGGTTGTGGGCCGCGCATGCAGCTGCTGCTGGTGGGATCCATTGGCTTCCAGTCCTTGGGTTCCCACCTTCGCCACTGGTTCTAGCTCAGGCTTCCAGAGCAGAAGGGGAAAAAAACCTCCCAAATTTTACAGAATAGATTTTCCCCCGCCTCAAACAGCAGTTTGCCCGTGGGTTTTACGCTGTCGCGGATTTGCCACTCGGCGAACTCTTCTCAATGTCTTCATGGTCCCAACTGGAAACCAGTAACCGGCTCGATGCCCTGAATCGCTTCCCGAGGCTTGAAGTTTGTTTCGTTGTGAAGTGCTGGACATGAGGGAAACACTTTTTAAATACTGTGCTGGGGAGAGAGTGACAAGTTTGCAAAGTGAAATGTGAGAGAGGGGAAGGAGGGGTTAACATAGACACACTCGGTCCCTCCAACCAAAGCAAAGCAGGCGACTATTAATCATCCGAAACCTTATATGCACATCTAATGGGATTTGCAGATGGAGCCTTTTAAAGAAACAATGTCTGTATTTTTTTTTTTTTTTAAAAAGGGAAAGAGCAGCACACACAGAAAAAGGCTTTAATGTTTCCTTGTAACACTATGAAGTTATTTTTATTGCACTGTTAAAAAAATTCCCCAAGTCTTGGGTTTGGGAAAGGCCCTGACACAGAATTCAACAGATGCCAAATTTCAAGAACTGAAGTGGGAAATAAAAGTAAGAAAGGACTTTACTGATTATATATAGTTTATTTCCCAATCCTAATTTTTTTTGAGTATTAAACCTTGCGTGTGCACACATGCAAGGTTTTGAGTGATTTGTTTTGTTTTGTTAGCTTTGTAACACATGTGTTTGCTGAGAGTGGGAAGTGGCTGCCAGTGGCAGTTATTCTTTCTGAATTCTACTTTCCAGGGAATTGTCAATATGCCACTCCTTGCAAGGAAATCTCCCGCTTTTATGCCAACGGGAGACATGTTTTTCATATCTTTTGTTGAAAGTTTTATAGTTTTTTCCTAACAGAAAGCAGATTCTTCGACCCTAGAGCCGGTTGAAAAGACATTAACAGGGAATCTGTTCTCAATCCCCTTTTCACAGCAATGTGGCAGCTGGGAATGCCCCAAAACCTGCTATCTGGGGTTACTGCCCTTCTCTCAAGGTTGTTTTCCATGTTTTTAGTGACAATTTATGTGTGCATGTGTTCCGTGTCTCCATAATCTGCTTGCAACCATTTCCAACATTTATTCCTTGAGGTCTTGCTATAGGTTGTGTGCGTCTCTTTCCCCTCTCCCACCATTTGTGCTGGGTTTTGTGCTCTCTCACGGACCCAGAGATTTAGCAGATGGACACAGAGCTTTCGTTTTTCACAGGGGCTTAAGCGATACTTTTATTTGACTTCTGTATAACTCAGAATTGTAACATTTCAAGGAATCAGGAAAAAAAAAAGGTAAAAAAGTTTGCTTATCCTGATCTATTGGTTCTTAGAGCTTGACCTTTTCCAAGAAATCAAGTGTGTTTAGTCCAAATATTTCTGAACAAGAACAACAAACACTGCTCTGTCAAGTGAATCTTGATTTTCTTGCAGAATGCTAAATATCTAATACCTAATTCATTCTCTAGGCAGAACTCTCCTAAATACTTAAAGTTGGTGCTGTGTTGTATTAGAGAATAAAGACGAAAACATATTTCCCACTCACTGGCAGGAGGAAACCTCCCCCAGACTGTTGTTTTTCTGAAAGACCCAGGTTATAATGAATTGATGGATTCTGCAAATGTTCCAGGTACTGGTTGGATCTAAGAGTCCAGAACTTTTTGCCGACGCAGAGTATTTCATTTACATTCTCCCTGTGTATTATCACACGTGTAACACCCACTCACTTGAGTCACACGAGTTATGAATTCCAGCCTATGTCTGCTTTCCAGTCCTATTTTCAGTCTAGAAAATGATCTGGCTAATTATGCAAAACCACATTTATGTCCTTGCACGTATGCTTGGGGGGGATAGAAGGGAAACGAGGATTGCCTGTTATTTTAGTGTTAAATTTAGCCAGGAGCAGCTTTAGGCTCCCGTTGAGGAGTCCCCATGAGGTCCAAGCCAAGCTCCATCCATCGGGCGCGACTCAATTCCCGCGCATCACTCTGTGTTCCCAGTGAAACTGCTCGGACCCTGTTTTCCCAACGGAGCTCTCGCTGTTATTCCTCTAAGTTCAGCTGTGGGAAAAGGAGGTGGCAAACCCTTCCCAAATGTGAGAACCCGCGGGTCTTGCGTTGCTCCGGCACCTTCTGCAGCTGGTGCTGTCACTTGGCCGCTCAGCAGGGGCTGCTTTGACCTCTGCATCTTCCTGACACTTCATTCCTGCAAGGAGAAAGAACAACAACCCTCCCCTCTTGCGAAATCCCATTTGTTGGTTGAGGCGGCCACCTTTAACCTTTGTAAAGTCAACATCTCTTCAGTCAAGCGCTGCGTTGGGTAGAGAAAAAAAAATGGCATGGATGAAGGTCAGTTTTTGTAACAAATGCTCCTGTAATGAGCTGAAGGCTGGAAAATGGGGATTTATCTTTGAGCTTTCTATTGTTTTCTGTTCTGGGACTCCCCCAGGAAAATGTTTCTCGGTATCTCACAGAGGGAGAAGCCGTTGAGCTCTGGCTCACCCTGGGACCTTGCATAGCAATTTGTGTAACTTCATGAATCACAAAAGTTGTGCCGTGTCTTCACCTTTTTTTTTTTTTCCCCGGCAAGGCAATTTTCTTAATAAAGACAGACCTGACCCATCTCATATGACTTGAACGTAGCTCTCTTCTAAACCACCTTGGTGCTTGTGCTGTTTCTTGCAAAGCTGGAGCTCTGGGTCCCGCCGCCTTTGCTGCACCTGACCCAGTATGGTTGTGTCTGGTGCTTTTGCACCTGAAATCCAAAGGGATTTCTTGAATATCAGATTTTACTCTGATATCAAGGCAGAGGAAGATTCAGCTTCACAACAGAGAGACACTGGCTAGATGCTTAACTTGTTGGAAGTTTAAGAAAAATTTGCACGCTTGTTATGGAGAAAACTCAAGACGCCAAGGTTTACTTTCGAAATTTTATGAGCTATCAAGTTTCAAGTTAATAACATTCTTCATTAAAAAATAGTACTCTCAAAAGTTGTTTTTTCTTAATAAATAATGAAGAATGACATGCTGTGACCGGCCATGTGTGCTACTGAAGGAATTGGGAAGTTTTCCTCCATGTGAGTACTGGACCGACACTGGGGAATTCCTCATATGTTGAAGAATCTTTCTGTTAACTGCATTGTGCGTTTTAGCACTGATAAAAGAAAGCTGGAGAGCAACAAACAGCCAATAAGAGATTCAGGAAGCTGCTGCTTAATTGCAGAAGTTAAAGATGGAAAAAGTTTCTTAGGTTACTTAGAACTCCTTACAGGTAGTTGTTTTATTGTTCCCTGCTAGATGTTTCTGTAGAATCACAGAATGGTTTGGGTTGGAAGGGACCTTAAAGCTCATCTAGTTCAACCTCCTGCCATGGACAAGGACATCTTCCACCAGACCAGGTTCTTCAAAACCCCATCCAACCTGGGCTGGATCCACAGCTTCTGGTAACCTGTTCCAGTGTAATTTTCTAGGATATTGCTCAGATCTGACTGTCACATCTCGGGTGTTCCGTTTTCTCTTTGAGGAAGATGATTCTCCACTCTTTCCAAGTGCCTAGACTCAGTTCTCACTTATGCTGACTCCATCTCATTATTCTGAGTACCAACCTGTTGGTACCACACAGGTGGAGATCAATTACCCAAATGAGTTATAAAATTTTGCGCTATCTGTGATAAATTGCCTGAAACAGAAGCCAGATGTATTTCAGACTTTTAATCTCTAAGTCAATCGCTATAGCCTCTTCATCATGTTCTGGTGTTTGAGTTCTTTCCAAGTTGCAGTGCTGGGAATGAACGTTCACCAGCACCAAGCTGAAATTTTTGGTACAGTTTCAGTGAAGAAGGGAGAATCATTTCCGAAGGAAACGGCAGCACTGCGGGATCATAAAGCTCAGTTTCTAAGGGATTATGTCTGAGATTGTGCTCCATTTTGCTTAGAACCTCCCTTGCAAACGCTCCCAAATATTGTATATCTGCTGAATAGCAGCATTTCCATAAAGAATGAACGTGGTGTTGGGCTAAAAGCCATTGCAGGAAGATGTTCAGAAATAAAGATTAAAAAAATTTATACTGCTGCCTGAAGCTGCTGTATTAGCAAATACCCAGTGATAAGTGCACGGATACTGGTACAAGATCGCACTCGTTGGCACAGCAGATGCTACTGGAGACAGTTCAATATTCCATTAGAAAGTCATCTTCTGTCACACACAAGTCATTGTAACTTGAGGAAAAATTGTTGGCTATTCACTGATCTACTCTTCCTCAGCTGTTCTTATTAATACACATAGTGTATTAATTAATACACAAAGTGTTGGTCATTTGGCCATCTCCTGTTTGTTCTGCTTTCGCGAGACTGCTTGAATTTCTCACTTCCCTTAATTTTCTCAGGTTTTCGCTTAAATTTTTCAAGGCATCTCTATGACCAGAGCAATGTGAATCCCCTGAATATCAGAGGGTGTTGGTAGAGCCTTTATTAGTCGGTAGGAGCCACACAGTCAAACCACGGAGCAGAACTATGAAGGGTTTTTTTCCCTGAAAACAGTCTCGTCTGATACTTTGACTGAGATTCAGTGTCTGACTTGCTCTGCAGATGGGGAGCTGGCATCACTACCGCAAGAATTCGTAATTTAATGATAATGTTTCTCTTAGCACTAAGTCAATATTTCCGGTATTAATTAAATTTGATGGCTTCACATAGTGGGGAAAAAAAACCCTGTTTCAGGTACAGGAAGCATCAAGATGTGTTCAGGGACATTTACATGATAATTTATCTTGGGATAGAGAGCAGAAGCAGCAAAAAGCAGAAAGAGGTGGCCAGCTTTAAGTTTGCAGAAATATTATTTATAAAAGGAAAAAACCCACTACCTAGGAATTTCTTAATGACGTTACACAATGCATAGTCTGGCAGTGTTAACGCTATTTGTTCGAGAGATCGGGTTTTGGTTTTTAGCTGTTTTTATTATTATGTTTAATACAACTAGAGGTTTGGGCTTTAGGAAGGAAAGGGGTGACAGGCAAATGATGGCAAACTGGGGTTAACTGGGCTCAGTGGGTTCACTCGCAGGAAAAACTCATTGGCATCTGAAATAATTATATTGAATTAATGAGCTCTAGTGCCATATTACCATTTCTCAGTTTGTTTTTTTTTTCACTGGTACTTATATCAGGCTACAAATGATATCCCAGCTCTTTTCACTGTTTTCTCTCTACTATCAAGAAATAAATATGCATGAAAATAGGTAAATATATCTCCACATCTTGAGACTTGGAAATTTCAGCAGGTAAAATATATTTAGTTATCTCAGTAGCTTTGTGCTAAGGCAGCAAAAATCTCCGCTTGTAAGTCTAAACACCAACTTCTGTATCCCTTGCTTGTATTTTCGTTTTTCTTTCCCCCCTTTTCTTTCTCCCCCTTTTCTTTTTCCTCTGGATTTGAAGCCCAGTGCCGTGTAAAGATGAGGGGAATATCCTTTCCTTGAAAGGTCACAAAAGGAAGCAGTGTCTCCACTACAACATTAATCCTCAAGACAGGAAAGCCCACTTGCCAAAAAACTTTGATAAATCGTCTTTTTTTTAACGTAATGAGTCCTGTCTTTCCATTGTGTTTGCTGTTGTGGCTATTCCACCAAGAGCTGAGCGTCCTGAACAACGTCCAAGGCACCAGCAGCTTTCTATTAAACCAAGACTATTTTTTAGGATCAGCTAAGGAACGGTTAAAGAGTTTGACGGGCAAATATTTTGAAAAAAATCCCAAATTAGCTCAGCTTTTGGCAGGTTGCAAAACTCATCTGTTGTTTTCATCAGACCACACGAAAGAGACAGGAACCGGAGCATCCCCAAGGAACAGATAGGAGCAGAACATTCAACCTTTTCAAACAATTTTTGTGGGTATAGATGAACAAATCTACACTTTAGTGCATGGTTTGTTCATTTTGAGGTGGGAGAGACTGCAACATTTTCAGGTGTTTTTGTAATGAGAATCCCATATATTTCTGGAGATCCTAAGAAATAAATGTATAGGATTCTCTGCCAAGCGATAAGCTTTTAAATTTCTTCAGTGCTAAGACATCTGGACTATTTTTCTTCAGACTATCCTTCAGTGCTGCTTTTATTGTGCTGGATAGTCTCTGTTACTGGGACCAGCTGAACGAAATACAATTAAATGAAAATTCTGGAAAAAAATTCGCAAGAGCCAGAATTAATTTCTATGCTGAATGACTTACGGACAACGATTTTTTTTTTTTAATTGCCTAAATTAAAAAAAAAATCCTTTGAATTCTTATTATTTGCAATATAGTCACAGGATATTTATAATTTTGAAGAGGTTGGCACAAATTATGGTATTGAAGGTGTCCTATGGAATTCTACATAGTAATTACAGTTCAGTTAGTTACTATCTGTGGTTTCATTAGGGAATTCTGCTGAACCCATAGAACACATTCCAACTATTGTATCATCTTATGTCTCAGAGCAATGAGAACCTATTTCTACTCGATTTAAACTCTTTTCTCCTTGTGATTTTTTGCCGAGGAATTAATTGTTAGTGGTGGAGGATCTCACTCTACTGGCAGCCTTTGTAAATGCAACGTAACTTCCATTTAATTGTGCACCAGGTGCGTTGTTTTCGAAACATTGGAAGTTCTGTAGCCCATGAAATGCAAATTTACACTAATTAGCACTTCAGTTTGTGTAGTGCTTCTATTTTCTCTACCTTAATTTTTCCTTTTTTTTGTGCGTATTCACACACACTATATAAATTGATGCTTTATTATGTATTTGACCAGTGGGACACTAGTCATTGACACTCTTTTGATGAATTATGACTTTGCAATGAGAATTACGGTTACAAAAATCGGATAATAATGTATAGATCAGGTGAATGGATTTGCCAAATAGGAATTTATATTGTAAACTGGGAGCTTACCAGCTGGAAACAACAAATGGAATGGGAGCAGAGGGACAGGACCTGGGTACCCAAGTTGATTTTAAGATGGTTGCGAGCTGTCCAGAAGATGTTTATGAAAAATCATGTACATTCCAAAATTGCTCAGAGTTAATTAGGCTATACTTACAAATACTTTCTAAAAGCCTAAACGCTTAAGGCACCCAAGTGACTGGAGGAAAAGTAGAGGGTTTAGGCCTTGTTTTCTGTATTGAATTACACCGAACTGTCCTAAATGCTTTTAAAAATATACATATAACATTAAAAAATAAATACCTAAAAAAAAAAAAAAAGTTGAAAGACAGGAATCTTTTTAAAACTATGTAATGCTGTGCAGGACATGGATCATTCTATGCAGAAAGGCTGAGTGCAGCCTGTTTGTTATATGACGAATTTAACACGTTGCCTTTGCATAAAATAACACATCAGTTTTCTGAAGATGCTTCCACTTCACACCACAGGGTGGAGACATCTACCTGCAATTATTGCTAAAATGACCCGATTTTTTAGCTGTAAAATTGGCCTTCTTGGCCACCCGGACTCATTGCTGGCTCCCCCTACCTACAACCTTTGCCTTGTGGCTGGATCCTCGTTTGGTTTGATTTTATAACTTGGACACTCTAGGGCCCTTCAGCAAAATTCTAAGTGTGTTTTCCAGATGGTCGTCTGGGAGTAAATATGTGAGTTTTCCAGGATGATCCCGTTTGTTTTCCTTGAGCTGTTACGCACCAGGGCAGTTGGAGGAATGAGGTGAAGGGCACGAATGTCTTTGAGGATTCTCCAAATGATACGTGGGGAACATCAGCAGAAGGTGCTGAGAGAGGCTCGTGTAACGAGAAGGAAGGGTAGGGATGGATCTTTGTCAAGTCTTGACCATTAACTGCAGACAGAAGAGCTCTCTGTACCCAGATTCATCTTTGAGGAAACTACTATCCTTTCCATGGTTTCTTTATTTCCTTTTTACTTATTTTTTTCTTTATATTTTCCCCCTCTTCTCTTTTTATTTTTTCCCTCTTCAATTTTTTCCCCTCTTTTCTTTTTCCTTTTTTCTTTTTATTTTCCTTTTTTCTTTTTTCTTTCTCTTTTTTATTTCCTTTTTTTTTTTTTTTATTTTTTCTTTTCCCATTTTCCCTTTTTCCCTTTATTCCTCTTCCTCCCTTTTCCTTTCCCCCTTTCTCCTCTTTTTTCTCCTCTCCCCTTCCTCTCCCCTTCCTCTCCCCTTCCTCTCCCCTTCCTCTCCCCTTCCTCTCCCCTTCCTCTCCCCTTCCT
>VWYH01011072.1:276885-305326 GCA_013399365.1 Pampusana beccarii | reverse complement strand
CTTTATTTTTTATCACTTTTTTGTTCTTGCAAAAATTTTCCTGGCCCTCCTCACTCCAATTCCCCACCGCGCCGTCTCCTTCCCCTCCCTGCAGTCCCCTCCGCAGGTCCGGGGCTCCGAGCAGGGATTCCCAGTCCACAGGCTCCCTCCCAGTCGCTAGGGCAGCTTTTCCTGCTGGAATGGCCTCTGCCGTTGCCATGACAGTGACTGCAGCAGGATCATAATACAAAGGTGAGGAGCCTGCGAGTTGAAGGAGGCCTCATGTAGGGCTTGATTGATAGAAAAAAGTGATTTTTAGCTTGGTAAGAAAGAGTGTGAGCAACTCCTCCACTTGCCCCTTGCTGGGTTTCCAGGGCCCTAAGCCCTCTTGCAAATAAGGAGGTATTTGCCTTGATGCTATGAGAACTGAAGCTTGTCTAAAAAACTCAAGATTTGTCTCTGAAGGATTCTGAATTAAAAAAATAAAATAAAATCTAAAAATAGGGCAAAGCGGAGCTACTGATCCGTCCGTTCCAAGTACACATCGTATTGTGACTATGCAGGTAGGAGTATATACCACTACTGGCAGATTTGAACACCTTGACACTTGTTTTTTCCTGTATCTACCATCTATTTGGCTATGCTTTGAAGTCAGCAAACTCTTATTTTTGTAAACAATAGCATGTAAATATATAGATTCTGGACTATACTAAAGACAAACTTTTTGGATAGGATTTGGAGAGGATATTTGTCTTTTGGCGAGTCAGTCTTGCAGCTAATATTACTCCTCGTCATTAAAAAGAGCTACAAGACTTCAGGATGATGCTATAAAGTGCTGTTTGTTCTCATTCCTACAGTTGCTTCTTACCCGTATCTTTTTTAGGGGACTCATAAAATATAAAGGTACTGCTATTGCACCTGCTGTGATTAAGAAATGTTCTGTTCCCTGTTGGTAGTCAACAGAAAACAACAACAGAATGGGAAGGTTCATTGGAAACGAAAAATCTTCGACTTAATTTTCATGGCTATAGCCATGAACTTCATAGCGGAGTTCCTAGAGAGAAAAAAAAAAGGAAAACATCAGAACAAATAGTTTTATAACACTTGCTTTATGCTTGCTAGTGTTGTTTTAGGCCTGCAGGAACATCTCAGGTATTTAGGTCAGTAAATGGAGAGGAAGAAGTGTGGAAAATATACCTGTGTTATGGCCTGTGATTAAATACATGTTGGATATACAGCTGGAGTGAAGTTGTCAGTGTATCATAGTGACAGTTCCTCAGAAATCCTGGTTTCCAGCCACGAATGACCCAAATAATAAAATACGACCTCTTTAATGTGGGAAGGAGTGTGGCTTCATTAGAAAAGGTGAGAAACGGCGACCTGGAAGTCAAAAGGATATTTCCACAGGGGAATTCATTCAGGATCAAATCTTCTATATGTTGCACCTATAGCTGGAAGCAGATTTTTAGAAGAGCTCAACATTCCTCATACATACAGCTATAGGTTGCTTTATCAAGTCCTCTCTTTTGGCAGGGGTCTGTGCCACTAGAATTTAATAACAGTATAAGACTTGGAGGATTTAAATGTCTGTTCAGTTTTGTGCTGGACTGTCAGCCTAATGCAAGTAGGAAATGGCCCAAATTAAACACAAACCGACACTAAATTCACACTTTCAAATGCTTCCTATTTGAACATAATGTAGGCTAGATCTAATTAGTAATTACCACTTATTTATTATGAACAAGTAGAATTCTAATTAGGCTGATTCGAGCCTCAGCTACCCCCTCAGATTGGATTGGCAATTAAGGTACTACTTGTACTAGTAATTATGGTTTACCATGAAATTACCCTCCCTTCTTCCCTCTCCCCCCTCCCAAAAAACATAGAATTAGCCAGGAGTCGAATTATATTTATCACAGGACCCTGTGCAGCAGAGACTTTGCAAATAAATACAAACAATTAGAAAACCACTCGCAGGGTGCTGTGCCAGCACAGTAATTAGGGTTTGAAGACAGGAATTTTTGCTGAAGCCAAATTGGCCGAGTTGTCATGCGAGAGGAGCTGCAAGTGTCCCCAGCAAACACCCCAGAGGGAGCAGATCCAGGCACCAGCTCTCTTGATCCCTTTGCAAAAGCAGATCCAGCAGAAGGAATAATGCAGATAATAGAGTGTACAACCAATATAATCCTATAGTAAGGAGCAGGCTCTGCGAATTCACCAGTTATAGCGGTTTTTGAGCGAGCCCGGTGGGTAACAGGCAGATGACAGAGGGATATCAGGGTGATGTATTTCAGCAGACTAAAATGAAAACAAAAGGATAACGAGCAGAAACTGAACCTGAATTGTTTTTCTTTTCCCAGAGAATCAAAACAGTCTTCTTGTCCTAATATTCTAATTCTAGTCCCTATAGTTGCAGTTGCATAGTCACATAAATAATTACAATTATTAATAAGATGCTTGTCACTGAAGAGGAAAAGCCTAAGGAAAACAACAAATTCACTTCATTAAATTTACAGAATGCACAATTCAAAATACATTGGCAAAACCAAGCTGTCACCATGATAATTTGTTTCCCTGTCTGTAAAATATGACACGATACTTCTTCCCCATTTCAGCAAGAACAATCTAGGATGCAGACAGAACATTTGTATCCTAGTAATTCAAACTACCCGTTTAAGTTAGACAAATGAAAAAAATAGCCTCCAGCCCACACATTGTGGCCTGGCACGGAGCAGCATCCAAAGATGAATGCAGCTGATGAGATTAATTTGTCGGGCCCTTACTTATCACCTACAGGCTGAGGCTCCGTATATGATGAGCTCATTTCCTGACGCATGCACAACGTGCTATTTCAGCCCGGCCAAACAGGCCAATTTACTGCGGCCAGAAGGGGCCAGAATTACCACCGGATCACATTATTAAAATGCTCTCAGAGTTAGTTCAGCCATTTGACCCCCGAGTATTAGGCCTGTCCTAGGCCTGTCTTAGGCCTATTGCTTCTTCTCCCTTTGCCATCCTGAGTGTGGGAAGTTCACAAGCTCTGGTGCACTTGTCTGTGTGCTGGGGTCTGTTTGATCATGTTCTTCATGAGATCTTAGTGTGACGTACAGTTTGTCTGTAAGAAAGAGAAATTAATCAGTGCTACACAAACTCTCCTTGTGTAGGCTCAACCCCATGTGAAAGCAGCACGAGGAACGGAGCAAGGACACCCAGCATGGCCAAACTGCCATCTCCGGCAGTTTAACTTATTTTCCTGAGAAATGTGACCTGAATCATGCAAGTGGTTTTAACAAGTATTTCAATGAGTCTTGGCTTAATATGATTCTTTAAAAGCAGCACATTCCACTGGCCTTCAACAGCCAAATTCAGAGTCAAATGTACCTGCACAACCAAACCCGAGGTGCTCCCATCATCTGTCTTCAGCGGGCATGGGAAACTGTGTGCAGCCACAAATCACCCTGAAAATTTCTTACCGTTCAGTTTATCATGCAGAGTAAACAAGATTGTTGTTTTATTTTGGTTTTTTTAACTTAAATAATAAGATCTGTGGGGCTCCTCTTTCTCTGTGTACAGCCCCTGGCACACTGTGCTCCTGAAGGCAGAGCAGCACCTCTAGTATACAGTTTATTTTATTTAGAAGTGTGTTACACTACTAGTCCAGCTATGTCTACCTTCTCACTTCAGTCGGAATTGATCTTTGCTGTAAAATGCTGCCTGGAATCAAAGCATTTGCAGAGAGGAATTTTTTCTGCTTGACTGTTAGAAGTGAAATCCTGTCTTGTATCCAGAGCCAGTCTGGAGACTCCGAAGGCACGTGCAGAATGGTAATCTGAGTTCAAAGCAATATGAACAATTTACATATCCTGAACTACTTAGTATTTAGCTATGTGATATGAGAGTAAGATGTTGCTGTAATGACATATTGATGTCATTTATGTGCATTTTCCCACTATCTCAAGGACCCGTTTCTTTGCTCCTTTATGTTCTTTGATGTACACTTCAAATCTAGCAGTAAATGTCCTATTGTGAGCTCAGTAGTTGAACTCTGTACAACAATATTAACCGAGGCTCATTATCCGCCAGGCTTGCGTGTGCATGTATTTTTATTTTACGTTATATAAATAGCAAGATACGATGCGAGTCTTTGAGCTGCAGGAAGGATGGAGAGATGACTGACAGCAGCAAACCCGTGAGACTGCTCGAGACAACTTTAATTTATTTGTACGGCATGCATACAGGAGGGTCCTCACCTCCCCTTTGGGTAATGATAAATGACAAGATGTCGACAGTTATTAATTAAACTGCCTGGCATAGCAATGGACGCGATGATAAGAGCTAAGAAATGTGCAGCGTTCCTTCTACCCCATCATGAGAATGAGGCCCCTCTGCTGTTCTCTGGCACAGCAGAGATTAGACTAAAGCATCAATATTCCAGTACGAGCTGGCTACCTAGTAACTGCTTGAACACACGGCCCTAAAAATTGAAATCCTCTCTCATGCGATGTGCGGTAATTAAACTTCAGCATTCTTTCGGCAGGAAATGTTTCTCCTGTGTTGTTCCCACAGATTGTGCTACAACAACAATTTTAGCCCCATGAACTATTAACCAATTATAAAGGGATTTTCTCAGTCTGTTTTAACCGAGGATCAAAGGCATTTCTTTTTTTTTCTTGCCAGATATTGTAGTTTAGATACAAAACACCAAGCGTACACAGGACTCAAGGCTTTGGTCAAACCGAATGGACTTGGGGCAAAAGAATAACTCACACCCCATTTCAGCTTTTCAGATTTGACTTGCTGATATTCCACATGAGGTTTGTGTCCGAGCGTTTTAAAAAGCAGCAATGAGAAATCACCTCAAGACATGCATTTCCAATAGGAAAAATACAATGGCTGGCAAAGGGGGCTTGGAGTCATGCACTACGTGGAAAATGAAATGAGATCAATGGTAGACAATGCAAAAAAATAGTACTATGATATAGAGAAAAGAGAAGAACGTGGCAGTACGCTTTCCAGTATACTTAAATGAGAAAAAAAAAAGATAAAAAGGAAAAAAAAGAAAAGCGCTATTGAAAAAAGCAAACCCTCTCTGATGTAATTAAATAGCAAGCAAAAAAATGTATGTTCTCAGAAAAAAAACAGTAGATTCTAAGTACATCGTGTGTCCTTCCAGTGCTGGTCTCCTGACTCAACACACTCTGCAATTAAATCTTGCAAAGCCCTCGAGCTGCTGGCAGCACAAAACATCTTCTTTAAGGCACCAAGTGAGGCTCTGGTTTTTCTTGGAAGTGCCAGCATGTTTAACCTCCTTTTCTCTGGTTATTTTATTCTGTTATTATTTTATATTTATACTCTACAGCCCTACCTGTCTTCACTGGGCTGGGATTATTTTAGTCCCATACATGGAGCCTGAAAGTTTTCACGATGTACCTGCTGACCGTATTTTCCCATGTTTTGCATTTAGTATAATTTATCAACAGAGACTGCTTTAAATATCTGCTATTTGTAACAGATAAGTGCTATGACCTCCATGACTAGAACTACTTTAAATGTTCCAGCTGGATTTAGACCTTTCGAATTTGTCTACCTGACTCGAATGAAATTTGACTTCTAGCAGTGGCAACATATTGAGATGTGTGATAGTAGGAAAAATAATACATAGCAACGTATGTATGGGTCTTTTTTTTAGTCGAAGGGTAAATCCCTTACTGATGTACTTTTTAGTATTTAAAATATATTTATTTGATGCATTTGTGCAAGGCAATAACAGATTATTCACCTTCTCAACCAAAGCATGACTAGGTGCTTTTTCTTCTTTTCCTTAGAAACAGTCAAATGAATCAGGTCATCAAGTTCATTTTTTTATTATTATTTTTTTCCTTTTTTCCCCCGTTAGAAAACATAGATCCATTTTACGGTTGTAGATACACTTGTTAATATCTTCATGTTCTGTGTGATTCTTCACTGTGGGCAAGAGAACATGCTATAATTTTCTTCCTGCAGCTACAATTGAAAAAATAGATCAGATAGTGTCTACGCTTTCTTCCTGCTGAAAATTAAAACATAAAATACTGAGCATGTTAAGGAAGAGAGCTGTATTTGTTAATATAATCATAAAAGAGGACTAAAGAAACATCCTACCTGGTACCGGTGTAGAGTTTAATATCACATCTGAGTAAAACTATTTTGAAATAACACTGCTATGTGTTGATTTACTACAACGTATGTCCATGAGGATGTGGGGGGGGTTCTAAGGTGCTTGGCCTTGTCCTCAATTGCTTGCAAAAAATGTAATTGAAATGAAGTCAAAGGAGAGAGCTCAGCTTAAACCAACTGACAAGTTAATCCTTGATTATTCATTTTCTGAGAGGTTATTAAGCTTAAGCATTAAATCCAAATATTCTTACCTGCTACGTACGTCAAGATGATTTTTGAGAGATTAAACGTTACTGAGAGTTCTCTGTTTTGGCTCTCAAGAGATGTAACTCAGGCCTGTGTCTGTAACTGTACTAAAGTGCTTGATGCTTCATTCTGCAAGCCAAGGGTTCTGAGAGTGCAACAGAACATTTTTAAGAACACTGAATTTAAGTAGAACATTTCATAAGTAGAGAGAGAGGGGTTTTTTTAACCTGCTTAAATGTAAATCTGGGTGATGGCTCTTTAAACATCATCTTAGGATCCAGGTGGCAAAAATCAGTACAGCTCCACTGAAACCCATATTGGTTGCAGTTTTCTCTTGGATGTGATTTTCTTCTTAGTTATGTTTTGTGGTGGTTGTTTTTTTTAATTATCACTGGTTTTAAATTATTTTTATTTTTTTTTCTTAATTTAAAAAAAATAGTTTCCTGGACCAACTTCTCATCAGAGCTCAACAGAGCTCTAAATCTGTTTTTAGTGTTCCTGCCGTTGCCCCAAAGACCACCCATAAACCTTCTATAATCAGTCCAGGGGTTTTAGGTTAATGCCCTTAGACACGTATTATTTCCACTGCTCTTGGGCCTTCCATTTGCTTTCTAAACAGCATTCTATATATATTAAAAGTTATATTTTCACTGTTTGCAGAGAAATGCAAGTGAATTCGAAGTCACTGGGTATAACGCCTCTACGTAACATGTACTTCAAAATGATAGTGGTGTAGTTCAGTAAATACAGGGTGATGGTACCGCTGGCCAAGACAATTATATATTTGAGAGCTGTGTAGCTTAAAAGTAAATTGGACGTAGACTGAGTTTATTGCTCATTTTTCGCTCTTAGAAGGACCCTGGATGCCTCTGATTTAAAGATTAATTTATTCAGAGGCTCATATTAATTAATGAGCAGACTGAAATGTCACGTGCATTTTCCCAATTTGTTGGAAGTCTAATCAACTGTCTGTCCTCTCACCCCCCTCAATAATGATTTCCTGATGGTGCTACTTTTGTTTCTAGACATGCAAAAATTCATCACGAGTGAAAAGTTTCTGCTTCTGAGCACCACCCTTAATCCGAAGAACAATTTTAGAAGAAAACTATCACTTTTAAAACTAACTTCTGCTAATTTGACTAGAAAAAAAAAAAAAAAAATAAGGCCCTGCAAATAGCAAACCCCTCCAAATGGGAGAGTAATTACCTTAAATTAAGTTTTATTTCTGGTTATGAAAAAATAAAACAAAAAAATAAAAACCACAACAACCACCCAATTCTAAAAGCATGTTGTGCAGACTGGAAGCATTAGAGTTAAATACTGGCCATTTTCTAGTGAAAGGGAAGGAAATAGAAAGGAGGAAGGAAGGAAGAAGAGATTAGAGAATCTGACAGATGGAAATAGTCTCCGAGGAGCCACTGTGTCCCAAGGCCTCTCCTGAGGGAAGTTTTGACACCAAGAATCTGGGAGCCCGAATGAAGAATGACATCACTTACTTATTTAGCCAGAGCCGAGCTGTTTTCTTAAGGCATTGAAATAACCTCATGCCACAAGCATTAAATTGTTGGCGAAGTGATAAAGATGTCTGTTTAATTTAGGGGCTTGATAACCACGGAATAAAGACACTTTTATTCCTCGGTTTGAAAGCGTGTTTAAATTGCCTGGAAAGCCATGAAGAAGAAAGCTCGAGCCTGAAGGTTTAGTACTAGAATCAGGCTGATGTGGGAGTTTTTAGTAGGGAGATGCTTGACTTTGGACTCGTAACTCAGTCAAGATGTTGGGGCTTCTTCCCTTTGAGGGAAAATAATGGTATTACCCTCATGGGCACCAAGCGCAGGGCAAAGTTTCCACGTCCTGGGTGCTGCGTGAATTCACAAGAAAGGGACAATTTCACCGTAAAGTGCTAGTGCCGATGTATTGTGACAGCCCCAACTAGATCAGTTAGAATTTGAGTAGTCAATATGTGGCAAAAGAGTGATTCACACTACGTATCGCCTCACCTGGGATGGGGAAAATGGATGTTCGTGGCACCAGAGTGAACCAGTTGTCCCCAGGTAGTACCAGGGAGAAGCAGAGCTGGATTAACAAGATGAGATACCGAAGTGTTCAAAATGACACCAAGCTGAGTGACCTGGTGGGTAGCCTAGGGGGATGGGATGTCACCCAGAGGGACCTGGACAGGCCAGAGCGGTACAACCGTGTCAACTTGATGAGGTTCAACAAGGCCAAGCTCAAAGTCCTGCACCTGCCCAGAGAGGTGGTGGATGAACCATCCCTGGAGCCATCCCAGGCCAGGCTGGATGGGGCTCTGAGCAACCTGAGCTGGTGAAGATGTCCCTGTCATGGCAGGGGGGGCACTGGGGGACCTGGGAAGGTCCCTTCAACCCAAACCATCCTGTGATTCAATGGGTAGAGGTTGGGTGTTACAACCCTCCAACATTCAGCGTGAAAACTGTTTCCACAGTCCGATGTCCATCTCTTTCTATATAACTGGAAAAAACTTGGTGCAGGATTGTCCGTTGATGGCTCTAAGACCAAAAGGGAAGAGGTATTTTGTATAACTGAATAATCCTGAGTTAATTTAAAGGTGGACTTGCATTCCTTGCCTGTCAAGGAGATTTTCAGTTTGNCGAAGTGTTCAAAATGACACCAAGTTGAGTGACCTGGTGGGTAGTCTAGAGGGATGGGATGTCACCCAGAGGGACCTGGACAGGCCAGAGCGGTACAACCGTGTCAACTTGATGAGGTTCAACAAGGCCAAGCTCAAAGTCCTGCACCTGCCCAGAGAGGTGGTGGATGAACCATCCCTGGAGCCATCCCAGGCCAGGCTGGATGGGGCTCTGAGCAACCTGAGCTGGTGAAGATGTCCCTGTCATGGCAGGAGGGGCACTGGGGGAGCTGGGAAGGTCCCTTCAACCCAAACCATCCTGTGATTCAATGGGTAGAGGTTGGGTGTTACAACCCTCCAACATTCAGCGTGAAAACTGTTTCCACAGTCCGATGTCCATCTCTTTCTATATAACTGGAAAAAACTTGGTGCAGGATTGTCCGTTGATGGCTCTAAGACCAAAAGGGAAGAGGTATTTTGTATAACTGAATAATCCTGAGTTAATTTAAAGGTGGACTTGCATTCCTTGCCTGTCAAGGAGATTTTCAGTTTGTTCACATTTCAGGTTACAGCTGCACAGTGTGTTCAATCCACACTCAAGCTACGTATAAATATGTTCTGTGTTAATTTAAGCCTTTTGAGCCTGTTTACTATAGAAAAGTTGTTCTGCGCACCCATATGCTGCACTAATTTGAGTGAAACAAGCTCATTATGAGTTGATGTCATATGGCTAAAAAAAATTACATGTTTATTCCTTCTGTATTTCACGATGCTGACTTTCCCAACCACATTTGCAGAATGCACACGTAACGTGATTTCTGGGCCTGAGACTTCACTGGATAGTGTTACGTTCTTTATTGTGCAATTTGTCATTAAAAAGCTGAACCTCATGCAAAATCTTTGGGATGTGGTGGATACCAGCAGGATGTTTGTGTTGCCTGTAAGTCTGTCTTTCACCGAATAATAGCAGAATGGTATTTTCCTCAGGAAAATAAATAAAGCAGGCACGCTGAGTATTAATTTATTGTAAGTCAGTGAGCATATTGTAGAGAATGCGCCGTGGTTTGTTGTCTACACAAAGCTGGAAATAAAAGAAGAGGGACAGACGAGTGTTAGAGCCGATTCAGAGAAATCATGAATCCCGTCTGAAAAAAGGCAACTTGATTGTTTTCCTGTGAACTACTTATTATGGCGGTTCAGTTGCTGACAGGCAGCGTCTCCAGCCAAGGGAGGGGAAATTCAGTGACTTGTAACTATCTATAGTTCAGTAGCGCTTAAATTACTGTACCATTGTGCTATTTTATTGCAAAAATTGCAATAAAGAAATTCGCTTTTGCCTGAAGAGTTTACAGTCCTGAAGAGAAACTATTTAATGCTTCGATAAAAGGAATATAGAGCAGGTGTATGTCACGTCCAGAAACGTTTCAGTGATGTGAGGACAAGCTATAAAGTAGCTCTGGTTTCAGTTGTTTCCTCTGCGTACAGCACCAAGCTTTTTCTTTTGGAAAGAAGTGGAAATGTAGAGATTTGGTGTGAAAGATAAATTGAAATTTCCTGCACACTCCCATTCTCTCCCTCCCCCAGTTAGATATGGCACGTCCCTTGAGTCGTAAATAATGTTTTCAACAAACTCTGACATGGATTGTTAGACCCGTAAGTCACACTCTAAATTTCTGTCTTGTACCAGAGCCCATATTTTGATTTTTCCAGCAGTTTGCAGAAAGCTACCATTTCTTGTTCCTCTCCTGATAACTTAAGTTGCAAAAGAGGTGGTTGGAAGGGACCGTTTGGGGAGTGAAATTACAGAAGAATAAGCAGATCTGCTCAGCTAATCCACTTTTAACCTGTGGTAAGAAACCAGAGGGAAGCGACTGTAAACAGGATGGGCGTTGGGAGGAAATATCGTGGTGTCGGTGCCTCAGGGCTCCCTGTCCATCGGGACTCTTGTAAAACCTTTTAAACACGCGAAGAACCAACCATTACACTTTAAATCGGAAAACGGCAAGATTCTGAACGGCAGCTTAACAGCAGGAAACTTTTGGTAGAAGAGAACTGTGTGAAGGACTGGGTTTCGGTGGGTTTTTTGAGTATTTCTTGTGGGTGTGGTTGTGTTTTGTGGTTTTTTCGGTGGTTTGTTGGGTGGTTTTTTTTGGAAAAGGAAGTTTTTAAGGCGAAACATTTGGGAGACAGATATTACTGGTTCATTCGCATCAGGCCTGATGCTTCTGAACTGCCTGGAATCCAGCACGAAGCCTCAGATAAAGTGGAATAAGTATCTTTCCCTGGCTTTAAAAAACCAACATTCCAGCCACTTTAGATGCTGTTGAGACTACGGCATAAGCTTTTCAGAGGAACTGAACTGCTTCTCTTATTTAAGCACTTGCAGGTGTTCATGCTGATTTCCAAAAATTAAGCCCCAAGTGCCAAATTTATAAAGTCAAAGATAAGCCTAGAAAATGTTGTCATAGGTATGACAGCTGTTTGTATTGGGTTTTTATATGAGGTGCTAAATCATATCTACCTTATCTACTGGCTCTCCTGAAAACACTGTTCATCTTCACAGCTGTATTGAAAGATCTGCACGCTACGTGCAGCCCAAGCTCAGTTTTCTCTGATTTAATTGGAAAATATCTTTGTTTCTTAAAGAAAATGGGCACAGGCCTACAATATCAAATCGTTAAGAAGTTCAACTGTTGGCAGCACTTGCAAGGGGATTCCACACTTTTTTGGTTTTGATGGGAGATATCTGAAGCAATCGGATTTCAATCAAGAAATCTTAATTGATAGTTCCAAGACTTCTTGTTTTCTTTGGTGGCTTTGTCAGGTCGTGAACGTGTGAATCAGGAAATGTCACTGTGAGTAAGAGGGAAACTGAGATCAGCTGAGTTTTCCTTCCCTGGGGGAAGCAGGAATGAGAATATTGAAATAGTTCTGAGCTCCACATCTGCCCAGGAAGAATTTTTTTAGAGGTGTGTAGGTTGTTGATTGAGAGTTAAGGACCTTGACAGTCTGTCATAGAAACTGGAGTCAACACTCCGTTCTGTAATCTGTTGGCTTTGCAGCAAATCAGCTTTATGCTATAGCTGAAAATCAATGAGTCTTCCTATAATTAATAATTGTTTCTACTTTATTAACAATTTATTTAAAATTAAAAATAACAGACTATTATTTTCAAAGCAGTATTACTTCTCATTCTCTACAAGGAAAACCACTGCATAAATAGTTTCTGAGAAAAAAAAATAAATACGTAATTCACTCTCTGGAACAATACCTTTTCTCTCTAGGTTCTGGTCCCACATAAAATAATTGCAAAAATCTATCAACATCACAAATTTCCATAGTTTATATGATTTCAGCATAAACACTATATAAAAAATAACAACAGTGAGGAACTGTCTTCATCCCAAACTGTGTTTATCTGACACCAGGCTTAGCAATTCTACAGGATATATACAGCGTGTGATGATTCACTTTCTAATAATACTCTTTAATGTAAAAAGACAAACATTAGTCTGAACGTTAAGAAGCTAAGTAAAGTTGCTGTCAAACTAAAAACTTACCAAAGTTGCACATACCAAAGCCTTTTCTAGAGGAATTCCTGACTTCATCATTAGCAGAGGTTCACTTTTAATGCAGAACCAGCACCTTACTCCCAGAACTTGGCTTGCATGGTCTTAGCGCTACAAAGCGTGTGGCCACATAATCCAGACTCTACCGAATAGAAAATGTATATTGAAACATCTAAGCTGATACGAAAGTCTGTTGTGTTCTAGGAAATAAGGAATAATCGGTATTTTTAATGTTAAATTATGCACATTATTAGCTGCTTACAGGACAAACATCAGTGAGGTTATCCGGTTTGAGAAGAGCATCTGATTCATAAATCTGTTCCACTTAGTAGAATTTGCTTACTTGTTCCTAAAACAAATCATTGTCCCTAAACCAAATACGGTTTTGGTTGTCAAATCTGTTTTGAGTCTGTTGATCCTACAGTCTTTTAATTAAAACTATGAAATAGATTTGCCACACTTTTTTTTTGAGAAGATGAGTGTCACACTTTGATTTGTTTGTGTTTTAGTGGAAACAACTGGGGCTTAAGAACACCTGACAGGATATAATTTCCCAGCAATTTGACTTCAGCCACCATAACTGTTGAAATCCTTCCTACCACTACCCTTCTACAACTCATAGTAACTCTCCTGGTGCTTCCCTAATCGCTTGCTTGTCCTGCATCGTGGCACTTAGAAAAGTGGGAAAGGGATCTCGGCATTCTTTTCACATAAAGTGAGCAGAATGACTTCTAACCAAGCGCGATCGTCACCACAACAGCTTCGCTTTCCTCTGCCTTCCTACGTGTACAAGCCACACGACCTCCCGTGAACCTCCAAGGTCCTCTCAGACCCAATTTAGGTGTTGCTACCTCCAGCTCGGTTTATCTCATTCTCTTATCAGACTGTAACTGCTGTAATCTGATAATTTTTGTTTGACTATGTAAGCCTTTTGACCCGTCTTAGCAGAAGGAATTAGAACCTACTGCAGTCACAATGTCAGGCTGCGGCCTGTGCGCGCCACCTGATGTTTTGTAAAATATCCAGAGCTGCTAGGCCGTATCACTCAGAGCAACCTAATAAGCATTTTCTAACTCGTGCTGGTTCGATTTGCTGCTCCGGGCTCTGGACAGACGGGGCTTTTTGTTCTTCTGAGGCCTGACGGCGTCTTTGCCGAAGTCCTTCAGCTCGGACTGGTTGTGGTAGCGGGTGTAGCGCTTGCATTTGCAGGACGTGACGGCTCGGAATTTGTAAGTCCGAGTCTCTCCCTCGGCACAAGCCATCTGGATGCGCTGCGTGCGGGTGTGGGCAGGGATGCAGCGATAATCCGGGGCGTTCTGCCGCCACCATTTCCCTCTGCCGATGGAGTTGGGCAGGAGGTGCGAGGGGACGCACTGGCCCGAGCAGACCAGCTCCTTGACGGGCTTGACGCTGCGGCACGGGCCCTCGGTCAGGTAGCGGGTGGTTCGCATCTCTCTGCAGCTGAAGTCGGAAGCGTCTGCAAACGAGAAACACGTTAATTACGACTTTCTTCGCCGTCCTCGAGAAAGCGCTTTGTTGTTTCTGGAGCGGGTATCGAGCTCTGAGCTACGCGCAAGCTGGGCGTCTTTTGAGCAGGGCCTGTTGTGATAAGACTTATGGTAAAACGAGGGGTGATGGTTTTAAACTAAAGGAGGAAGATTCAGGAAGGAATTGTTGGGCCTGAGGGTGCTGAGAGCCTGGCCCAGGTTCCCAGAGAGGTGGTGGATGAACCATCCCTGGAGACATCCCAGGCCAGGCTGGACGGGGCTCTGAGCAACCTGAGCTGGTGAAGATGTCCCTGTCATGGCAGGGGGGGCACTGGATGAACTTTGGAGGTCACCCAAACCATCCTGTGATTTTACAATTCTACTTGTGGCAGAAATCCTCAAAGCTCAGGTTGTGTCTGTTGGGGAAATTCTCCTTGCTGTGCACAAGGTGGTTCCCTCCTTAGTTCATCAAAAGAGAATTCTGACCCTGAGTCATTAGCGATATTTGTATTTGTGTACAGTATTTGTACAGACATTTTAATTTTTGCTTTTCCTGTGAAGTACAGAAACGTGACTTTTAGTGCTCAGTCTGTGTTTATCAAAGTGCAGCTGGCAAGATTTCATTTTTTTTCAAGTTTTAAGGACTGCATTCACGAAATGATCCTTGTCATAATGCTGTGGCAAAAATGCTGACAACTGAACTCCATGTGCACATAGTTTAATCCTTGCAAGTTCCCTAAGCATTTAAGAAAATTATGTCTGTCTGTGTAAAAAATAATGCTCTGAATCAGTTGTATTGTACCAGCACAACACATAGGCAGATACAGTTAAATATAGGGGTGTTTGCCTTAGCTATTAGGTTTATTTTCTGTGCAGATGCATCCTGTCCTGTATGTGTGCAAGTTCCACATACTGCAAAATTATTCACGGTCTGGTGCATCATCATGTGTCCCAGGAAGGTCTGGCCACTTTGGATCATCAGTTTGATTCTATGTGTTAAAGATTTTAAAATCACTGTGCAAGAAAATTGCGTATCTTGAATAACTATCCGGTCTCCTTCACTCTTTCTTAAGTAAATGTCCTTTCCACTTCAAAAAATATGCATATAGTGGTACAGATGATGTCAGAGTAGGAAGAGGCTAAAAAAACTAAAGTATTCAGATGTAACAGCAAAACCAACCTGCTGTGACCTGTGAGAAGCAGAGTGCTGCCCCTTTTAGAGATTTAAAAACCTTTATAAAGTTGCAGTCTCTACAACATTATTTCTTCTTTTTTTCTTTTAAAATATCGTTAATGCTATGGTTTTAAACACCTTAACCAACAGCTGCAGCAGAAAACCACAATTCCCCTCCAGCTGTCCCCAGAAAAAGAAGGTTAGCTTAAATCTGCAATGCCCAGTAGTGGAAATTGTAAGTTTGCCTTCTGTGCATTTGGTAGCCGAAAGTGCCACTCTGGAGGACCTATTTGCCCTGGAACACTTCTTTAAAACTGCCTTTCTCTGTCTTGTGCTGTCTCCCCATCTTCCATCTGCCTTCACAAAGTTCGTGTTCTGCATCCTTGCTGATGCTGGACATCTGGCCAAACGCAGCGACAAGACATTACGAGGTACGTCAGTGCTGCTGAAGTAGCCAAACTGATTCCCAGATCGCAAAATAAAGTCCCCTCTAATTCCTTTGCGTATGAATTCCCCTTGCGAGTGCTTTAACTTTTCCTAACAGCTTTCTATGGCTGTTGGCAAAGGCCGGTGAGCAGCACGCTGCTGTCACCCAGCAGGACACAAGCCCCACGTGTCATCCGAGACATCACTTTCTAAATATGAAGAATTCAGAGTATTATCTCCACTGTCAACCCGTTGTCCCATCCTGCCATCAAAGACAGAAAGATGACTTGGGATCTTTCCTCTCAAGCACAAAACACAGAGAAATTTAAGTAGTATAGAACACAGGGAAATGTAAGTAATATCTTTTGCAGGTTTTATGTATTGGAGTTGTGTCTGCGGAGAGTAGCTGTGTAGAAAAGTGTAGAAATGTGTAGAAAAGCACATTGCAGTACCTAAGGATTGTTCAATAGATAGACCACATTTTTCATCAGTAAACTCCGGTATATCCCTTCTAACATTTTCATTGATAGTTCTTCATCAGCAGATGTAACTCCCTATCACTCACAGCATTAAGTCCACACCTAAAGGTTTTAATAAATAAACATATACAATAGCAAGTATTCTCTTCCAAACCATCCAAACCAGCAACAATGATGCTGTTTTTCTTACCGTTAAGCTCTGGAGCTTGTTGCACGTGTCTTCCTCCGTGCTTCGCCTGGTTCATTGTGTTGTTGTCGCTGAAAATCTGCTCCACCGGTGGTTCTGTATTTTCGGCGATCTCGGGAATGATTTCCGTCGCGTCATTTTTAAACATTTGCCACCCTTCCACGGATCGGAACGCGATTTGTACGAAGACGCAGACAGAGCACACAGCCCAAGAGATCTGCATGGTGGCAGCTCCCAGATCAGCTTTTCAGCTCCCTGACAGGCTCAGATCCCAGGCAAAGGCACATTATTCCCCTTTTTAAAATCCTTTTTAGAACCCAGCCAGCCAATGGCCATACAAAGTGGGAAGGGCCAGACAGCAACTCATTCATCTCAGCTTTTGTCAGCGTGAAATAAAATGGGTGTGTGGGCGTGGGTTGGTGACAATATTCTACAACTTCTATGTAAAAACTCCTCATATGCGGCTTCATTTTTGTGCCTAGCAACACTGGTGAGCGACAAGCCCAGGATGAATTGCAACCTGACAAGTCTTTTTTTGTAGCTTTTTTCTAACAACAGTATAATTCAAACCTGCTTCTACCTCCATATTTGAATCTTTGGCTATTGTGTTTTGCAAATGTTTGTCAGGCTTTTTATTTTTACTGTTGTTCTTTGGCTCCCCCCTGGTATAAAGGAAGCAAATCTAGAAACTGTAGAGCAGTAGTTGTGGCTTTTCAGTCTCTGCAGGCAAACGATTCAGGGAGAATAGCTTTTTATTTTCTCCTTTACAAAATAAGAAGCTCTAAATTCTGTTTCACAAACGTACTGGAAGAAACAGGAAAGAGCAGCTTTGCAAAATAAGTTGTTTTGGTTGGTTTTCCTTAAAAAATAAGCTACTTGGAATATGTCAGAGTAAACAGCAGGGTGTTGCACATCGTGCTTTTTGATGTGCTCTTTCTCACATTTTTATCATGTCTTGTTTTTCCTTCAAAGAACAGGCGAGGTGACCACAATTGAGTTATACAATGATCTCAAGCTCTGCTTTCAGGCCTTGCGATATTTTTATTTTCTTCGCAAGTGTTGACATGTGGTCTTCTCATGGCCCTTAAAGGAACAAAATCATGTGGGTTTGGGGGGATTTTTGTAGGTTTTGCTGGGTTTCTGCTGTCGAATTTTTTGTTTAAGTCGGTATTAGATAGGAATACCACCTTGTATTGGGATTCACCTTGTCCAAAGTGCCATCACAGCTTGTGGCACAATGTCCAGCTGAAAAGCACAACAGGAGAGCAGAAGAAAATCAAGTACTGGTCATCACCAACCCATTGCAACCTGTTCACTCCCCTGTTTAAATGCCTTCAGAATTATATGTATCTATCAAAGCTCAGTTTCTGTTAATATCTTTTCATGTAATGTCTGCCTAGAGAATATTTCCAAAAGCTCTCAATGTCAGCATAGGCCAACTACAGAGAACCATGTTGACAGCACTAATTGTCACCTAAAATATAACATTTTTCTTGATGCAGCTTCTCTAAGTACTTAATCCCCTCTATTAACTGTCTTAACATGTGTCTGTATCACACACTGGGAGAAATAATAGGAAAAAATCTATGAAGTAAGAATCAGAAGCTATATTTAGCCTCCAGCTTAAAACTTCTTGTCCACAAGCCTAATAGAGGCAAGAAAAGAATCCAAATCCCACAGACATTCAGATTCCTTAACTACAAAAACATCCCTCCATGTCCTGTAGCTACTTCCCTGCTCACAGGGCTTTTCTGCAACAAAAATTGGTGGTCAGGGCAGCAGCCAAATAATTGATTTTGCACTGTTAATGAAGCACAGGGGAAAAAAAAAAGGATGTATCGAGGATACTTTCAGAATGAACCCTCGGCCTCCGGCTCTCCAGCCCGAACTACCTTGTGAACACATCAGTCTGAACGCTCTGATGTGATCTCTTCAAAGCAGCCAGGAATAAATGGGATCTTCTCCCGCCGGCGACCAGCACATTCACTGAGAAATCCTTCTGGTGGCTCGGCTTTTGCAGCGGGAAGACAAGAACACGTTAGATTCACGCAACAGAGTTGTTCAGGGGTGGAACGAGGGCTGTCTGGTGGAGAATAACGAGCCAACAGCTCCACCTGGTGAATCAGCCCCCCAGCGACCTCGGCGTGCTGGAATTCAATTTTAGAAAAAAAGAGAAAAGGAAACAAACCAAAAAACCCCACAACTCAACTGATTTCCAGGATTTATTTGCAAAATAGAAGCAACGAATAGGACACTAATTCTCACAAACAAATCCTCAGGAGATACCTCTCTTCTTTGTTCCTTGCTATAAAATGCTGATAGCTTCTTG
Organism: Pampusana beccarii; assembly: GCA_013399365.1. NCBI lineage: Eukaryota > Metazoa > Chordata > Aves > Columbiformes > Columbidae > Pampusana > Pampusana beccarii. Next base: position 286,686 of record VWYH01011072.1, on the reverse strand, counting down.
CCTCCACTCTTCCCCCCCTCCAACTTCACTAACTTTTAAGTACAAAAAACCCCAAGCTATTGACCTTTTCTTTCATTGTGCTGGATTTGACACGGTAGATATGTTTGTTCTATGATATATGCATATTTTAGAGATCACATCCCTTCTCCAGAGTGCTATCTACACAGAAAGTACCACACCGTTATTCGGGATAAACACATTAATGTAAATCTAGATGACGTGATTTTAGTTATAGCCAAGAGGTTTCAATTCCAAAAACGTAGTGTTGCTATTTGCAACAAAGAGTTGCTTTAAAAAATGTCTTCCCTCACTAGTGTGCTTGTAAGGAACATCTCACAGCAAAGGGCTGGTGTGCGGTCATTTCGGAAGAATAAAAAGGTGCATTTCTTCCAATACTTTCTCCATTTCATATTACATGGAAAGGAAGCTCCCATTCCCATTTTTTATAACAATCTTCCCTTCCACAATCCGAAATTCAGAAATATACAGCATATCATTACGGATTAGGGGCACACAAGCTCTTCTTGGCCAGCTCGAATAGGCAGAGGAATGTGGAACATCACTGTTCTTACACAGCAAGATAACACTGAAAGAGGACGGGTATGATCCATCTGACATCCTATTTTTAGCCTACGCTAAAAGCAGAGCTAGAAATGGTTTCATTATTGAGTCACCCATCAGTAACTCAAAATAGGAGGCACCATCTTAGAGCTCAATTTTTAACATCAATGTATAGCGTTGTCTTATTTATCCACCCTCCTATTACAAAACGTTTGTTGAATCAGTGATACTGAGATAAACAGGTCGCGGTGCTACTGAAGTAGTGACAGGAAAGAAGGGAGAGACACGGTAATTCGATACAAGCCTCAGGACTGTATTCTGATATGCAGGACTTTATCACACATCCAGCACAAGCACTCCAAATACAGACATTATTTCTTCCTTGCTCAAGTTTTTCCCTCAACGCTTGCTCTTGATATTTTTTTTTTCTAGTATGACTTCAAAACAAAAAAGGCATTTAATATCAGACTATTTAATGTCACTCACAACAACAAGAGGTACAAATATTCTGGGAAATACAGTGTGCATCAAGATCGGGCTCTGAATGGCTTTACTAACACACTGTGTATTGCATAAATCCACACTAAACACAACAACGCATACACTTCATTTTACAAGCAAGTGCATCTGTGCATTTGTATATACGCTTCTCCATTCCTGGAAGCTCCTACACTCAAACTTTAGGCACCTGTGTGCGTGAAAAAGCTTTAAAAAAAATACAGTACTTGAATTAAGACTGAGCAAAGACGTGTTGGGGCTCTCAGAAACCGGTGCTCTGGTGAGATACAAGACAAGGCTTAAATAAATCACAACGTCAACGCAAACCACATACACTATAGAGTCTGCAGGGGGCCCTGAAATACATGTGAATAGCTGTTATCACGGGAGTTACCCCTCTAAAAACACCTCTTTATCGCAACAGCTCCGAACAGTGCCACAATTTCGGGCCATCTTGAAAGCCAGACCCAGAGTTCGAGAAATACTTCAACTAGACAAGAGCAGGAATTCCGTCTCCCTCGTGCGACGTGATTTAGCTGGGTGGTTGGGCTTTGGGAACCTAAAGCACCTCAAACGTCCTCTGATGGTTTGAGAAACTTAAACAACCAAACCAAAAAATACTACGGCGCTCCGTTCTAGGGCTTCAGTTTGCCCTCCTTCACTAATTGCTCATTGAGCTGGCAGAGCTGCCTTAAAAAGCCATCGTTGGGGCCAATCTCTCGCTTCTGCCGGACGGCGCTCAGCGCAGACTTGACATCCATGTTCTGGCGAAGCATGAGGTAGGCGATGACCAGGGTAGGGGAACGGCTGTAGCCCTCGCGGCAGTGCACAAACACCTGGCCTGCAGGGGAAACGGGTCGTAACTGGGGTTATACTGGAACACATGTTTGAAAAGCAACACGAAATAGCTAAGGATGTAAAATGGAATGATAAGAGGCCTTCGGCGGCTTCGGGAAGGGAAGGAGCCGTGGTGGAAAAGTTGGTGCGGGACTATCTCCTGTGGGTGGGATGTGACGTTGGAGCAGGGGAAGAGAGGGAGGAGGAAGGAGCAGCGGAGACAACACAATGAACTGAACACAACCCTTGTTCTGCTTAGGGAGAGGAGGCAGAGAAAATCAAGAGTGAAGCTGAACCCAAGGTGTCAGGGGTAGGGGGGAAGGTGTTTGAATATTTGCTTTCATTTCTCATGATCCTACTCTGATTTGATTGGTAATACGTTTAAATTAATTTCCCCAAGTCAAGTCTGTTTTGCCTGTGACAATATTGCTGAGTGATCTCCCTGTCCTTATCTCAACCCATGAGCCTTTTGTCAGATTTTTCTCCCCCTGTTCAGCTGAGGGAGAGTGATAGAGCAGCTTGGTGGGCACGTGGTGTCCAGCCAAGGTCAACCCACCACATGGATAAATCCTATAGGATGGTATCCAACAATAATAAACCAGGCCACTGTTCCCTTTGAGAAATCCAACTGGCTTTTATTGCTTCTCAGCTGCTTCCTCTTTGACCTGCTTTTCCAGGCACAGAAATCTTCCCCTTCCCAAATGCGGTGGGAGATGTGACCCCAGGCTACTCTCCAGAGTCAATTTTTTTCTGACCCAAGAGAACAGATGAACCATACACGCGTATTTTCATCGTAACCACAACTTGCTTTGAACCGCAGCAACAAAAAGCCCGTTACCACGTTTGCCTGGAGCTGCAGAGGCTTCTCAGCTCAAGGCAAATCTCTAATCAGAAATGCAGCATGTGGAGAAATAACTGGTGTGTAGAAATAGTCAGGCAACAAACACCGTCTGGCCCACTGCACTATGTCCTAGGATTTCTGCTCTGAGGAAACACACTGTAAAGTAATGTGGCAATCAACAACATTGCAAATATCCAGCCTTCCTGCAGTCCTAGGGAATACAGAGCTAATAATCACACAAAATAATGTAATGAGTTAATGTAACAAAAGCTCTAAGGCTACAGTCTCCATCCTTCCTGTAGATTTGGGAAAAAAGAAAACATATAGCAGGTTGTGTGAGTACTCTTCAGCAATGCATTGCTTGTATCACTTCTGCCTTTAACTTCTAACTTGTAGCATCACAAAACAAATTTTAGATCCTGTTGGTTTTTTTTACATGACTTACCAGTTCTAAGAAGACATATTCCCAGAAAGGCACTATTATAGGATGCAGCAGCTGTTTGACTTTTCAAAGTCACCCCTACAGTGACAGAGTCCCATTTGCCATATACTTGGAGAACTACATGCATAGAGAGAAGATTCGAGTGTCTTATTGTGTCTGTGATCCAGACCCTCCATCTCAATTCCTGATTTGGTTGTTCAGCTGATAATCTGAGCAAAACCCCCCCATTTTAAACACTAAAATAAATTGCTATGAAACATACGCAGTGGAGAGAAAACACGGTAGAAAGATAATTCCGTTTGCCTTACCATCCTTCTGGGAAAGTGCTTTCTCAATAAAATCAGCTGCCTCCTCAAAATAGCGGCTGAGGTTAAATTCTGGTGTGTCGTTAGCTTTAATGCCGTGGTACGTGATGCCTGTGCCTTCGTAGAACTCCGCATTCGTGTTGACGTGCATGAACGACTTCCCCTCTGCTGCATTCAGAACATGGGTTATCCCCAGGTGCTGCAGCCTCGTTATGTTCTTGGCTATGAACCTGTGTGATAAAAAGCATCAAGAAAATGATTAGAACTTGGTAAATCACCTCAGTGTTTATGATGTCCCCAGAAAGCATCGATAACCAAAACCTCTGAATTTGAAGGTCAAAGAAGCGTACCCCCCATGGATGAGGAAGGCTGGCAAAATGGTGACAACAATGAGGAGAAAGGTGAGGCACTCAACGACTTTTTTGCCTCAGTCTTCACTGGCAAGTTCTCTTTCCGCACCTCTCGAGGGGATGAACTGGAAGGTGGGGACTGGGGGAGCGAAGTCCCTCCCACTGTAAATGAAGATCAGGTTTGTGAGAAGTTGAGGAACCTGAACAGCCAGAAATCTTGACGAGATGCACCCCAGGGTCCTGAGGGAACTGGGTGATGTAGCTGCCAAGCCACTCTCCACGATACTTGAAAAGTCGCAGCAGTCAGGGGGTTGGACTAAATGAGCTTGGAAGGTCCCTTCCAACCCAAACTGTTCTATGATTCTATGATTTTTCTGTGAAATAGTTGCTAAATATACTGTGTCCGGAGGTGTATTAACTACAGATTATAAACTCGCAGGAACATTTAGAGCCACAGTCACTACTTGTCCATGGGAGAACGCTAATTTCTTGACAACCAAGCAGAGCATGTATGAAATTCAATCTACCAGACCCTACCATGGCATAGAATTGTAACTCTTTCTGAACACAAAATTCTAACCAAAGTAAGAAAATACTGGAGATAACAGAAAGGCCAGGACAGTCACTTCTAACACTAACGGTTATCTACATAAGATAATTCCAAAAGCAGCCATAAAAAGCCTCTACTGTCAGCTACCAGTCTTGCAGGGCCAGGTAAGCAGTACCTGCTGGGCCAGCAGATGGTCCAGACAAACAGACATTGCAGGGGCAATTTTACCCACTGTAAAACAGCACTGGCTCCTTCTCAGGCCACAGGAAGGCAGAAAGTAACCGGGAGCAAACGTTCCTGCATCTTCAAAGGTCGCATCTGAAGACTATGAGGTGTAATCTTCTCTCCTTGTGCTGTTCAACATCTTTAAACCACGGAAAGATCTGGCGAGGCTACCCAAAGGGCAGCAATATATCAATATATTTCAGTCTTTGCTGCTCAGTGTTTCCATCACAAGTATTATAATCTTTAGTGTCTCAGCTGAAATCAATATCTGAATGGGAAAGAATCCAGATGAGCAATGTTTGAGATGCTTAAGTGCCTAAGAAAGCATTCAGTACTTTTAGGTCAGCTAAGCCCTTTCTAGCTCCTCGGTTCTATCAAGTAATTGGAGCAAAACCACCCGCTTCCATCTTTAAGTGGCTAAAAGAGCACCCTACCCTATTAGTGACCAACTCAGCAGGATGATACGCAATAATCATCCCTTTCGGGCTTGAATTAGATCCAGTAAGAGTGCCATAAGCTCTGATAAAAGCTCTAGGTTGTACAAGGGCAAACGACCCATCTGCTGAGTACCACAGCTGCTCATGCACTGGAATGCAACCTCTAGTAAAAGGAGATAACCGCTGAATAATATCAGGAGACCACTGACTCCTTTTTGTCGTAAAACCACTGCTTTTCATTCTGAGTCTGATTATTTCCGTATGTCAGCCCCAATATTTGCCTCACTTTCCTGGGAAGAAAAAAAAAACCCATATATTTTATCATACCATGGGGTCTCCCAGTAAAATCTGAGCCCACTGATCAATGTTAGTGGAAGGTGACAAGAGGCTTGAGTTGCAAGATAACACAGCTCCTGCACACTTTGTGACAAGAGGCAGCCTAAACAGACATAACCCCTTGTATTGTTTTTAAAGGCAGCTTTCACTGTGTGGAAACAGAAATCTTTTAGAAAATCTCCCTCCGGCTCGAGTCATAAATTGCAAATACAAGGAGTCGTAACATTAAGCTGAGCTCCAGATAAGCATTCGTGCAATGTCTTTTTGGACAAGTTTCTAAGGGGTGGCAACGCATCTAAGGGTTTTGACTGGACACTTAGCCATTCAAAAAAAGTTAAAATAAATACCCAAATTAGTTAGCTTATATCTATATGAGTCTCCGAGTGCATTCACTCCCGGTTTTCTTGTAATTCACGGCTATATGAACATCTAGAGCGTTCCTTTTCTCCTAATGACCGTTCACCCCTTAAATCGTAGCGTAAGCAGATGAATCCTTATGGATGAGCGCAGCATCTACATTTTCTGCCCTCTGTGCCAAATAAGAAAAAACCTACGGCAATGAGCCAAATATTTGTAAAGACTTCATTACCCAAACAAACGGTGACAGATTTTCCATCTGGCAGGACATCATCTGTGCCAGGGGACAAGTACCAGAGCCTGGAGAATTCTGCTTGCAACACAGAAGTAAATCCTACAGTGCAAAGCCAAAACAAAAAGTGTTAATTCAGCTGCGAGTTCCTACGCTCAGCGGGGTGAGTATATGGTTTAAATAATAGTATATAGATCAGTATATATTGTATCTGAGAGCGGTCAGGATCAATAGGAATTTGTGTCCTAGAATTGTGGTTGAATCTGGCACCACAGACTGGCTCATGAGACAAACTCATTCCCAGTGACTGATTTTTTGCAAATTTAATAGATTATTTCCTCAGACAGCTAGAGGTAAAAAAGAATATTTGTATGCTTGCTTTTTCTCCCTCTACAAACAGTCCCTGGATCTCTCCCATCCTTAGCATTTCATTCCAGCTGCATCACGTCCTATGTTGAAATGCCAGCTCCTCCCAACAGCAGAGAGACACCAACACCAGCTTCTTCTATTTCCCTAAAAATAATCACGGAATCTTGTCTGTTCTCAATGTGGCACACTGAGAGTTCCTCGTCCTGTGAGTAACACAGGTAAGCAGCTTTTCTTTTGAACACAGATGAACAATTTCACCAGCCAGAAAACACAGGCCCTTAGAGAACCATGCATCAGCAATCAGGGCTATAGAGTCCTGCCATATGGTTTATTTGCTTATAATCCCAAGTCCTGGTTTTGCTCTGAATAAAACCCCTCCCCTGCAATGTGTTGCCTGCTCCCCCTGTTTTGGTGTCACCTGCAACCTTGATAAAGATGCATTCTGCCCAGTTCTCCTGGTCACCGATTCAGGTGTTACACTGCAACACATCTCGACTTGTAAAGAAACAGAAAATGATTTGTGCTCTCAGTGTATCCTAAATACTTATTTTGTTATCGCTCAAAAAATATACATAATTGTGCTAGTCTGTCACCTGCGTTATAATTCTTGTTTCAGTGATATTGCATTTCTACTTGTCTTCACAAACCTTATCTAATCTTCTTGAGGGGTTAAAATTGGCTGCTGTGATGTGCAAAAACATGCTTTTCAATGTTTTATTTTCTCCTTTTACCTCTGTGTTTTCATTAATTATGACTCAGGGAAGATCTAGTACTTCGTCTCTGCCTGTAACTTCAAATCATTTGACAGACAAATTGCTGTTCTACACCATGACCCAATTTAATCTCGTCTGCCTGAATGTCTCTGTGTTGGCATTTTTATCTAAAGATGAGTTCCTCATAAGGACAGACAGCAGCACCTCTATGCAAAATACTCTAAAAGGTTGACAACAGAAGTTTATGAATCTCACTCAGATGTTTTACTTTTTTCCTGCGAGTTCCCGTTCAAATCCTATTGCTTTTATGCCATGTATTGGGATTCCAGCCGCACCCATGTTAAAACTCTACAGATGTGGCTACTCAGTGAATCCCTATCGTTATAAAAATCACTGCTGCTTGTAGTCATAAATGTGGCCCTATATTGCAGAAAGGTTTGATCCATCCAAGTCAAAGGAGATATTTGAAAGTCATAGAATCATGGAATCACAGAATGGTTTGGGTTTGGGTTCCTTTTGCTAAACCAGGTCGCTCAGAGCCCTGTCAACCTCACCCTGGGGCATCCACATTTTCCCTGGGCAGCCTTTTTCAGCGCCTCACCACCCTCGTGGGGAAGAATTTATTCCTTATCTCTCATCTAAATCTACGCTTTTTCAGTTTAAAACCATTACCTATGACTACACACCCTTGTAAAAACTTTTAAAGGCTTAGGGTGCAGAAACATTCATTCGACCCATCACAGATGGGGTGGCAACGCCTATTATAATAATGTCTTGCTTCCTTCGGGTCATTTTGCACATGGTTAAACCAAGATCTAATATCCATGTTGCTGCTTTGCTTGTCCTTTATACTCCAGCTTATTCCGCTCCTCTGACCTACGATTATCACACCGGTGTTGTGATCGGGCTCATGGCATCTTGTCTCTCCTCCCTCTTCTGTGTGCACAAGAATAGGAAATATCAGGAGGAGGAAAAAAACACATGAAACGTGCTTAAATGCAGCAAGGTGTTACATATTCATGGTAACGCCAGGAACGGCCATACATATTCATTAACCTTTCCCTGAAAAGGCAGTTCTTATTCCAGGAAATCACTCCCATAGTCTCCTCCTGTGCTCAAGACTCTCCTTACCTCACCCACTCAAGGATGCTGCAAAACTTATCTTCGCGCAGTTTGCTTTCTTCAATAAGGCCTTGTTTATAATATAATAGGTTACACAAAGCTCTAAGCTAGGCACTTGCTACGTGGTTAACCCTTTAAGCGTTAATTCCCTCTATCAGTGCAACTCGTGTTAATTCCCTCTATCAGTATATCTATTAACTATCTATTAACTATCTAACTATCTATTAACTCGTGTTAATTCCCTCTATCAGTGCAATTCGTGTTAATTCCCTCTATCGGTGCAATTCGTGTTAATTCCTTCTATCAGTATAACTCGTGTTAATTCCCTCTATCGGTGCAACTCGTGTTAATTCCCTCTATCGGTGCAACTCGTGTTAATTCCCTCTATCAGTATAACTCGTGTTAATTCCCTCTATCGGTGCAACTCGTTTCAGTTCCCTCTCTCAGTATCACTCGTCATTTGCCGTGTTGAGCCCCGGGCTGCTCAGGCCTCGCACCCCCAGAGCAACAACTCCGGTGAGCTCCAGACCCCCCGGGCTCCGCGGGGCCTCCCCGGGCCCTCCTCGGCTCCAGCTCCCGGTTCAGGCCTCACAACCCGCCCGCCTCAGTCCCCGCTCCCAGGCCTCCCCGGCCCGGCCCCGCTCACTCACGCGTTCCCCACGTGGATCCGCGGCACCACCTCGTTGCTGTGCGCGCTGGGGAGGCTGTAGCAGCCGCTCCCGTTAGCCAGGAGGTCGTTCAGCTCCCCCACCGAGATCTCGTAATCGGACATGGCCGAGCCCCAGCGGCTCCCCGGCCGGAGCGGCCTCTTGGCACAGCAGCAGCTCGGGCCGGGCCCGCCCCGCCCGCCGCCTCATAGGCCGAGGAGCGTCAGCTGGTTGTGGCGGCGACGCCCGGCGGGGTGAGGCCCGCAGCGGAACGGGACCCGGAGCGGGACGCGGAGCGGAGCGGAGCGGGACCCGGAGAGGAGCGGGCAGTGCGGGCGGGCGGCTCTGCGGCGGGCGGGGGATGGACCCGGCAGCCCTCACCCTCAAGCTGCTGCTGGTCGGAGACAGCGCGGTGGGGAAGTCCAGGTGAGGTGCGGGATGTGGGGCCGTGCGGACCGGGTGCCCGCAGCCCCGGGCTGAACCCGCGCTGTGTTTTCCCGCAGCCTCTTGCTGAGATTCACGGACGGTGCGTTCGAGCCCAGACTCAAACCCACGATCGGTGAGGCCCCAACCCGCCCCCGAGCTGCGGGCGGTTTTCGCTTCTTTTCGTTTGGGTCCCGGAGGCGGCTGCGAGGGGACCCAGCGGGTCCTCCTGACGAGTCTTCCCTTCTCAGGTGTTGATTTTAAAGTGAAGAAAATGGTGGTAGACGGCCATGCGGTGCAGCTTGCGATATGGGTAGGTTTTGTTCTTGACAGATGAGTGAGAACTTCAAGATCCCTTTTTTTTTGGTGGGTTTTTTCCCCCCCTTTTCCTTCCCCTCAATCCTTGCTAAAGTCATCTGTGCATTGAGATAACGTGCTTCTGATGCAAATACACATTGTGTGCTTCTGATGCAAACGCACCTGCCATGATCATCCGACAGTATTGCAGACAGAGTTTATTCAAAACGCCGGTAAATGCTGCGGTGCTCTGGGGTTT
>VWYH01011072.1:144474-276104 GCA_013399365.1 Pampusana beccarii | reverse complement strand
AACTCGTGTTAATTCCCTCTATCGGTGCAACTCGTGTTAATTCCCTCTATCGGTGCAACTCGTGTTAATTCCCTCTATCAGTATAACTCGTGTTAATTCCCTCTATCGGTGCAACTCGTTTCAGTTCCCTCTCTCAGTATCACTCGTCATTTGCCGTGTTGAGCCCCGGGCTGCTCAGGCCTCGCACCCCCAGAGCAACAACTCCGGTGAGCTCCAGACCCCCCGGGCTCCGCGGGGCCTCCCCGGGCCCTCCTCGGCTCCAGCTCCCGGTTCAGGCCTCACAACCCGCCCGCCTCAGTCCCCGCTCCCAGGCCTCCCCGGCCCGGCCCCGCTCACTCACGCGTTCCCCACGTGGATCCGCGGCACCACCTCGTTGCTGTGCGCGCTGGGGAGGCTGTAGCAGCCGCTCCCGTTAGCCAGGAGGTCGTTCAGCTCCCCCACCGAGATCTCGTAATCGGACATGGCCGAGCCCCAGCGGCTCCCCGGCCGGAGCGGCCTCTTGGCACAGCAGCAGCTCGGGCCGGGCCCGCCCCGCCCGCCGCCTCATAGGCCGAGGAGCGTCAGCTGGTTGTGGCGGCGACGCCCGGCGGGGTGAGGCCCGCAGCGGAACGGGACCCGGAGCGGGACCTGGAGCGGGACCCGGAGCGGAGCGGGACCCGGAGCGGGACCTGGAGCGGGACCTGGAGCGGAGCGGGACCCGGAGCGGAGCGGGACCCGGAGCGGGACGCGGAGCGGGCAGTGCGGGCGGCTCTGCGGCGGGCGGGGGATGGACCCGGCAGCCCTCACCCTCAAGCTGCTGCTGGTCGGAGACAGCGCGGTGGGGAAGTCCAGGTGAGGTGCGGGATGTGGGGCCGTGCGGTGCGGGATGTGGGGCTGTGCGGGTTGTAGGGCTGTGCGGGGCCGTGCGGACCGGGTGCCCGCAGCCCCGGGCTGAACCCGCGCTGTGTTTTCCGGCAGCCTCTTGCTGAGATTCACGGACGGTGCGTTCGAGCCCAGACTCAAACCCACGATCGGTGAGGCCCCAACCCGCCCCCGAGCTGCGGGCGGTTTTCGCTTCTTTTCGTTTCGGTCCCGGGGGCGGCTGCGAGGGGACCCAGCGGGTCCTCCTGACGAGTCTTCCCTTCTCAGGTGTTGATTTTAAAGTGAAGAAAATGGTGGTAGACGGCCATGCGGTGCAGCTTGCGATATGGGTAGGTTTTGTTCTTGACAGATGAGTGAGAACTTCAAGATCCCTTTTTTTCTGGTGGGTTTTTTCCCCCCCTTTTCCTTCCCCTCAATCCTTGCTAAAGTCATCTGTGCATTGAGATAACGTGCTTCTGATGCAAATACACATTGTGTGCTTCTGATGCAAACGCACCTGCCATGATCATCCGACAGTATTGCAGACAGAGTTTATTCAAAACGCCGGTAAATGCTGCGGTGCTCTGGGGTTTGGATTTCCTTCAATTCCAGTAAAAATTTTGACTGCTCTTTCCTGCACTTACAACAACTGGGTTTCTCAAACCCTCTGTGAAGATGTGGCTGTGCAAGAAAAGCAGGTGGTTCACGCCTTTATCTCCCAGGACAGCGCTAAAGTCGCGTAAACCGCCGAAAAATGATATTCCGGGTCGTGAGTCGGTAATTTCCATCGAGGCTGCGCGGCGGCTGTGTGTCTGTATTATACCAGAAACAGCTCAGATGCTTTGTGTTGGTTTTAGAGGCTTAGCAAACTCGAAGCAGTTCTTCCAGCTGGATTCTCCTCTCCTGGTGCGGAGGAGCAAAGGGAGCTTTTGGGACCCACCGTGTCTCCTTTCCTGCAGTGTCTTCTACTGGAAACCCAATTATTGCTCATTCATCATTAACTGATTAAGTCTGGCATCTTGGCTTGCTGCAAGAGCCTTCTGTGGTTTTCTCTTTTGAGTCCCATTGATTTTTCTTGTTGTCTCACTCATGTTTTGGGCATCTGTGTTTATCACTTTAACTTTCAATGAAGTCCTCTCTGATTTTCTACCCATCCTCATCCCTTTGCTGTTGCTTCTGCTCGTGTTTTCTGACTGTTCCCCACCTTCTGTTGTCTCGTGGTTTCACTATCCTTACTGATCGGGGAAAAAATTAATTTTGTGTAGTTTAAAATACTATTTTTGTTCTAAATATACTTGATTTTTTTTTTTATGTGTGTGGTGGGTTTTTTGTGTTGGTTTTGTTTTGTTTTGTTTTTTTCCTTTGTAGGACACAGCAGGACAGGAGCGCTTTAGAACACTGACTCACAGTTATTACCGAGGAGCTCAAGGGGTTGTTTTAGGTAGGAGGCATATGGAAGAAAATCACGGTTACAGAAAGTGTGGTCTTTATTGCTACCTAAATGTGCGTGTTTTAGAAAACAGGAGGTTGTCTGAGGGAATCACAGGCACAATTCCATTTTTTACAACTCAAACGCTGAGTATTCAGACCCATTGGCAGGAAATAATGCTGCTTCAAAATATTTTGAATTAAAGAGGTATCACACTGCAAGCTGTAGATGAATTATTAGCTTTGTAGTTATTTGATGAGTTTCTGGTAACAAAGCAAATGGAGTTTGTTCGGTTTTACTTTTTTTTCCCAGAAACTATTGATGTGGTTACTGTAAGACATGAGGTTTGTAGCACAAGTAACGGACGGCTAGTTCATTTCTGCACGACACCACCAATTAGAAAAAGAGGGATTCTTATTCTCAGGGTTTATGAAGGCTGAACACCTTGATGTACTAAATATTCTGATTATGATGTGGCTTTTTAAACCTTAGCGATTAAATGAATGCGGATACAAAGTTACCGGTGACCCAAAGTCACCTTTTACTCACTGTTTTTAGCAGCAGTGCGTGCGTTTAGTTATAAATTAAATGAGGTGACAAAATACCTATTTTAAAATATTCTGCGTGGCCCAATTCGGAGCTAGTAACAAGTATAAGATCCGACTTGTGAGGCTGATTTGCAGTCACAGATCTATTGCAGAGATGCTGTTTGTGTTCTGTCATCCCCAGTGACTTTGGGTGAGCGCAGCCATCGTTTTCCAGCTCTGGGAAGACGATATGGTTGATACATCTTTCTATAATTCCCTAATATAGCTTATTTTTTGAGGGGGGGAGCAGTAGTTAGCCAGCTGGGACTAAATTCTGCTGTAATGATATTCACTGATATAATATGAATGATATAATATTATTCAAGACTCTACAGCTGTTCATTTTCCTCTGTTGCCAGTGTATGATGTTACAAGAAAAGACACTTTCGCAGGACTGGAGGGCTGGCTGAATGAGCTGGAAACGTACATCGCCAAAAGCAACACCGTGAAGATGTTAGTTGGCAATAAAACCGATAAGGTCAGTTTAGAAACGCATCCTTTTACACTCTTCCACACATTTCTCGGTGGTGACCCCCTAGCAGTAGCTCTGTGTGGAGTGGGAAAATCCAATTGCTGACTATTCCGCGGTTTTATGGACTTCACAACTTCCAGGGACTTCCTCCAAGCGGCAAATGTTGCTTATTTTAGTCGCCTTCATTTGTCTCTGCAGCCTGATCGTGAAGTAGAGAGGAAAGAAGGACTCCAGTTTGCCAGGAAACACTCGCTGCTTTTTATAGGTATGTAACTGCTCCAAAAACTGGTATATTCATATGTTTATGTTATATATATATGTTTAATACAATTATATTTCAGATTGATAGGTTAATTTACTTCTTTTTTGAGTATTTAATTAATAGGGGTTCCTTTTGCTGCATTAGCTCATAGGCATAGATGTAGGTTTTAACTTTTTTCAGAGATGCTCTGCATTGACTGCAACTGGAAGTACTTTTCTCCAAAACAGATTCACTTCATATAATGTATAGGCATGAATTTTATGTTCTCTTCAAACTAGCAGGACTTGTAGATTTACTGTCACAAACTGAGAGCAATTCCTGTTTCTCCATTATGGAGAGAATGGGGAGCTGTGGAATATTTCTCAGGTGGGAAAAATGAGATGCTTCAGACTGGGAGGCATTTCTGCTTATCATATTCAACTTAAAGTGTGCCTTTAAGGGAGAATATAGAGAAGTTTCATTTCTTAAAAAGATATTTTCTCTCTGCTTCCAAAAGAACTTCTTACAAAGCAGAATACTCCCTGCAAATAAGATAAAATTCTCTATTTTTCCCCCTTCCCCAGAGACCAGTGCCAAGACACGGGACGGAGTTCAATGCGCCTTTGAGGAACTGGCTGCAAAGATCCTGGAGACACCAGGTCTTTGCGATAAAAACGCAGAGAAGGGGAGAATCCAGTTAATGGAATCTTCAGTACAGCGGGATAAAAGCTTATGTGGTGCATTTTGTCCACTCTCTTAAATCCACAGGTGGCTCTACTGTGTGAATGGACTTCTATGTTTTTAAAAACAAAAAAGGTGGGGGAATTCCAAGCCCTACTCTGTGCCTTGTTTGACCCACCAGCAGTTGTATAGATCCAAAAGCCAGACGGATGAACAAAATCCAATTTCTCCTTCCCTTATGCACAACTGGTATCTCCAGCTATTTTTCTGGTAACTATCAGATTTTTCACTATTAAATCCTGATGCTTCTTGGAGTCTTGTGCTCTCGCTGTATGGCGTTCAACATGGACTTTTTCTGAAATTCCTGCCTTAGCATAAAATAAGGTTAGTACTCCATTTTTGTAATATTACCGAAAAGTCTTTTAGACTCTGTAGATTCAGCGACACTGGTATATAGGAAATGTGCTTTTAATATGCAATGTAGTTTTGTTAAATGCAGTGAAGAATTACATCACACTGGTAAGATGCAAGGACCAAAAGGTCTTGTTAAATAGTACACAGGAAAGATTAGAGCTCAGCAGACAATGGAAAACAGGACCTAGTTTCAGTTAACATGCACCTGTACAATGCTCATATATATATATATATATATTTTTCAAATAATTAAAGCATAAGTGCTTCCGGAATCATCTCTCTGCATTTTCTTATTAACACCCATCTAAAAAAAAAATCCTGTATATTCAAATCTCCAGAAACATCTACAAAGTCCTCTACCTGTTGAGATTTCTTCTTCAGGACTTGATGCAGACAATCAGATGCTCTGGAAGCACTTAACTGATTTCCAACAAAGGTGGTGATAAATGATAAATGATTTGGAGCTGTAGCTCAACTACTTGGTGAAGTTTTAGCCCCCGTTTTGGAGCTGCTGTGTTGGTGTCAAGGCGCTCTCGCATCAGATGGGATTTGCAAAGATGTCTTGTAGAAAAGAAGCTTTTAAAAAGTTCTGGTTTAAATCACAGGCAGTTATTTTCGCGTAGACTGGAAAAAAAAGGCTGTTTTATGAGCTGGTGTGTTTGCAGGTTGCCTTAACGTTTGTCCTGTGTCAGTAGGAAGATGGGGAAAGCGAGCAGACTAATACTTGTGCAAGACAACTTGGACACATTGGGAAACGTGGGATGGACATAAAAAGAAAAAATCAGCCAGAAAAATATTTACAACTAGCCTAGTTTTAGTGCTTAATGTAAAGGATTTGCAACATCCTTCCTACCTCGCTGAAGGAGCTTGTTCTGCAGGCATATTGATTCCTGAAAAGAACATTCCTCAGATGCCTTAACTCAAAATTTGTGGCCAAAGGATGAAAATTGCAGGTGTGAGTGTCGGAGCTTTGGAAGTGTGGGACTCTGTGAAACTTTACTGTACAAAATGCACTATTTACAGTCTAAAAGTCACTCCAGTCTTCTACTGATCTGTTTAGTCTAAGTATTGACTTTTAAATTACGGCTGCTATTAAAGATTTTGATTCAGGAAGGCAGTGTTGGCTTCTGACTTTGTTCAGTTTTTCCCCTACAGTCTTTATGTATCACCTTCTAGCTAAACCAGCAGTTTTGAAGTGAATTTGACATTATTTCCCTTTCCTAATCCATATATTTACAGGACATTTTTATACAACTTTTCACTTAAACAGAGGATAACAAGCTATGACCTCACCCAACTGACTGGCACCCAAAATGAATCCTTGTTTAGTTTCTCTAACTCGGTTTTCAGCTGATTACATGCGCTCTGTAGATCTTCTTTCACCAGCACCGCGTCAATTAAATGTCCATACTGCTCTTCAATGAATGCTGCCGAATTAATAATTTCTTGCTGTTCTTCATCCTGATCAACACGAGAAGATGGTATGAAATCCACAGCGTGTCTTTTTAATTACTAGCACTTTAAAATATATTAATTACTAGCATTTTAAAGTATATTAGCACAATAAGTCATTGCTTTGAAAGGCAATGAAATGAGCTGCTCCCGTTAGGACCCGCTTACTGCCCCATTCTCGCCGTTATGCAAGAAGAAATCTTCTGTATCATAGAAATTCCAGCCCAAATACTTATTTAGTGTCTAAAAAGAAGAGCTTGAAGTTTGAATACGTACAAGGGGGGATGAGATTTCTTCTGATGTGGGAGATTTCAGGACATGTTTTTTCTTTTCTGGAACGAGAGGCTTCACAAAGATAACATAAGGCTTAAACTCGGGCGTCCTCAAGTGCTTTACTGCCTGCAAACGGATGCGTTTTGTTAAAACATTTTAAATTTTTTGGCTTTTTTATATAGCAATGCTCTACTCAAATAGTTCAACAGTTTCACTAGTACACACTGTGAAGTCCTGTGTACTACACATCTGCTCACAGTGACCTTTTGTTTCGCTTAAGAAGCCAAACACTAGAAATTTTAAACCTGGAATCCAACTGGGGTCGTATTGCAAGTCTTGTCCTAGCCCGGTTTCAAAATCTGCACCAAAATTTGAAATATTAACTCCTAATGTGGAGGGATTAAGAGCAGGTATACTGGCACTGGTTGCGCTGCTAGTAACGCTTCAGAGGCAATAGGAAAGCGCTTAGAAAGTGAATAAAACTGAGTATTTTATAGACCGTACTGGCAGCCTAGTAAGAAATAGTTGCTTTCTTTAAAATAAGCTGCGGAACTTACTTCAGGTACCACATCCACCAAACAAACCTTCTTTTTGGCCATCACGGACCGGATTGCCTCAAGACTTGTACCGTACAGATTCTCTTTGTATTCTCCATGTTCCACAAATCTGAAAAGTCAAGATTTTTAAATAACATCCACAAAGAATATTTAACTTAGAACATTCAGCAGCTGTCTCCTGAAGTCCCAGTAGTCAAATGTTGGTTCTGAATTGCTTCTTACTGAATTTCTGAGTTCACACTAAGAGTCTAGACTGCATAAAGAGCTTTTTACATGGAAAGCTGAACCCTTCTAATAAAACTAGTCCAGCTTTACACCTCGTTTTTACAGTCAACTATACCAGTATTTTTAAAATTAGCTCACTTGTTTTGCTGCACATCTGTCTCAAATGATTGCTTGGAGACAAAATTGTATTCTACTCCTTCTTTCTCATGACTTTTCCTTGACCTGGTTGTATCTAGAAGAGAATGGAAGCAAGACACAGGACAGATCAACCTTTGCAAACAACTCTACTTTCTCTGTTTAATTCCAATCACGTTTTCATTACCTCAAACAAGGTGGTTACACACTGGCAAACTCAAATTAACATAAAATGCAAATCAAATAAGTTTGTTTTAAACTCAATATCAAAAATCATAAGACCAAAACCAAAGTGGTTTTGCTCCCAAGAGTGCTATAACTAGCACAGAAGTTAGGAAGTAGATTTCTTACACCTGATAGAAGCTGTTACGAAGTTTTGAAGAAAATTTAAACATACCTGTTTGGGCTGAATCAATCACTGCAGCCAGCACTACATTATTAGCATTTAAGGAATAAAGTGGCCACAAACCAAAGTCAGTAAACGTTACTCACGTGGAACTGCAACACCATATTCCTGTGGGTTCTCGGCCACCACCTTCTGCTTGAGCTCACTTAATTTGGCCCCCAAACAACCTAATAAAGTAGAAATTAATAAGATATCTGTGTAGAATAAAACACTGCCAAGAGAATAATATCAATGTCACACAATATGATGCAGGAATATGCTTGAAGACACCTGTAGATGAGAGACCTCATGACTCGCCACATTTTTGATTTGACGAACATCAAACGGATTCCTTGAACAGCTGTTGGACAAATATTGTCAGAAAATGCGTCAGCAGTTTCATGAGATTTCTGTGACATCCTGGGAAACTGGCTTAACATGAAGCTGTTAAGCACACGGAATTAAAACCTGCATGCAAAATTTTGCTAGATAATTCTACCCTATACCTTTTCATCAATGGTTCTGACAGCGTATGTATGCACGTGTTTAAGTGAAAACCAAAGGAAAGTGAAATAGAAAAACGAGAAATGGATTTGATGAGTTTGGTTGGGGGTTTCTTTTGTGGTTATTTGTGAAAAAATTGGAACCAATTGTGGATCTTACCAATCAAAACCACCAGCCTCTGCTGGTCACCGGGCTGCTGCTGATATTTTGTGACTTCTTCATATGTGAGGAACTCCGCTGGGTCTGCCTGCTCCGCTTGTTTTCCTTCATTCACACTGTTCTCCTTCTCTTTACGACTTAATCTAAAGCTCCTGCGTAAGCCAGCTGGCCAGGAAAACAAAAGATCTGTTAAACCATGTCTTCATTTATCTAAATCGTCAAGCTTGTTCAGCTCTAAGTTATTCTGTCTTTGTTTTCATAATCAAATCAGTGCACATGCCAATCTTATAGATGAAGAATTTGCTTATCAGGTAGAAAACCAAGCACCCCACCTATTAAAAAAATCCTCATCACCTTGAGTTGCCAGGTGTTGGCTACACCAATTATGCCTCTGCACAGAGATAATCTAGTTTCTGAATATAGGGGAAAATAATGTAAATAAGCTAGTTTTGCTTTTTTAATGTGCGGTTGGATTTTTGGGGTGGGGTGGTTTTTGGTTTCTGTTTTTTTTTTCCAGGGGGTTGTTAGGGAAGAGGAAAGGGCTTTTGGTTTCTCACCTATGTACTGGCCGTTGAAATATCCTTCACAGTCACAGTCTTCTGTAAATTAAAAAGTGGGGAGGGAGGATAAAGGGGAAAAGGAGAGGGGAGGAGGGAAATATCTTAAATAGTGCCTGTAATATGAGTTCGGCTCATTGCTACAGGAAGAAGAAGTTTTATTTCCTACACTATATGCACACACTTTTCTAACACAAATACTAATGATACAAAAAACTATTTGCCTTAGCTAGCGGTTTGTATTTAAAATAAAACCCTTGATGTTGATATTACACAAGATAATTTTACATTTCGGTATTTATGGTTCCCAGAATTTATGCTCTTCAGTATTCGTTACATTTGATCAATGCTGCTGCTAAAAGTATAATATTCAGACTTAGGTAAAAAAGAAGACTCTGCCAACACAGAACTCTTTTTTAAAATAAATGGGTATGATTGTGTAAGAATATTGTCTCTTGACAGTTCAATATCATTTGGGCTTGAAAAAAGGGAATATGAGCTCTAAACACCTTCCTTTTGACTAAGTTAAATCATCATTTCTTATTAATTCTTGATTAAAAAGGTAAAGATTTGATGGTTTTGTCATACACAAATATGTAAAATAGTATGCAAATCTACGTTAAAAAAAGCCAACCTATCCCCTCCTCCAACTAAGACCACCCCCAAAGCCCCTTTCACCAAAGCTGATGGAATAGCGATACTTGGAATATTATTCACAAGAAGCACGTATAATGTGGAAAAAAAAAAATCAAAATCACAGCGTGCAGAATTCAACAGAAAACATCTGATATTCAGAAAAGTGTGTGGTACAGTGACACAAACTGCATGAGCCCAACACAGTTGCTCGTAACGAAAATAACACAGAAAACAGTCCAAATGAACAGCGAATTGATACAGGTGCTCTAAAATGTCAAAGCCCAATATCTCTTCATTTTTTATTTAAATACCAAATACAAAGACTTTGGTTGTCTATACGCATACAGAAAATGAGTTAGGAGAGTACCTACCTTTATCAGAAGACTGATCATCTGCAGTTAGCATGAAAGGCAGAGTTGGTATGATATTAAAAGACTGGCAAATTATTTGCGTAAAATTAGAGGGAATGGAAAGGAAGGTTCTTCTGGTCTGATTTGCTTAAGAGGCTTTTCTAACTTAAAAAAAAAATGCAGTAATGTACCCTTATCAACTGATTAAAGACTTCTTTTTGTTGTTAAAATTTAGTATTATAACCAGTTATCAGCCTAATTGTCTCAAAAAGATCTGAGAAAAAGCCTAATTAGCAATCGTCATTACATGCCTCCTAACACTGAATGTAATGGAAACGCATTTGGAAAAGCCTCGTGTAAATCAGTGATGCTATTTTAGAATTGGGTTGAGCATCTTTCCTCCTCTTTGTAGCCTAAAAATTCCCCTAAGAATATCTGTATTTTGATACAGGTGATTTTTATTCTACTTAAAGCTACAGTTTATTGTCATATAAGCTTCAAATAATTCCATGCACTTACGTAAAATTTCAAGAAGTGTGCACAGGGTTACTTTTGCAGCTTTCAAGTTACAAACCATAGAAAAAAATGTGAGCGCTAGCAAATTTTAAAACACTGAAATGATGTGTAAGGCCTCATGTTCTTAAAAGTAAGAAGAGAGGGACAGCCGTGGTTTTTGGAAACAAGAGGAACCAGTAATGCTGGGTAAAGCTCAAACCCTAGTCCTCTGACATGGCAGCTCATTTCCACACAAATCAATTACACAGCACATACTCAAACACATCATTATTGAGAGAAAAATCCTGAGAAGCTGGTATCGACTGAGACATTACTGAAGGAACAGAGCAGACTTACATATTGGCTTCTTCACGGTTCTGGGGTTCTGCAGAGTGCCGATTGCTCTTCTGTAAGTCAATCGTCTAAAGAGAAAATAATTCTATTTTAGCCATGTAAGCTCAGAATTATCAAGAATTTATAGCATGTTTTAGCGCTGAAAATAAAGAATGCAATAGTGCTACTCTTTGAAAAACAGAAAACGTCTCTGATTCAACATTTTAAAAGACTTCTTTAAAACTATGACAGTCCCAGACTGCCCTGATAAGTTACTGAGAGAGGAGACTAAAACATTTCAGGCTTTCATATATCAGAGCCATCAACAGCACATTACTCCTATCAGTTAATTTTCTTCTATTTCTTTTTCTCCACCTAATCCTTTTTCAGGATTAAAAAACCCAACCTATTATATTCTATTCCTGCTGCAAATGCAACTTCTATTTGCCATTTTCACAAAGGATGGGCAAAATTCCTGTCTGCCACAATCCTAAAACTCCCAACCTCAAAGAGAACTCAAAAATATATAACCTTTGTCCAAAATGATCTCTGTAGATGCATACACTCAGAAATTAACAGAAAGCTCAGATACACCTTTTTAAACTCCTACTACATGCATAAATTCAAAATTGTCACAATAAATCAGCATTTCCTCTAAGAGGAAGGCTGTGCAAGTACACATCTGTGAAATACAGTATCTCCATAAACCAAGAGGGTCAAGAGACTGATATTCCGTATTTCATTTCATATGTTTGTTCAGCAAGTGCTTCTGTCCTCGTTAAGTCAATGGCAAACTAGCCAAGGAAAGCTAGGAAGTGAATTATATAATTAGAGAAGATGGAGATTTTTCACACTTTCCTCTAAGCATGTGGTATTCACCCTGCCATGATCCTGCTCTTCATCTCCTGAGAAAAAAAGCAGCATAAAATCGGCGTGACACGATTTGGATGAAACAAAATCCGTCATCTTCACTGACAAACCTTTCTTGGAACTGTTTGGAGGGGATCAAGCCCGCTCGGAGGTTGGTATCCCCAACACGCTTCGCTTGCCACCACGTGGGATCATCTTGGCTTACGACTTCCAGGACGTGTCGTCTCTTAAAGGGCAGCCCAGCCTCCTGGCAAGGAATGGCTCTGTCTTCTTTGGGGTTATAGCAGAAAAGCGCCCTCATATACACCTTTAAAAGAAAGTAACGCATCCTTTCTTCTTGGCCCGTTTGGAATTCCAAGCTACATTTAAAAAGCTGCCCCAATGCTTATGCTGCTAGCTCTGTGTACTCTTCATCTCTCCCTTATGCTTTACGGTACTGAAAAATACTGAAATCAGTATTATACTCAAAAATGGCATCTCTATTTTGACTTACTTATGCAGAAAAATAACTCTCAAGCACATACCCAGTCATTATGTATTGGCATTGAGGAACACGGGACTCACAGATCAAAGTCCCAAGAAACAGAGTTCACAGCCTATGTAAGTAAAAAACGGAACGAACGGACGGAAAAAAGAAATTGAAGGAGAAAACAATAAAAAGGGATTTATGGCAACGTTGCCCAGTTATAAAGACTGTCCTTTAAATGTTCCTTCAATGCATCAAAATCTGTTCAACTTTGGATTTGTATCTTACCACGATTTAACACATCACAGCAGAACTACTTTAAAGTGATTTACACGGCTTCGAGGAAAAGTTCAGCAACTGAGAGCAGGGAAGCAGAAACAGAGGCTGACAGAGGAATCCTGTAAGGGACCAGCTGCTGATCAAGGAGGGCAAATGAAACGGTGTGTAGGTATTTGCAGTGGGCTAATGAACTCAAATAATTAACGCAGCTCTGTTTGCAAACAGGTCCGTTGTGCCTCGAGCAAGTGGCAAAATGCCCAGCGCTAATGGCCAGAGAGCAGCTGTCACGGCAAGAGGAGACGGGCAGGAACACCCATTTTAATTACGTGAACAAAAAGGAGCGGCTGGATTTCAGGAATGCTCCAAAAGAACAAATGTCAAGATGATGAAGAGGAGAGAAGTCATCTAAGTAATTCTACTGAATAAAAGGGCACCGCATTTTACAAGGAGAAACTGCTCTACTATCTTTTTAGTTCAATAATGATGGGTGTGTGACGCTCCTCGCTGAAACAGCAGCAATCGTGCACTTAGAGAGGTGCCAGAATTGTGAAAATACAGACATGCACACTATGGTATTTCACTAAGTTGCATACCTTGCTGTCTTTTAGACGATCTTCTTCTTTGACAGCTGGAATGATTTTCAATGTTATTGATCCCTGAGACTGAGCCTGAAGAAGAGAGAAATGGTTTTTGACTTGGAAAGGAGGACAAGGACACAATGCAGACTATTCAAGTTCCAGTTTAGGAGCGAGTGTCTGTCTCTTCTTCTCAGAACCTTAATAGGCCAAGTTAATCCACTATTTAACTTCTTTACAGACACTATCATGATGTTCTATGAATCCTCCGCAACGGCATTTTGGAGACATCCACAGTAACTATTAATACTTGGCTACAACATATTAAGACCTGCATTAAAATCCCTTCATTTGCTTTCAGCAAGTGCATTAATTTCCGGATTACAGCTCACAGGGTATCTGTGGCTTTTAGTATGACATTAACTTCAGTTTTTGCAGAGGAACCATTTTCAAGGGCTCCTTTGAAAAATATCGCTGTAGTTTCCCAAATAGTGGGTGAAATATAAAAATCTACAAAGTCAACCTCTACTTTCGCTCTAAAAATCTTGCTCATATCACAAGGAATCTGCTCATAAAGAACAGACCGACAGCTCTACCGGACACACAGCCGACACGCCGTGTTATTAATACCCTGCTTATCTTCTGGGAATGTACTTTTAATTTGCAATTTGCTCAACATAAACAACGCAGGAAAGGGAAGCTCTTTCCATCATCTATTGTAATTACTAGATGACTGAACAGAAAAGATCTCAAAATGAAAATGCAGACCAAAATCTGACTTATTTCCTCCGGTCGTTTGTGGAGCACGGCGATACCATTGACTTCTCTTAGTTCATCTCCAACATGGACGAGACCTGAAAAAGATGGTAAGGAAATTAAAATAAATCTGGAAAGCACCACTCTGATGTCCAGCCTAAGTCAACTGCACGTGCCTCCTCCTACAAGTTATACATTTGTTCATCCAGTTTCAGTAAGAAATGTTGTCCTTGTGTTATTTAACTACTGTTAAATGACATAAAAGAATTTCCCAGTAAAGCAGCACAATACACTGAATAAACCAAGACACTAGATTAAAGGTAAAAAACATCCTTTTCTTTTTTTCTAAAGCTTAGACCTACTTCTCTCATCTCTGTTGGCATTTTTTTCCCAGCGGCTATTTTAGACAAAAACATATCTAATTAAATTAATAGATGACTGATTAAATACAGAAACGCTAAGCGCACGCTCTACCCATTTCACATTAATCAGATTGCATTAATTTGAAGAACGATAACGATCAAGAAGAAAGCTGTAATTAGCTAATATTTTTTCATCGCAGTAATTCATTAATTTGGGGATTGCATTACTTGTATATTAATAAAAGTGCATGAGGCTTGGAGTCTATAAATCTCCAATAAAGCAAACTCAGCTTATTTAATAAAACCTGGATGATCACCTTCTAGAAAATGGAAGGTCAAATACTGCATTTAGCTCAAGATTAGCACCCTAGGTATGTGTATAGAGTATGTGTGTCCATTCCCAATTTTGGAAATTTTAAAACAGTTTACAAATGCTATTTTAAATCCCCTTTTCTTCAGGAATTTACCGCTGCGATCGGCTGCCCCCCCTCGCATGATCCTGGCTACAATCACAGCTCCTGTGTGCTCGTCTCGTCTGATGGTAGCTCCCTGAAAGAAAACATATCCCCCCAAGAAACCAACACAAAAAATTCACTTAAAATACAGTCTACGTATTTTCTGATTTTTTATACAATACAGCCAGCACTTTTACATACAAAAGCAAGGAATGCCAAGTAATCAGATTTTTTTTTCCTTCTCCTACCTCTGCTGGCAATACAAAGCTTTAATCAGGAATTAAATCGTTGCTCTCTTCTTCTACCTACTGTCATATACAAAAAGCAGATTTGTTCCCCAATGGAACTGTTTTTTCTTAGGAAATCAATTCTTCCACTTCCATTTGTATAAAATTAGTACCTCCTCAATAAAATGCTTACATACAGGTATTGTACACGTACTCGTAGTCACTGACTTTCATGCAAATGCACATTCATTGAATGTTAGCTACAAAATGAAAAGAATTAATATGTATAATAAGCATAATTGCTTCAACACACAGAGTTTCCTCAGAGACTGTGCTCTTTGCGTTAACCGGCGTTATAAACCAACGCCTATAAAGCATCTCGTGTAAAATTGTAAAGGTTTATTTACCAAAGTTTTCTTTTTATATTATTTTACCAGCTTCAGAACACTCCTAATTTTTGCAGACTATTTGACCTTCAAGTATCTCGTCCATACTCACAATAACACTTTTGCAGTACAGAGTTTTCTGATTAGAGGTGGGTTACATTACACGTACCAAGGGTTCTTTATTTTTCACTAGCCGAACAATTTTCACTGATTCCTCATCAAAATCATCAGCAAAGTTATCGGGTAGAGGCGGAAGGACCGGGTCAAAGTTCTTCTGTGCTACAGTGTCATGTACTACAAGCATTGCCTGCATAAAGGAAATAAGAAAATGTAACATAATGGAGTAATAATCCACTTTCCAGTTCTCACATTTCCAACAATATAAACTTAAACCTCCCCATTCCCATCCTCACCATAAATTCCCCCAAAAAAGATTTAGCAATTATCTTACCCATCATGTAAACTACATATTGGTATACATTGATATTTAAAGTAAATCCAGGGGATACCAAAGCTCAGCCTAAATAAAGCTACAGAATGGAGGTGGGCTATGGAAAGCAAGAAATAAACTCATTAAGGTCTCTGGTGTGTTTTTTACCCTGAGATGTGGTGTTGACAACAGCTGAAGTAGCTCTTTTTCTTCATTACTCACTGGTGCGGTCTGCAACTCTTCTATTACCTTTAAAATAAAAATTACCAACCTCAAAATTAAAGGAGCAAGATCATATATTTGCAAATGAATGTTTCAGGTGGTTGCAAACTTCTGTCATCCTTCAAAGCAGTGTGCACAGATAAAAACCAATCCCAATCCATAGTGCAGGAATCCCAAAAGAAATGAAAGCTGCTTCATCTATTTTATTTTTATTAGAGAGTACAGGAAGAAATCATCAGAAATCAAGATCCTAGTCCCTAAACATTTTAAGAGTGAGACAAGAATTTTTACTCACATCTTCAACTAATCCTGCTGCGCTATGTAAAACAGGAGTCGGACTCTGTCTTTCATAATGACGGAGTTTTTCATGAATCTGAAAAAGATTATTCAGGTATATTACCACAGAGAGATACAAAATCTCCTAAATATACTCACACTGGAATATTTTTATATTTAATGAATATAATTTTTCAGAGATAAGTGTCAGAAAAATAACCTCTCTTGGGGTTATTTGTGTTTTGTTCAGGAGTCTTTTCTTTTTTTGTTCACGCTAGTTTCACGGACAGACAGAAAATCTGTTAAGGCTTCAGTAGCCTAAGGGAAAAATTAAATCATTTCATGCTGCTTTTTAGTTATGGGGAACTGTATGTGCATTTTGGCAATCAAGGCAGATAGTTTTTTTCTAAATAAAGTATGTTAAATGTCAACAAATGTTTGAACGTTCTTCACGTTTGTGCACAAATAAATCCATGCTCAGGTCAGCACAGAATTCTAACCAAAAAAAACAGCTTTGGCAAAGTAAAGAGTTGATAAATCAAGGGAACAGAGAATAAGGAAATGTAAAGGAAACTTGTAAGGAAAATGTATGTTCATAAATCAACTTTTACCTTCATCAAGTAGCTGAGACTCTTTTCACTGAAGACATCTCTAAGAAATCCCATTTCCTCTTTATGATTTGAATCAGGTGTCAGCTGAGATGTCAAAAGGGCCAAAGTTTCGTGCAATCCTATATTTAAATTCAAACCAGGACAAAAGCTTTGTAGCCAGCACGTCTCATGGGACCTTCTGTTGCAGACTTAGCATCAACTTCATTTCCTTGGGTACCACCTTGGTGACCACTAATTTTGCAGAAAGATGTGTGCTTATTTGTGCTATCTGCTTTGCAGAAAGATTGTGCTTATTTGTGCTTGAATGGAATCACTCTTTAAGTTAAAAGGAAGAATATTAACAAAGCTTACCAACACCTATTGAGAAAATACTAATGAAGTGGCACAGCAAGCAGCAGATACAAGGGCTAATTTTTAATAAATGTGTGTAGAAGCCACCAAAAGGTCCAAGCTTGTCCACAAGAGCATTTATTCAGTGGCTCCACGGTTCTTATGAAACCAGGCGTTTCCTGAAATCTGACCAACTTTATTCATTTCCACCTTTTCTACTCCACCTTCCTGGTATTCTTTAGGTAATTGCTAAGAAATCTAATTGAACTATCTTAATTCTATTTTATCTAACTCCAATTTTAATTCATTTCCACTCTGAAACACTAAGATTTCAGTCATTGGTCTGTTAAAAACATGTAGATTAGTTACCCGAGTCTTCCGAAAGCACTGGCATGGCTTTGTTCTTAATCCTCGCGACAAATGTTCAACTTAAATCAACACGATCGTTTCTTCTGTGATTCAGAGGGAGTCCTGAAACGAGCAGAGATAATAAAAGCTCAAGCACATGAGGAAAAATAGCAATCATGTACAAAATAATAAATTCCTAATACATCTTTCTCTCAAGCGTTCCGTTGAACCTGAACTGTGCGGAGTCCTGCGGTTATTCTGCTACGCAAGTAGTGACATGAAAAATATTACATTATATAATAAACATATGGTACCTTGGATAAATCTGATGCTGAAGAGAGCAGATGCCTCCCTATTCTGTTCTCATGATAGTTTTAGAAGGCCTAAGTAATTGTCTGAATAGACAGAAAACAAAAAAGCACGGTGGAGAAGCGATGTCTAAAAGCATCAATTGACATCATATGCACAGAAATAGAGCACGTGGGAAGATGCCACAACCTTCTGGGGATTCCTAAAAGCGCAACTCAAAGGAATTTCCATCCCCTGGGCATCCTGACGCAAACCACGCTACAACTACGTTCAACTCATAGTAGGAGCATCACTCCACCAAGTCATGAGTTGTAAGGATGCTACAACAACTCAGGCTCCTGCCGCTGCTCAGAGATTCCATCAGAGGCTTTGATTGCTGATTTTTCCTGTCACTGAGAGCAAAGGAGCCCTGAGCAATTTCATTTCAAACTGAAAAATCGATGCTCATCATCGCCAGTCCAAGATGAAACACTTTGTGTGTTCCAGTGCATTTAAAAATCTCGTTCGCGCTCATAAAATTCATCAGGCTAATGCTTGTGGAAAAATAAACAACCAGAACAGCACGCCAAAAAAAAAACTATTAAAAAGAAATGTGGGATACTCCAACTCTCTGCTAAATGCAATAAAGGATGCTCCTGGTGTTTCTATTTGTACATAAATCCCTGATATTTTGATCACATAGCACAAGTTTGATGGTTTTCTCATTCAACTTTATTTGATTAGCTGCCTGAAAATACCATAGTACGGCACAGCAACTTAGCGTATACCAGTGTAGCACGTTCTAGATCCCTGAGTTTCTCTACAACATACTGAAATATTAATCTCAATAGTCACCTGTGGTTTGCACCTGGTATTTTCTACTGCTGTGCTTAATTAGCCCACCTGGGCATCAAAACATAACTGAGTTCTCTAAGCAAGTGAACTGAAACTGTTGAAATTCCGCTCTAATCCATGGATCCTACTCCAGTGTGTTATACATACTACGTGTTTATTTAATTAACTTTCAAAAGCATCATTATTACCTATTGCTCTGAAGAAATAAGCATTTCACACCCCACACACACTTCACCCCAAAAGAAATATCCACACAATTCATTCAACCGCTCCGATTCCTTGATTACTGTATTTCATTTGACACATATTTAAAATCCCTGATTATCACGAAAGGGAACTTTGATTGCGTGCTCTGTGACAACGTGTGCTTCCCACAGTCAAACTTATTTAGCACCAAAACCCAAGGAAACGCGAGTTATTTTCCAAACTCTTAATGAAACAACATCCCCCACAGGAATCCGGAAAATACATGTTTTCACATCTCAAAAACCTGGCAGTAAACTCAGGAGCAGCAGAATTAGACAAGTCAGGCATAGCAATCAAGATGGAGGCATCTCCCATGCTCTGTAAATCCCTGTTAGCCGGGACAACTGGAACGAACAAACAGAAGAATGAAAACCATTCCGTATCCAACAATTTGCCACCAGCATGTTCCATGTCAATACTCAGCGCTGCCTTCGATGTATTAAATTCAGCCCCAGCATGTGGTATTTTGAAAGAGGGGCTCAAAACCATGAATCTGTCTTCTCATCATTGTAGTACGAACAGGCTCAAATACACTTTTCCTTTTTTAAAAATATCTACCTTCAACCGTAATTCATTTTTCACACATATCCTTGCCCCGCTGTTCCCGAGACAGGATGTTTGAGCCACGTTCCCTGATTAGGAGAAGGACCATTGATATTTGGAAAGGATTAAATAAAGTGAACCGATGCCCTATGTGGGGTCAAAGAAGGGGATTAACCTTGGAAAATAAACCCGGTGTGGTTCGCAGCCTGATACAACACAAAGCTTCTGTAATCCAGATATAGCGGTCAAAATGGTAGATCTCATTTTGGAAAGCAGTTCCATTTTAACATCTTTGCAGGAGATCACCCCGTTGATTAGGTCAGCAAACGCATCTGCATGCTAACGAGACGCCAGCTGACAGCTATGACACAGGATTTCTGCTCACTGTGATTTTGTGCACAGAAGTGTCCACGTCGTACTGAACTGGCCTTTTGCTGGGTGCTGCACCTGCTTTGGCACCAAGGAGTGACTGCTCTGATGGCCAAATGAATCACAGAATCATTTTGGTTGGAAAAGACCCTCAAGATCATAGAGTTCAACCATAACCCAGCTCTAGCGCTACCCCATGTCCTGAGAACCTCATCTCTGGTCCGTTCAACCCCTCCAGGGATGGTGACTCCAGCACTGCCCTGGGCAGCCTGTTCCAATGCCCCACAGCCCTTTGGGGAAGAAATTGTTCCCAGATCCAACCTCAACCTCCCCTGGTGCAACTTGAGGCCGTTTCCTCTGCTCCTGGCGCTTGTTCCTGGGGAGCAGAGCCCGACCCCCCTGGCTCCAAGCTCCTTTCAGGCAGTTCAGAGATCAGAAGGTCTCCCCTCAGCTCCTGTTCTCCAGCTGAACCCCCAGCTCCCTCAGCCGCTCCCATCACACTTGTGCTCCAGCCCCTCACCAGCTCCATTCCCTTCTCTCAACTCGCTCCAGCACCCCAAGGGCTTTCTTGTGAGGGGCCCAGAACTCCCCCCAGGATTCAAAGCTAGGCCTCCCCAATGCCCAGCACAGGTTCGGTCACTACCCTGCTCCTGCTGGCCACACCAATGCTGGTACCAGCCACGATGCTCGTGGCTTTTTTAGCCACTGTCGCCCAACACCCCCCGGCCCTTCGCCACCACACCCCGCCTCACAGCTCGGCCCCGCCCGGCCCCAACATGGCGCCGCCCGGCCCGCCGCTGCAGGCCCAGAAACGCGCCCCGCGGTCCCCGTTACCTGCGGCTGCGGGCCCGTGCGGTGCTGCCGCCTGCCCCGGCGGGACCCGGAGCGGCTTCCCCGGCTCTCCCCTCCCCGCAGCCCCGCTCCGAGCCTCGGTCATGCGCCCTCAGCGCCGCGCTACGCGCCGCCTCCCGCCCTCCCTGCTCCAGCCCGCCCGGGGCCGCGCAGGCCGGGAAAGCAGAGCGGCTTCCCCGTCTTCTCCTCAGGTTCAAAGAATAACGTGAAGGAAAAATCAACGTTTTTCCTTGTTCCGAGCCAGCGGTGCTTCCGCCTGCAGCGCTGTGGTTGTGAAGGTGTAGGAAAAGTGAAGCAAAATGCAATTGCCGGTTATTACAGACTTATTTTCTAAAAACTCGGTAACTGCAGGCTGCGGGTTTGTAATGACAACGCTTTGCTGAAAATCCGCTGTTGTAGTGACTGACCTGAATGATAATGCTGTTCTTATATAACTCTGAATTAAATTATAATACCGATTATTTTTGACAAACATTAAAATAAAGGGGGGGGGGGGAGGAATCAGTAGCATAGCCTCACATTGAGCTTCTAATGCCGTTAGTAATTAACGCTGCTGATTTCAGATCTTTCATCATCAGAACAGAAATCATAGAATGAAATCACAGAATCATAGTTGGAAGGCTCCCACACGGGTCTAACTCGCATCCCTGCACAGGACAACCCCAAAATTCACTTAATCAATTAAAAAAAAAAAATCCCTTAAGCTTCTAGGGAACCGCCTTTTGGGCAGCTTCTCTTCCTGGTCGGTGGTCAGCAGGGAGGCACGGACATAATCATGGAAAACTCCGATGCACTAGGCCTGGTTTACTGGGAATACTGAGGATGAGCACCTTCGCATTCCTTTGTTTAAGGACTGACCTATTTCAGCGATTCCCTTCGCAAACCCCCGGCGCTGCCGGCAGCGCAGCCTCCCGGCGCCGCTCCCGTTATTAACCTCACCCCGGCAGCCCGGACTCGGTTATCCGGGCGTTCCGGTGAAACGGAAAACCATCACTTGTCCTCGCTCAGAGGAGACCCCGGGGGTCTCTGAGTGCTGAGTTCGCAGCAAAAAGCCACCGGTGACCCCCCCCCCCCCGCCCCAGCCCAGCCCGGGGTGACCGTCCCCGTTCTCCGCATCCTCCGCCCGCCCCGCCGAGCTCCGCCCCGCCGCCGCCGCTCCCGCTCCGCCGGGTCCCCGCTCTCACCGCGGCTGCTCTTCCCCATCGTCCCCGGCGCTCTCACCACCCCACGGTCACCCCCGCGGGGGTTCCCCGGGGACAGAGGTGCCGCAGCATCCCCGCGGCATGTCCGCCGTGCACCGGCGGTTCGGCGATGAGTACCGGGCGGTGGGCCCGGCTCGCAGAGAGCGGCAGCGTTTCGTGGACAAGAACGGGCGCTGCAACGTGCAACACGGGAACCTGGGCGGCGAGAGCAGCCGCTACCTGTCCGACCTCTTCACCACGCTGGTGGATCTCAAGTGGCGCTGGAACCTGCTCATCTTCCTGCTGACCTACACGGTCGCATGGCTGGTCATGGCTTCCATGTGGTGGGGCATCGCCTACCTGCGAGGTGACCTGCACCGGGCGCACGATGATGCCTACAGCCCGTGTGTGGCCAACGTCTACAACTTCCCCTCCGCCTTCCTCTTCTTCATAGAGACCGAGGCCACCATCGGCTATGGGCACCGCTACATCACCGAGCGCTGCCCCGAGGGCATCGTGCTCTTCCTCTTCCAGTCGCTGCTGGGCTCCATCGTCGACGCGTTCCTCATTGGCTGCATGTTCATCAAGATGTCCCAGCCCAAGAAGCGAGCCGAGACCCTCATGTTCAGCCGCGCCGCCGTCGTCTCGCAGCGGGACGGCAAGCTCTGCCTCATGTTCCGTGTCGGCAACCTCCGCAACAGCCACATGGTTTCCGCCCAGATTCGCTGCAAGCTGATCAAGGTGAGGTCTGGGGTGGCAGCGGGTGGGATGGGACGCGGTCGTTGCGGTGGGTGACACAGGCAGGTGCAACTGTGTGCAAGGTGACAGCTGGGAATGAGAAAATTGATTGTACCCGTCTTGTGGTGACGCTAAATTAGCACAAAAATCGACCCCTACCTCCTCTTCTCTGGGGAGCTTTAACTTGCAGTTTCTTACCCCATGGTCTCCCAAGCATTTCAGAGGGATTGTGCAGGTGCTTCAGTGGAAAGGCCCTTTGATTGTCACCACTATCCATTTATTAATCACTGACAACAGTCAGCATAATTCAGAATGCAAGAAAACTGGGGTTCAAAGGAGATCACAACACAACTAAATCATCAGGACGCAGCCGAGTTTGGCAGACATGGAATTCCTGAGGATACATTGGGCAGGAGTAGAATGGAAGGAAAACACTGTGTGTGCACACACTGAGATGAAGCAACATATTATAGCAGCTCCCAGCAGCTACGTCTTGCCAAAATATCATATTTGAATGTCGTAAATGTTCTGTATTCTCGATGGTAATCATCTATTTGGAGCGGGTCTTTGGGCAGTTTAATAATCTGCAGAAACAGGTATGATAGAGCAGGTGATGGGATGATGGTTAATGCAAAATGCTGTGCAGAACGCTTGACTGAGCTGTTAATTTTTCTTGCCACAGAATATAATTTAAGATGGAGAATCTGCTAAGATTCAGAAAGAGGTTGGATATATATATATATGGGAACAAGCTGTCGGGAGTTAAAGTGGAGCAGTTCATGCAGGAATCAGAAAACCAGCTAAACCATGTTTTTTGTTGCTCTCTAACTATTAAAAGTTAGCAGAAGGCCTCCTTTAAAGTATTTAATTCTGTCCATCATCCAAGACGGAATGCAAGTCAAAGTGGAATAAAAGCTGTACCACAGTTGTGTTTTTACAGCGCTGGTAATTCGCTATAAACTTCTTTTGAAATAAGACACCGACCACATAACCTGGTGCGGTTTCTGCTGATAATTGTTGCTACTCAATGCTGGTACGCAGATGATTGCGACAGAAAACACAAGGACGTTTGATGGACCTGCTTGACCTGTTCATCTTCTGAATAGCTGTTTCCTAGACTAGACAATGAATCAGTGAGTAAGATGTGATTTATTTCAAACTATCGTCGTGCCCAACCTGCTCAGTTCCTTGAGGTGCCTCTTGAACCAGACTGTTCCAGCCCTTATAGCGGCTGTTCTGGCAGCCTGTGAATTAACATCGGTTGCTTTATGTGTCCTGTAAACTTAGGGTGAATGTGCCAGAACTCACCTACATTTATCTTTAGCAAGTTCTGCCTTTTCTGTGGTTTGTGCTCTTTCTACTGTGCTTTATACGGGGCTGTTGACAGCCGATCTCGCTACACTTCTGCACTTGATTAGATAACTGGCATTTTATTTACTTGTGTCACAGTGAAAGAATGTGAAGAAATACGTCTTATCACATTTTCGTACTTGAGACAGAAGCCATATTTAGTAGTGAACATGGTGTTTCAATGGGAACACCGGAGCCCTGAGGACTTACCTTTGTAAATAAAATACACCAATCTAACTCTGAATGTGTAGTGTGGTAGCCAATGTTTCTGTCAAAAAAAAATATATATATATATAAAAGTAAAGTTTGTAGATGATAATGAGATCTAGTGGCATGATAAGAAAAGTGAAAATGGGTCATATATAGTAGCCTGACAGTATTTAGCATCACTTACATCTCCGTTATGAAGACCCCAGACCTAATATATAGATAATAATGCCACAAAAGCGGCAGGTTTAAACTTCATTGCATTGATTTCATGTTTTCCCACACACTAAATCATCTTTTCATCTTCAGTCCCGACAGACGCCGGAGGGAGAATTTCTGCCGCTAGACCAGTGTGAACTGGATGTTGGATTTGGAACTGGAGCTGACCAGCTGTTTTTAGTGTCCCCATTAACCATCTGCCACGAAATTAACTCCAAGAGCCCCCTTTTCTGTCTCTCACAAAGATCACTGAGAAGCGAGCAATTTGAAATAGTTGTCATCCTTGAAGGAATCGTTGAGACTACTGGTAAGATTCAGAATATTACGCATGCTCTGATTTTTAGTCTTTGTTTTCAACCCTGTGTAAAAGAACGCTGAACTTCGAAAGTTGCCAGTGGTGCAAAATCACTTGCAGTCTGCCCTGCTTTTAATTGAATGCAAAATAAGAAATCCAGCTTTACAGTGCAAATACAGACCACATAGTCACAAACACCTGGTTGGTCGGTTGGTTTTAAATGTGGATACAGCATCGCCCAGATGACACTTGACTTTGTGGCCTTGTCTTTCGAGGGTTTTATTTGTGAATCCTCTGGCAACGCGCTGCGGTCATTGAAGATGCTCTACATTGAGGATCCGTGCGTATGGTTAAAGTCAAAGCTGTTACAGATTTGTTGGCTTGGTTAAAACACATTTGAGCTGTTAGTTCACACCTGGAAATACTGCCAATGTTCTGTGTTTGCACTAAGTGGAACAAATGCTGCGAGCTTTACAGCGGTACCTGTGTCTTAGCATGGAAAACGGCTGCAGTGTCTCGAACGGCTTTTATCCTGACATATACTATTTGGAGAAAAAGTAGCCTATCCTCAAGAAGGAAAGGAAGATTAAATTTTTCATTTATCTTTGGCTCCCCCCATTCCTGATCTTTGCCAGAGAATTCTGTAAATCTCAGCCAAGCAACAGTTCTTCCTCCCAAGGTGACTTCCAAGGACCAACATTACATACGAACCATAGGATTGTGGCTAGAGAGCCGATACTGTCTTCATTTTATGTTTTGCTTTCATTAAAAGCTGTTTGATGGGTGCGAGTCTGAAATATTTACTCCAATATTTGCATAAAAACCTAGTCAATCAATTAGAGGCGCTCCATGGAGTGTCGGGAGATCAACTGGGAACAATCCCTCCATTTTATAATCTATAAATTTGATATCTTGCAGGCTACAATTGATTTTCATCCAGCAGCTTTACCTTGTATTTTTGTCCCACATGCCTGTTTTCTTGCCCACATCGCAATGTCGTGGTCTTATTTCTGTTTCTGTAGGAATGACGTGTCAAGCTAGGACCTCCTATACAGAAGATGAAGTTCTTTGGGGTCACAGATTCCTCCCGGTAATGTCCCTAGAAGATGGCTTTTTCCACGTAGATTATTCTCAGTTCCATGCTACGTTTGAAGTCCCCACTCCTCCTTACAGCGTTAAAGAGCAAGAAGAAAACCTGTCCCTGTCGTCTCCGTTGAATAGTCCCGTCGATAACAACAAAACCAGAAGAGAACAGGTTTGTTCACTTGACTGCATTGATAGTACAGGAGAGAAAAACAAGCTCCCTTTTAAGCTTCAGAAGATTAGCTCAAGAAAGGAAGAGCTTCCAAGAAGAGCCTTGCAAATGAGTTCCAGTAGCACAGAGAAGACTTGCAGTACTGGAGATCTCTTGAAAATTCAAGAAATAGTTCCCACCTCTGATGGTGATGACAGAATACAGCTGGAAGCCTTAAAAATCAATGCCCGGGCTTTGACTCAGTCTACCAGCGATCTTGAGTTACAGAAGAACCCTCCAAGTGTGTGCGCTCTAGAGATGAAATTGGAAGATAATTTCCCTGCCAAACTTCGAAAAATGAACTCTGGTCACCTCTCTTAAGAGCAGAAACAACGGGAGTGGTTGCTGATAAACTGCTTTAAGACTGCTGACCTGCAAGAGCTGACTTAAAGTCATAATTTAGTTTGGCCACTTTCAGGAAGAATGATCCTTTCTGTATCATTGTTCCAGCTTAGGTAGCATAATAGGACTTAGAGGGGCAGTCAGGTTAGACTGTCGTGCCAAAGAGATCACTGCCCCAATTATGTTTATCCGCATGCTTGTTGCAAATCTACATTGTCTTCCATATCTGCAGATGCTTTTTCATGAAGCAAAGAC
Source organism: Pampusana beccarii (assembly GCA_013399365.1). NCBI lineage: Eukaryota > Metazoa > Chordata > Aves > Columbiformes > Columbidae > Pampusana > Pampusana beccarii. The sequence continues at coordinate 249,752 of VWYH01011072.1, read as the reverse complement.
CAGATCCCTAGTTATTTAGGACACCCTCCCTGGAATATGACAATCTGTAGAAATGACCAAAAAGATGTCAGGGAAGATTTACACAGAGGTGTTGATATTTTGGTATTTAGTATCTCTTTAAAGTGTCGTGGTATTTCTAAGTGACTGCCCTTGAAGAGAAGGAAAAACACTGTTCTGGTGTTAAATCTTGCATAACTGAAACTAGTTTGCCTTACTGATCAACAGGAAATGGCAAGAACTAGACTTCTATTTTCTTAGGTTTCCTGGGGTTCTACACTTCTGAATAATTGCTGTATTATTCAGCTATTCTGCTGCCCATCACAGTCTGTGAAAGAGGTTTGTTTGGTTTTTTTCCAGGCAGTAATGAGCAAGCACCATCAGAATTCTCAGACACGTAAGGCAGGAGGATTCTGTGCTGTGCGTTCTGTAGGATGGTCCTAAGCTATTTTCAGTTTTCCTGGTTCTGTGCTGCTCCCATAGCTGCAGAGGAGATTTCACGGCCTCCTGAGACTTTCCTGTAGACCACTCACATACATATGGACATATATGTGTTAAAAATGTAAATGTGCACATGTATATTCTACACACAGATGTTACAATACATGTCAGTCGTCTATTAAGCTCGTGCATGGCTGCATTTTATTCTCGATTAGTGCTGAGGTCTGTGCAGCTTTGGGGATGGGTTTTCGGAGTATTGTGGCATCACTTTTCTGATTTTGGAGGTGTGGGGGGAGTTTGGCCAGACCCTGAGCTGTTCCCATCTTCTGGGAGAACTTTATCAGGGCCTTTGGTTCCCTTCCCCCAGTTTCATTTGATGGCTCTGTACTCTGTTTAGTGTCCCTTTCCAACACATTTTAAACACGGAGGGGTTTTCCTCCCGCCTGCTGGGGGGAAAGACAGGACCGCAATACAAAGTGGTGGACACAAGAGGTTACAGATGCACTATCGAGCTAAAACTGCCCAGAACTCCAGGGAGAAAGAAATGTTCATTTGTTGCGCCAGGACATCTATTGCTGCTCCATGAACACAGACTGAAAAACAAGGGGAATTACAGGGACATGATCTTAGGAACAACTTCTTCCCCAAAGGGCTGTGGGGCATTGGAACAGGCTGATCAGGGCAGTGGTGGGGTCACCATCCCTGGAGGGGTTGAACAGACAGAGATGGGGTTCTCAGGGACATGGGGCAGTGCCAGGGCTGGGGGAACGGTTGGACTCCGTGGTCTTGAGGGGCTTTTCCAACCAAAACCATTCGATGGTTGGGCTGCTTTTCCAGCTGTTCGCACATCTGCCGGAGCAGCGGACCCGGTGCCGCCGCCCGCGCGCCCCCTAGCGGCCGCGGGGCGGTCCTGCAGCCCGCTGATCGCGCATGCGCAGTGGAGCCGCCGCGTTAAACCCGCCCGTACCCGGTCCTGAGCTCCGACCCTTTCCTCTCTCTTTCCCTTTCCTCTCTCTCTCCCTCTCCTCTCTCTTTCCCTCTCCTCTCTCTCTCCCTTTTCTTTCTCTGCCCCTTTTCCTCCCTCTGTCATTCTCTCATCCTCCCTGGATCTATTTTTCAATTTCGCCATCTCTGCCCTGCCTCCCATCACTATTTTTTTCCTCTCCCATCCTTTGCCCTGCTCCTGCCCTTGTCACTCTTTCCCTTTCTTCTGTCTCCCATCCTTTTTTGCTTTCTTCCTCCGTAGAGCCACAGAATCATTTTGGTTGGAAAAGCCCCTCAAGGTCATCGAGTCCAACTGTTCCCCCACCCCTGGCACTGCCCCATGTCCCTGAGAACCTCATCTCCGTCTGTCCAACCCCTCCAGGGATGGTGACTCCAGCACTGCCCTGGGCAGCCTGTTCCAATGCCCCACAGCCCTTTGGGGAAGAAATTGTTCCCAGATCCAACCTCAACCTCCCCTGGCGCAACTTGAGGCCGTTTCCTCTGCTCCTGGTGCTTGTTCCTTGGGAGCAGAGACCAACACCCTCCATCCTCCTCTGTCTCTCCACCTCTCTCCTGCTCCCCATCACTCTCTGGTTCTCTGTTCTCCTGAGCTCCCTGGAATTGATTTGCTCAGCTGCAAGTTTTGCTCACATCTCTTTAGGAGAAAGCGGCCCAGCCTGGCACAGCAAGGAGAGAGATTCTCGATTCTCTCCCAGGGCAGCCTGGAATGCTGCTCTCACTGCTGCTGTGTTCCGCAGAGAAGGAATCAACCTTCTTCTCTATCTAACATGGACCTGTGAACCGGCATTTATAGCTCTGTCAGGGATCGATATTTACTTGCTCAGGTCTCAAGAGGCTCCTGGCAGCTGAGAGAGGGGTGAGGAATTTCAATAATCCTATCGAACAGCAGAGGGATGCGGTAAAAAGGAGAAACCCCAGCAGCTGCCACACAGTGAGCGGAGACCCGGGAAGGGAGGGAGGAACCAACAGCTTCAGACTACGGAGCTATTTTTTAATTTGTTTTGAAACTCAGATCTTCAGTTGTGCTGAGTGATCAATCTTAGACATGATAAGGAAAGGGGAATCCAACAGTTGCTCCTAAACCCCTGCCGCATCATCCCTGCAAAATCTTTGTAGTAAATCTGCAGAGCACAAACCAGCACAACGAGGTTTCTGCCTAGACCGTGGTTAGATAACTAAAGGGAAAGCTAATCTGAAAAAACCTATTAGATCTAGTTGGTGAGGGTGCCCAAACGTTGGTGATTTAACTGAACCCACAGCACGTGCAGGTCAGATCCCAAAACTGTCACCGAGTTCCCTTTGCAGCTCTACCCATGAGCCCAGGAAAAACTGGGATGAGCAACACGTCTGGGCTGTATCCTTCCCCCTCATAAAACACAGAAATTCTATTCTTCAGGTGGTTTGGGAGCTAAAATGTTTTATCTCAGCGGCTCAGGTTTGGCGTGACCAGGTAGGTCTAATCCTGCTCTTTGGGAGCTGCTGCAGGGCCAGGAGTGACGGGAACGGGGGTGTCAGCAGCTCAGTCCCATGCTCAGACCCCCCCCCGGCCGCTTCCTCACCAAAATGCCGCTCCAGCCGTCGCCAGCCGGGTTACGGGGTCTGTCAGGAGGAGGAGGCGGCTAAAAAACGCTGGGAAATTGGCTGTTTGCCGTCATCTCACGATCCCTAGCATGGATTCGGGGAGGTGAGGGGGCTGGATGATGGGGCTGGGTGGGTGTCACTTGCAATTACTGCTTTCTACATCTCTCTATAATACAGTAAGTAATTTAGTCAAAAAAAAACCCCAAACCTAAAATGTTTTGCTAACTGCAAACTCAGAGCCTGGGTCAGATTTCGCCTGCGGTGGGAATGAAATTGCCCCTGAGTGTTGCTGCCTCCCCCTCAGCCACCATCCATCCGACACGCACCCATCCCACTCCTAAATAACCTAAACTACCTCACCTTAACTCCATCCTCACTCCCCATCGTCCTTTGGCTCCTGGGGACCAGTCTGGCGCTGGAGGGGCTGGAGTGGTTGGGGGGGACGCCGGGACAGGCGCCAGCAGGCAGCGAGAGGAGTTTCTGAAAAGAGAAGCGGAATCTGCTTTGAACGAGGAGGATTTTAGCACCTAGGGCTAAGCCAATAAACCTCCGCTGTCCCCATCCGAACGGGAATTGTTTGCGCATTCTCTGGGAGCTGCTTAAAGCGGGAGAGACGCAGAGACCGACCAGCAGCAAGAATGGTGGGGGGACAAACCCAAATCCCCCCCCGCCCGCTGAGCAGCTCCCTATAGCAGAGCCAGGACGGGGGGCACTGTGTCCCTGTCACCGCCACGCCGGGGACAGGGACGTTGCTCCCAGAAGATGCTCTGTCCTGCCCAAGGCACCAGCTCTCTCCGTCCATCACCCGCGGCCCCGGCCTGGCAGCGATTCCCCAGGTGAAGGATTTGCTTTCTCCAGCTCGCCAGCCCTGACGTCCCCACCCGAGTGACACAGCGGGACCATGGAGGGACCCGTCACGGCGGTTCTGCTCTGCTGCTGCCTCCTGAGCTCTGCACGGGCTCTGGTAAGTCTGCGTGGCCCCGTGGGCTCCTCCAGTCCCTCTCCTGGTTTTAAATAGTATTAACTGTGTCCCCCCGCTGCATGTCCTGCTCCGCAGAGCTGCCGGGCAGGAGTTGGGTGGAAGGGGAGAGCATCTCACTCCTGCTAAAAGCAGAGATATGCTGTGCCGTGAGGGTTTTTCCATTTCTTGGATGTACCCAGTGTGGGGTTTGCTGCCTCAGAGGTGTCAGGGGAACAGAAGCCTGACACGCAGCTGAGATTTAGCACAGACACATGATGGGGAGCGGCTGAGGGAGCTGGGGGTTCAGCCTGGAGAACAGGAGCTGAGGGGAGACCTTCTGATCTCTGAACTGCCTGAAAGGAGCTTGGAGCCAGGGGGGTCGGGCTCTGCTCCCCAGGAACAAGCGCCAGGAGCAGAGGAAACGGCCTCAAGTTGCGCCAGGGGAGGTTGAGGTTGGATCTGGGAACAATTTCTTCCCCAAAGGGCTGTGGGGCATTGGAACAGGCTGCCCAGGGCAGTGCTGGAGTCACCATCCCTGGAGGGGTTGAAAATACACATAGATGAGGTTCTCAGGGACATGGGGCAGTGCCAGGGGTGGGTTAATGGTTGGACTCGGTCTTAAAGTGCTTTTCCAGCCAAAATGATTCTATTACCTACTCAAAGCTGCACAAACCTGACCTGCCTGGGGAGGGCTGGGGGGCCCAGCCGTGCTGTGGCTGCTCCGGCAGCTTTTCCTCCCAGCACATCCACGTTCCGCTCGTCTCCTCTCTCCCCTGCCCGTCTCTTCTTCATCTTGGCAGGTTGACCCCGACGACGTTCTCACAAAAGAAGAACAGATCTATCTCCTGGTGGAAGCTAAGGAGAAATGTCACAGAGACATAAAAGCCCAGCTGGAGAAGATCAAAGGTAGCGTCCCTCCCCTGCACACGGGTCAGCCGGTCCTGGTGGAGCTGGGAAACACTGTCCCCTCCGATGGCAGCGGGATGGGGCTGGGGACACGTGGCTCCCGGGGGTCCGTGGAGCTGCTGGCGCTGTGGCTGCTCTGGGCACAAATAGGCGCTGATTAAATCATCACACTGATTAGCCAGGGCTGGCTGCACCATTTCCAGTTTGTCCATTGCAAACGAGAGCTGTGGAGGGGCCTCAGCCCCACCGGGATGGGATGGGATGGACGTGTCCACCTCCCCAGCCCCCCCAGCTCTGCGATCAGGGCTGACCACGTGGCAGCAAATTTTCCTCACCCTGGTCCAGCTTGGGGAACCTGAAGGTCACAACGTGGCTCTATTTGGAGCCCAAGCGAGATGAGTCTCTGCTCTTTGGCCAGACACCAGCTGCCTTCCCGAGTGGGATGGGATTATCTGCTGGCCGAAGGGCTCCCCCAGCCAGGAGGTGTCTGTCCCCTGCCCCGAATACATCTACGACTTCAACCATCGAGGTGAGCGCTGGGTGACGATGCTCTGCCGAGCGGGGACGTGTCTGGGCTTCCCGTGGCTCCTGCCACTGTCATCACGGCCGTTGCCGTCCCCAGGTCACGCTTACAGGTACTGCAGCGCCTCGGGGACATGGGCCATGGCTCTCAGCATCAACAAGACTTGGGCTAATTACACCGAATGCGCTCTGCTCTTCTCCTCCGAGAGCCGGAGCCGTGAGAAGGTGACATTGCTGGGAAAAAGAGGTTGGGATGGGGGCCGGGGAAGCACTCAGGACAGCCCAGGGGAATTGCTGGGAGCAGGGGGCTCTTTCTCTCTGCTCCCCAAAAAGCCCAGGGCTGCAGAGGGGTGCTGGAGCACAGCCCTTCTCTTCCAGGAGGTGTTTGAGCGCCTGCACCTGATGTACACCATCGGCTACTCCATCTCCCTGGCCTCCCTCATCATCGCCGTCTGCATCCTCTCGTACTTCAAGTAAGGAGGAGCTGAAACCCCATCCCTGCACGAGGGGAGAACTGTCCTGACCCCATTGCCCACACACACAACACTCGCAAGGGGAAACAGCCCCTCAGGGAACAGGAAATGGCCCCAAACCTCAGCACAAACACCAGAGCATTTCCCAAAGCCCCCAAACACCCCCGTTTCTTTGATTCCTTTGTATGACCAGCTCCTCATCTGCTCCATCCTGCTCTTGAAGGGTTTCACACCCCAGCTCGCCCCCAGATCTGGCTTCTGTGGCCATGGGAGGGCTGACACCTCAGAGCTCACATTATCTGGGACCTCCCCATTGCCTGAGCTCACGTGTAAGGAGTTTGTTGGGCAGGCGGGACAGGGCTCATGTCACGTACCTTCTCCGTAGGCGCCTGCACTGCACACGCAACTACATCCACGTCCACCTCTTCGCCTCCTTCATCTGCCGGGCCGTGAGCATCTTCGTGAAGGACGTGGTGCTCTACTCGGGCACGCTGGCCAGCGAGACGGACAAGATGCGGGAGGACGATTTCAAGGCAGAAATGGGTCCCTCGCCAGGACAGCGGAGTCACCTGGCAAGTGGTGCATTGAGACCGGAGGCAGAATCAGGGGAAAAAGGGGATTTAGGAGCCCTGGTGCAAGAGGATGCGCTTGGAACCCTCCCAGATTGGGGCTGATGGGGAGGGATGAAGGGCCACCTACAGCTTCTCCCCATCCTGGTGCCACCATAGAGATGAGATCTACAAAGGACACAGGTCTTGCAGCCTGTCTGAGCTCGGAGTGCGCTGATGTGGGACATACCTCTCCTGGTGGAAAGACCTGGAGCATCTGCTCCACCTCCGATGCTGGTGGAGCTCTGGTGGCCTGGGAGCTGCTCCTTGTGAGAGAAGGGACATGAACCACGCGTGGGGCATGGCCTGGGCTTTGCTGGCCAGAGAGCCAAAGCCAGCAGGTTTTGCTCGCAGGGGACAGCCTGAGATGGGCACCTCTCTGTCCCCGCATCCACAGGTTGGCTGCAAGGTGGTGGTGACTCTCTTCCTCTATTTTCTGGCCACCAACCACTACTGGATCCTGGTGGAAGGTCTCTACCTGCACAGCCTGATCTTCATGGCCTTCCTCTCCAACGAGAACTACCTGTGGGTCCTCATCATCATCGGCTGGGGTAAGCGGGGACCCCAACCCAGTGCTGTGGCCGCCGAGACCAGGGCTGAGCAGCACCGAGCACCCGGATAAGGGCAGGGGATGCAGGTTGGTTGGGGTTGCGAACGTGATGCTCCATCCATGTTCCTCACTCTGGTTCCTGCTCCTCCAGGTCTCCCCGCGGTGTTCGTGTCCGTCTGGGCCAGCGTCAGGGCCTCCCTGGCAGATACACAGTACGTGGGTTCAACTTCTCCAACAGTCCTTTTGGGGGGAAAAATATCTGTGGGCACCAGAACTTTGAAAATGAAAATTTTCCAAGAAGAACACAAGGAGTGAACACACATGCGAGCCTTGTTCATAAAACTGCCAGTAATCCAGACCAATAGTGGTTTTGTTCCGTGTTCGGGAGGAAGCTGGGTGCAGGCTTACACCATGAATTATCAATCAACAGTGCAAAGATGAATGTGTGTTCTAAAGCATTTTAAAAGGAGAAATGCCACCAGACATACAGCAGGAGTTTTAGATCAGTTGGCTGAGGAACCCTCAGGAACATTAATGCTAATTTAAAACTGATCTGTAACAGCATGGTGGTTATGAATGCTGCTGTTGGGTCAGGATTTATGTGGGTGGGAGGACGGGGACTTTGGCTGGGGGCACAGGGAACCATCAGCCGGCGATTTTCCTTACCAGGGATTTCAGGTTTCTCCAAGGTGTTTCTTTACCGGTCTCTTCAGGTGCTGGGACCTCAGTGCAGGGAACATGAAGTGGATTTATCAGGTCCCCATCTTGGCTGCCATCGTGGTAAGAATCCCATGGCTGAGTCTCCTAATCCTTTTCGGGGAAAAGGGATTGAGAGAGATCCAGAGCGTTCACTTGTGGCCACCGGGGTTGTGTCCCAGCCACTGCGGCACCCGGGGAGGGTCCATGTGATGCAGAGGGATCCAGGGCACTGGACCACAGCATCACCTGCGTGGGGCTCACCCAGAATGGCCCGTCCTCATCCCGGGGGGCTGCTCGGGCAGACCCAAAGTCACTGCGGGCAACAAAACCATCTATCGGCAGGTGAACTTCTTCCTCTTCCTCAACATCGTCCGGGTGCTGGCTGCCAAGCTCTGGGAGACACACACGGGGAAGCTCGACCCCCGGCAGCAGTACAGGCAAGTGTCCCGGCTCCGTTCTGGCTCATTTTCTGCCCGTTGAGCTGATCTGGGTCCCCAGAGGGTTGTGAACGAAGAGCAGAGGAGCGAGGGGAGGTGGTAAAACGACGGCAACCAGCACTTCTGGCAGCTTGCTTTGTGTGGAACAGCAGGTTCAGGAGTTCAAGCTCTGAACCCTTCTCCTGCTCTCTTCTCCGAGCTGGATGGGATGTAGTAGTTACACACAAACAAGTCGAAGTGGTTGCCCTTTTCGCTAGGATGCTTGCCCACACCTGCTGCTGGCTGGCTGGCTGGTCCCTGTTAACGGCTCGGAGCTTTTCTCCTCTCAGGAAGCTGCTCAAGTCCACGCTGGTGCTGATGCCGCTTTTTGGAGTCCATTACGTGGTGTTCATGGCCATGCCCTACACCGAGGTCTCCGGGGTCCTGTGGCAGATCCAGATGCACTACGAGATGCTCTTTAACTCCTCTCAGGTGTGCCGACTCGGGGCTGCCGGCCCCGCTCCAAACACCGAGCACGCGGACAGGATCGCGGCTCAGGACTCAAACTCCCCCTCTCTCTCTTGGCAGGGTTTCTTCGTGGCTTTTATCTACTGCTTTTGCAATGGGGAGGTAAGTGAGAAGCGTGAGCAGCTGAGCTCCCTGTTCCAGACCCTTTAGGGTCAGGGAATGGTTTTAAACTAAAGGAGGAAGATTCAGGCTGGACATGAGGAAGGAATTGTTGGCCCTGAGGGTGGTGAGAGCCTGGCCCAGGTTCCCAGAGAGGTGATGGATGAACCATCCCTGGAGACATCCCAGGCCAGGCTGGACGGGGCTCTGAGCAACCTGAGCTGGTGAAGATGTCCCTGTCATGGCAGGGGTGGCACTGGGGGAGCTGGGAAGGTCCCTCCAACCCAAACCATCCTGTGATTCCATGATTATATGAGAGATGTTAACTCAGAATCCTCAGGCTGGGACAGCCAGAGGGAAAATTCAGATCCATCCCTCTCAGTAGGATTTGGAAGGGGAATAAAAGCACTGAGAGCAGAAAGCATGGGGAACGATGCCTGTGTTCCTGGCTCTAGACACCAGCAGCTGTGTCGGATCTCTCGCTCAGGTGCAGGCGGAGATCAAGAAAGCCCATTTTCGGAGGAGCCTGGCGCTGGACTTCAAGCAGAAGGCCCGTGCCACCAGCGCGGCGGGGAGCTGCTGCTACGGGGGGCTGGCGTCCCACGGCACCACGAGCTTCAGCGTGAGCCTGGCGGGGAAAGGGGCGGCGAACCCACAGCCGCGGGGGCTGCTGCTCCCTGCCCGGGCCAGCCTGCCGGGCTGCGGCCCCAGCTCCTTCGCCATGGAGAACTTTTTGGCCTGTCCAGGCCAGGAGATGAGGCAGAAAGGCTGTGGGGAAAACACAGTGGACTTAACAGACCTGACTCAGCATCACCCCAACCTCAACAAAGAGCTGGAGACGATGCTGTGAAGGGTGTGTCAGCCATCTGGACATCCAGCTGTGCCCGGAAAGATGCTGATCCGCACGCTTTGGGCTCCTTTTTCTCTTGCATGGAGAGCCGGGGTAGCGGGGAGCAGCTGGAACAACACAGTTCCCTTTCCCTCACACTTGTGTGCAAAGGGACCGCGTGTTCTCGCTCCTTCTACCCTCCTGGCCTAAAAACGAGCAGCCAGTTCAAAACCTCATTTCCTTCTGCAAGTGATTGATGTGATGTCTGTGCATGCAAAGTCTTGAATCACCACCATAAAACAATCCTCTGGGCTCAGTCTTACCTCAACAGTCTGGAAAGTGAGTTCAGCTCTAGGATGTATAAAGCTGATTTACTGAGCCCATAGTCCTGATGTCTGACTCCCCTGTTTAGCACCAATTCCTGTGTTGTACAGCCCGAGGCAGGCAGAGTGAAGATTCATAGAATTATAGAATAATTTTGGTTGGAAAAGACCTTTAAGATCAAGTCCAACTGTTCCCCACTCCTGGCACTGCCCCATGTCCCTGAGAACCTCATCTCTGTCTGTCCAACCCCTCCAGGGATGGTGACTCCAGCACTGCCCTGGGCAGCCTGTTCCAATGCCCCACAGCCCTTTGGGGAAGAAATTGTTCCTAAATCCAACCTCAACCTCCCCTGGGCAACTTGAGGCCGTTTCCTCTCACCCTAAGAGTGCCTGCAGAGCTGTTGTGCAGCTCACCCTGCCCTCGCTTCCATCCGTGTGCAACTCACGGAAACACGGTTCTCCATAAACACACAGACCACTGCATGCAAAAGCCTTGGCCCTGTAATCTTCTTGCAGGCTAAAAACTGAATAAAGAGACAGTCTGTACAGCCTGTTTCCATTCTCAAACTCCTGCAATGCCCAGACAACTCAGCCAGACCGCAGGGGAGGGGAGAATCACATCGCCGTTGGGACAGCGGGTACATACGCCAGTTAAAATTAAACAGCTTGTTGGTGGTCACATGAATTTTTTTCATACCTGCTCTAGTGAGATGCAGTCACGGGACTGTGGCTGTAAGTTCTGAGGAAGCAATTTTATGATAAAGACTGCCAGCGAACGTGTAAATAATTCTGTGCGTTCCCAGATCTTCCAGTGAAAAGCTAAAATACAAAGGGAGTCACAAGGATTAGAAAGCACAGACCTGTGAACCGACATTTATAGCTCTGTCAGGGATCGATATTTACTTGCTCAGGTCTCAAGAGGCTCCTGGCAGCTGAGAGAGGGGTGAGGAATTTCAATAATCCTATCGAACAGCAGAGGGATGCGGTAAAAAGGAGAAACCCCAGCAGCTGCCACACAGTGAGCGGAGACCTGGGAAGGGAGGGAGGAACCAACAGCTTCAGAGCTATTTTTTAATTTGTTTTGAAACTCAAAGCTTTAATTGTGCTGAGTGATCAACCTGAAGCATAATAAGGAAAGGGGAATCCAACAGTTGCTCCTAAATCCCTGCCACATCCAGCCCTCAAAATCTCTGTCTTTATAGTATATCTGCACACCACAAATCAGCACGAGGTTTCTGCCTAGACCGTGGTTAGATACCTAAAGCGAAAGCTAATCTAAAAAAACTATTAGATCTAGTTGGTGCAGGGGCCCAAATGTTGGTGCCTTAACTGAACCCACAGCACGTGCAGGTCAGATCCCAAAACTGTCGCCGAGTTCCCTTTGCAGCTCTACCCATGAGCCCAGGAAAGGCTGGGACGAGCAACACGTCCTGGGCTGTATCCTTCCCGCTTGTAAAATCTATTTCCCAGGAGGTATCGAAGCTAAAATAAGGTTTGCAAATCAGTTTGGGGTGAAAGATACAGCAGAAAAACACAGGAAGTTTCCTATCAACTACAATCCACAACTTTTGGTGAAAGAAAGGGACACAGTGAAATCTCCAGGCAGTTAAATCTCCATCAAATGCCAGAACAGCCCAAGGAAGAAGTGGTGAATAAAAAGCACGTGCTAAATATTTTTGTCCCAGTAATAAAACATTTACTAGAGCAAGCAGAAAGTAAATGCACAGCTGATAAAGAAAACATCACAATCTCACAAAAACCTGACAGTTTCTGATCCTTCTTTCAGTAGAAACAAGACAGAGGTGGGTGCTGACATGTTTCAACAAAATAGTTCTTCCTTTCCTTGGTGGCGTGAAAGAAAAAAGTTAAAAAACGGATAACACACACGAGTTAAAAATGGTCAAGCAAGATTTTACAGTTTTCAGTACATGTGTCCAATATGGGGCGATATTCGAGCTGTTCCATTTCATCAATCACTTTTCAAGTTCTCCCTAAAGGCTTCTGAGCAGCAGGTCCCTGAATTTCTAAACGAAGCCTCTTCATTTAGCTGCGCTTCATGGGGGTCACCAGCCTCTTGACTTTTGGGGCATATCAACATTTTTTCCCTTTTTTGTTTTGAATTTGAAGAAAGCACTCAGCCCTTTCATAACAGAGGGCGCATAGGCACAGCAGAGAGAGAAGTTTGCTATGCAGGCTGCCACCAAAATGCAGGTTATTAGGAAAGAGGAGGTTCTTTAAAAGAAAAAAATACCTGGGCAATGGGATTGGGATTGATGTACTGACCACAAACAAGCCAGGGAGTCCATCCTTTACTACCTGTGAATTTGTGGTTAGCTGGGCTGGAGAAGGATCCCTTGAACAGCTCCATTAAAAAAAAAAATTAAAAGGAAATGAAAGAAAAATCAACTTGCTTCATGCCACCTTCAGCAACGCAAACTGATACATTCTTACTCACTGGGGAGAGATGTTAGGGGCAACCTGGAGACCAAATTACTTAGGGATAAGAGAATACGTGAAGAGATTGGGGAAGAACTCACCATACTGAACAAACTGCTGAAAGATTAATGTTTAACAGGCAGGTCCTGAGCATCTCTAGATGGGCTGTTTTTTTTAAACGTGAAAGCTGGTTAAGAAAAGACTACTTTATACTTCTATGGACAACAGTTGCTTAACATTCCAAAGGACACGAAACAGCTTCTTGCTCGTCAAGAAGATCTGTTCAAATCTGGCAGAGAGTCACTTGAGCACTGAATGTTTAAAAGCAGAACCCAGGGAGCTTTATCAAAATGATTTCTCTTGGACTAAGCATTGTGTGTACACATCACCAGAGTGAACCTGTGCGCAGATGTACCGGCCCATGCTTGCACGGGGAGTTTTCACCGTTTCCTTCTCCTCCCCCAGCTGCTCAACAAACAGTTACCAAAAACCCCAAGAAATCCTCTGGAAAAAAAAGACAACACTACCCGCAGAGATTCCAGGCTGTGAAACACCAGCTTTTAACTGTCCCACCGGCTCTTCTTACGTTTTGGGGGCTCTGGGACAGCAAAACCATCTGTCTTGTTGTCTCGGCTGTTGGCATCCTTCCTGTTCTCCCCATTCCTGTTCTCGTTGCTCCTGCCCTCGTTGCTGTTCCTGCTGTCACCGTTATTGCGATTGCCACCGCTCATATCAGCGAAGTGCCGGCTTTCACCGTGGCGATGGTTGTCGCCGTGTCGGCCCTCTCCATGGCGATAAGCGTCACTGTGGCGACCGCCTCCTTCTCCATGGCGTTGCACATCGTGGCGTTGAGCATCGTGGCGCTGCACATCGTTGTAGCGACCACCTCCCTCTCCGCGACCACCTACCTCTCCACGGCGCGGGATTTCGTTGTGGCGACTGTTCCGGTTGTCATTGTATCGTTCTCTGACAATGCCACCGCCGCCACCAGCAGCAGCCATGCCGGTGCCGCCGCAGCCGATGCCTTCTCGATTGTTGGCGCTGGCGTTTGCGTTGTTGAAGCCCTGTGCTCCGACGCTCGGGAAGGAGGGAACGCTGCTCAAATTCCCTGTGCTGGTGAAACCCGGAACACCCTTTGCTGCCGCAGCGGCTGCAATTGGGCTGTCAGGATTTGCAGCGTTTTGCTGTGCTGAACTTGTTGGTACCGAGTTCAAGCTGCCAGCACTGGTCCAGCCGCTGGCACCAGCAGCGGAGCTCCCAGTCTTTTGGTTATTTAAGCTTGCAGCAACGAAGTGGCTCTTATACTGGGACTGACGGCAAGAGACAAAGAAAAAAGAGAGCACATTTGCATCTACGCTGCACGACACAACACAACCATCGTGCATAGACAAGCCTGTCTTAAACTCTGGGGAGCCCCTAGGAAAAAGATTTCCTGTAAAAAGTCACTCCTGGAGTGATTACATTCCTGCTGTGCTTATAAACACAGAATTAGTAACGGACATCTGCTACCAGACCTCAGAAAGGAGGGAGCTCCTATATCGTGGGGTTGATTTTTACACTGAAGAGAAAGGGTTTCTCCATTCCCCATTTCTTTTGATTGCAATTACACGATTGCTGCTTAGCAACCTAAGTAGGATCAAGCCTAGGAGCAGAAGCCAGAAGGGAGGAAGAGCAAAGAGGCAGCAGAAAACAAAGCAAGTTTGGCAAATTAACTTTTCCAGGTTATGTCCTTTCCTCTTGAGTTAGACCTTGGAGTACAAGTAGTGATCAAACCAACCTGAAAAGCTGCTTTCATTGCCGTAAGTCTGTCTCCCATTGCCCCAGTAGATGGCTTGTATGCCTCGTAGTTACTCATCACGCTATTGTTGTTTCCACGGTCCTAAGAAAAAAGACAAAAGATAACCGGAGAGATTTATTCAACACGGAGACTTCTGATTCAACCGTTCTCTGAATCTATCTTCTCTGAATCGCTCGACAAGAGGATCACAGCAGAGGACAGTTTCACTTCAGGTATTTCTGATACTAACTCTGAAAGATCCCGAGCTATGAAAACATTTGAAAGCAGATGCTATACTCCAGTACTAAGATTCTTTTTAACTAAAGAGTAGTCAATACTAAATTTAAAAGTTTAGAGAATCTGTGAACAACTTCTTCAGCACCTCTACTTACAGAATTTTCTGATCCCAGACCAGGACGTTCACGGTATCCTAAACCACCACCACCGATATTCAGCTTCTTGCCTTTTCCTCCTTTGAAACGTGATTTCCGGAACCACGGGTTCTGTACAATAGAAGGACAAACACTTCTCAACATGGGGAATAAGAAGCTTCATAAATGCATGTAATGAGGCTTGGAAAAGAAGGATTTTGAGCATTTTGAAAGAAAAATGTAAATACACTGTTTCCCTTTCAACAACACAGCTGTTGCGAGGGGATGGGATGTGACAGACAACAGCACTTGCAAACTAAGCTGTAGACAGTTCTGTCATGTGGGTCTGAAGCTTCTAGTTTTCCTAAAAAGCATTTATAACAAATTTTTTGTTTTGAGCTTTCATTCATTTTAAAGTTTTAGGGGTTTGCATTCTAATCAATCCAGGAAGAAATGCAATTTCTAATGCCATTCACTTAGCTACTCTGCACTTGCTCATATTTTTTTAAAATGATTTATTGATTTAGCTCACTGCCCAACTAAGGAGAAATGAGGTTCTGTCAGCAAAACTTCCTCCAACAAGCAATGGCCAGGAAAGGGCAGCCCAACCAGACCTCCTCCAGGTTTTTAAATAATGGTTGGCACCAGCATTCTTTATGCCCTAGAGTTTCTTCAAACCTGAAGAAGCCAAACTTCTATACTCTCCTCTCAAAGGCACCCTGTGGAGCTCTGCCTCACAAATTCTGTCTCTTCTGAAAATGCTGCGTCTGTGTCTCAGAAAAAATAATTTACTTCTAGTGGCCAAGCTGCTTGGCAATGAAGCCACAAGCATGCTAATCCCTCTCTGAATTTGGGAATTACCAAAAAGCCCTTGCTCTCTAGCAGCTACACGGGCAGCAAAAGGCAAGAACTTAAAAGAGCTGATGAGTACAGTGGCACAAGTCCAATTGCTTCAGCTATCCGTCATACCTATATATAGCAAGCCATAAATGCATATCAAAAATCAGATTGTAATGAGATAATGGACCTGGAGTGTTCTGCTGGCATCAGCTAGATCACAGCTCCTAATTTCCTAAGCAGTGCCTGACTCCAAAATAGATTGGATATTGTGTTCCAAAATCTACATGTGTTCAATAGATTCTTTCAAAGGTCATTAAAAACACTAGTTAAAAACACTATAGATCGTCAAAAGGTCACTGCTAACACATGATGCAGCCAGAAACAAGTCCCTGAGCTCCTGATTTTGTGCTAATCATGGAAGGCACCTTCCCCTACTCAAGAAGTTTTGCTTGTTCGTACCTGCATTGCTAGATCCAACAGCTCTTTGGAAACGTGTTGATTAGCGCCTTCCAGGTTCCTGACCAGGTCACCAGCAAAGTTACTGTCTTTGGGAGTCAGCAGAGTGTAGGCGACTCCCTTCTCGCCTGCTCTGCCAGTACGACCAATCCTATGGGTGTGCGTATCTATGTCCCGAGCCACGTCGTAATTGATGACGGTCTTAATGGAAGGAATATCTAACCCACGAGCTGTAATAAAGGACAATATAGCGCTAAGTGTGATTATCCCAAATTAACTCAAAGCAACCCCATTCAGACCAGCACACCACTTAATTCTGCTCCAGTGTACAAAAGGAGTTTCCACAGGAACACACCCCCATTAAGACACCCTTCAGAGGCTAAAACTCTGTTATTTTAAGCGTAGCAATATCTACTCCAAGAGTCACATGTTACACTAATCTCGAAGTTCACAGGGTTGGAGATGGAAGAAATCTCTTTCAATGACTGTTTTTCCAAGGAAGAGAGAGGGCTTTACTAAAGGACACTGAAATTCACTCTTTGTTCAGCTAAACGTCTGGGTACAAAAGCTGTTCCAGAGAAGGCTTCAAGTGTGTCCATCTCTTCTTCATTTAAGCATGCGTAATGTGTCATCTGATTAACGAATACCAACTACTGCCTTAAGAAACAGCTTATTTTCTTTTTGTATATTAAAAAATATCTCCCAGACTGTAACTTAAACATCATTAGAAGACTTAACAAATAAAACTTCTTGCTAATACTGTGTATGCCTGAAAAAAAACCACCTGGAACACAGAAGCCAACCTTGTTGCCTTCCACTGAAATGTGTTAGCCCTTCTGCTGATATTCACAATTTGTACGAGCTGCTGTTTCTTAGAATGTCTCATACCTGCCACATCAGTAGCTACCAGTATTGGGATTCCCTTTTTCTTAAATTCTGAAATGACTTTATTCCTTTCACTCTGGTCCATGTCACCATGAAGCAGCCCCAGATTATGATCCTCCTGTTTGAGGTTGTTGGCCAACTCTTCCGCATTTGCCTTCTTGGTGACAAACAGGAGGACGCTCCCAGAAGATGTGAACTCCACGAGGCGTCGAGTCAGCCAGTTCCACTTGCTGGGGCCAGAGGGGAAAATCTCCACAATTTGAGTAACATCTTCATTTGCCTAAAGGGAGAAATAAGTAATAAAGCAGGACAGAAAGGACAGCGTGGCAAAGAAATACAGATGGCAGAATAAAATGAGGGATTTAGGTGTGAGAATAAAAAGTGACCAAAATTCTCCTTTAAAAGAGGTTTCAGCTCTCATCTAATTGCTGATCACTTCCACAGTGCGGAAAAGACATAAGTTAAATGAGCTACTCTGTGCTAAATCCAAGAGAAGCGAAGCGCAGCCTTTGTCATGACACAGTTCAGCGCCCTGTTGATCTAAAGATGGGTATTGCAATTTAGATGCTCTTGCGACAGATGCTGTTAACATCTAAAATAGAGCGTGCGAGAGCAGGGGCTGAGATGGAGAGGATGCTTCTCAGTAGAATTTATTCACATGGTGAATTAAGCATTAAGCACAAAGCATTTGCTCTTAAATATAAACGATGACCACTGCAGTTTAACATAAATTTCAGGCAACAGAAACAGGATGGTTCATTTCTCCAGTTGGCTGAGAAATAACGTGGAATTACCTCTCCAATGTCCCCCTGCACAACTCGAATTGGGTCGATCAGGATATCTCGAGCCAATTTCTCAATCTTCTTCCTGAAAGTGGCACTGAACAAAAGGGCTAAAAGAAAAACAGTATTTGAACTCCTTGAAAAATGAACTTTCTTTCAGAACTGGGAAAACACAGCAGAGATCTCGTGAACGAGGACCTGTACTGGATGTCAGTGATCTGAAGCTACAGCCTATTTTACCCGTTTTAATGGAAATTATCAAGCACACTATTAAAATAGCTCAGAGCGGAAACACATTTCTTGGTATCCGAAATAAGATGAACTTTTTTTTCAGGGCAGTTTAGAACGCACAATCTAAAAGCATATGAACATTAATTCAGCTAATTTAATTTCTTCTTTGTGTAAAGTCCGCAGAGAGATTACAGACTGCTGAATGGCATGGTTAGACACCCACGCTTCACACGTGCTCCCTCCCAACAGCCCACACTGAAAAGAAACACCAGTGGTTGTGTAAAGGACAATAAATCCAAGCTCTGCTCCCAGTTCCGAACAGGCAGCCCACCACACAGGAGTTTTGTTGGAAATGTGCATATACTTACTCTGTCTGTCAGGACGTACGTGGCTTGCAATTGATCTGACCTGATATTCTAGAAAGGAGAGGGAAAAAATGTTCTAATCAGCATTGTACACTCATTATTTAGTAGAATAACTCAAACTACAACTTCATTGCTTTAACAAATAACCACAGAGTGAGTGCTTCTCACTCAATATTTAATTTGATTATGACCTCCAGGTGCTCTTTGCTTCGCAATGGAAGTTCCTTCGCTGTACAAAGAAACTTTTGGAAGTTTCTTCAGGAAAAAATTCTGTAAGTAAAGATTTGTATGTCCTGCCAGGGTCTCCCTCCGTTTGCGGTATTATTATAATACTGTCAAATCTTTGCTATGCCCTATGATGCTTGAGTACATGTTCAAAATCACAGAGATCTGAATGATCAAACCTCTTCCAGTGAAGCAGTAAGTTCTTGTAACACCACTGGTTCGTACACACACAAGCAAAGCACTGAAGTGATTTGCCCAAAAGTTATTCAGCAACTTTAATATAAAAATCAGGGTTTCTGGACTTCAGCATCAACAGGGCTTCGCTGATCTCTTTATAGCAACAGACATCAGACCATTAAACATGAGTTTTGTCTATAAAGGGTTTGCTTAATGTATTTTCAAGTATACGAAGCTACAGAGGTCATAAACAGTCCTACAAAGGTGGGAACTGGACACCACTGTTTTCCAAAACGGCGACCTTTGTTCATTACATACCAAAACCCATATCGAACATCCTGTCAGCTTCATCTAACACAAGGTAAGTGACTCTTTGGAGGTTTGTAGCTTTCTTTTTCACATGATCAATCAGACGACCCTATTAAAAAATAAAGAAAAAAAGCCAAGTTTTTAATGCACATTTAGAAAAATGTTAGAATATGCAACCTTTAAGCACTTAACTGCTCTTTACCCTCACTTCCAAGAGACTTCGAACAGAAAACATCTCAAGGCTTCAGTCTAGAAGTGTCAATATTCAAGTCACAGAAACTCTTCAAACTCTCACCAACTACGCTTGACAAGCTGAATTTTAGGACTGTTTTTTAAGCTTAACAGTGCCGAGATCATAAAATTCCTCAGTCTTCACTACAACTCCATTTTAAATGTGAACTGGCTACTTAATCCCACAATTTCTGGCAAGGAGGTGTTTCATATTTTGTTTTCTTCCCTAGTACTCCAATAAATAGCCACAATAAAACTTCCTCCAGCATTTGCTTCTCAGTTTTGCCCAAGTTTGTAACGAGCTTTTGCAATGAGCAAAGCTAGTTGACAGTGGTGCTCCTTTACATCACTGGTTCAGCATCAACACCCATTCCGATCCAGGGTTTCAACTCTTCAGTGATTCAGGAAGATGGCACTCAAGTTCACGACATTCTGGGAATTTTCTTCATTAATTTAAGGCTCAGCAATCAATCAGTACCACACACAACTGACACTGATTCAAGCAGATCTTGCTTCCTACTCTGTCTTCTACTGGAGATCATACCTAATATTTCACTCAATTTCTCTTGGGAGAAGAATAAACCCAGTATATTCGCTTCAACATCTGATAACCTGCAAAGAACCTAGATTTCATTGACCAGAGAACAAATCCTGCTTCATCAATAGTAATAAAAATCTGTCTCAACTTCAGTTAAGCAACAAAAATATGGTACTGGGCGCATACAGGTACTTACTGGTGTGCAGACGACGATCTCCGCTCCCTCCTGGAGGGCTTTGGCTTGCTCCCACATGCTCCCTCCTCCGTACACAGCTACAGAGCGCAGATTATACGCCTTACCGAAGCGCTTACATTCAGAATGGATCTGATAAATTTTAAACAAAGCACATCGCCATTCACGTTAGAGCTGGGAAAATATACCTACCTTGGAAATATATTCCAGCTCCCGAAAGCCACTTTTCAGCTAATAATTTAATGAAATGATTCAGAAATCCTCAGGGCTGAATACTTCAATACTTGTGGATAATTTCCAATAAATTATTTGGGAAACCTATCCAGGCATCCAGTTCTAATTTAACCTGCAGGCTCTATCCTTTTACACATAGGATTTGCGGCTATGCATCCATAGTATTCTTAATACTTAGGAATAATATGGGACCACTGTGCAAAAATTTACAATTTCAGATTTGTCGTGATCCTTCATCAAAAAGAGGTGTAGGAGAGAAGTGTGAGCTCACATTGGAGTCATAATCCTAACGCACAGTTTTGTCGAATAGTTTACTGAGGTTCTCTGGTAACTTCTGCCCAGAATTTTGTCATCTTCTGTAAGAACAGCGTGGAATGTAAACGCTTCTATACACACCTACCTGTTGGCAAAGCTCTCTGGTTGGACACACGATCACGGCAATGGGACCATCCCCTGGCTGAAGCTCCTTTTGATCCATGATGTGAATCAGCATTGGCCAGATGAAAGCTGCTGTTTTCCCACTTCCAGTCTTCGCTATCCCAATCATATCTCTGCCACTGAGGGCAACCGGAACACCCTAAAAATAAGGAGATTCTAAACCCATATTATGCCTACCTTAGCATCTTCTTGTGCTATATTTTACGCGAAAACTCAGATAACACGAGAAAAGCACATTACAGAGGACTCATAGCAACGCACATCAATGCTTACACAGTTTTATCGCCAAGTTCAGATCTGAATTAGTTTGTTTTGAGGCCTGGAAGGAATTATGTTATGACTGTTGGTGACCTACACGAAATCAATGTTTGGGCACAGTACGACATCCCAAGGATATTTACATGTCCACAAATACATCTTGTCTGACTCTAAGAATGCTAAAACCAAATTCTCTGGGCCTGTTCTTTCTGTAACCTGAAGTGCTCAGTTCATCCCTACTGTCGCTATAAGGACCTTAGTTATAATCACATTATTGATCACCGTAATTACTTATGGTAATCAATCTATATATGCAGTAGAATCCCTTTTGCTTGCACAGCTCTTCAAGGAATGACCAGTTAGATGGTCCAGCTCACAGGGCTTTTATTCTAACTGCCAAAAGAAATTTTAAAATTGCCTTGTTGCATAGCTCTTCTAGTTACAAGACTTTCAAACAGAAACTGTTTAAAAATACAAATTATTCTTCTCCATGACAGCTCTACATAGGAAACTAGAATTGTACACATTCTCACATGCACCCAGGACCTTTGCCTGCATTCTATTAATTCTGCTAAGGTGTTAGAGACGCGACAATGCTCACCTGACACTGTATAGGAGTGGGCTGGGTGTACTCAGATTTCCTAATTTGATGCATAAGTTGCTCATCAAACCCAAAGTGAGCAAAACTACTGGCAGGCCTTGGAGGAGCAGCACCGGAGACCTTAGAAACAGAAATAGATGTTTGTTCATGAACAGTAAGAGAAAAACAAAGAGCAATCTGTACAAAAATGAAAAAAGTGTGTCTCCACCTCTGTAAAGGGCTTTTTATTTTTTGAATAGATGTAAGTTTTACTGGGTGCAAATTCCAGATGTGTTGTGTAAATAGGACTTTCAAGTATAAAAATTTAGATAAATTGCCAATGAATTTAAGCTACCAAACAGCCTATCTACCTCCTCGTATAACTGGTCTTCCTCTTTCCCAAATAATTCCCTTCACAGAAATGCACCGCACTAACACGTCACAAATGGTGAAGAACTAATTCTTGTGTATAGTATTTCCAGTTTCAATTCCTAGTTCTTTAGTCCAAATGCAACCACACAACTGGCAATCTTGGGTGCCCACTTTGACAAGTCCAGAGAAAACTTTTAAGAACTGCAGAGGAAAACCAAGCTCCCTTAAATCAAAGTTACTGAGGGTATCCAGGAGGCTTGGGACGAGTTTCCTGTGGACATCTTCATTAAAACTATTAAGACAGTCCAAAAAAATAAAGCTTTTATGACCAGCTTACCCGGAGATTTAGCTTGTGACGTAACTCCACCACTTGCTGTGGGGTGAGAGTGGTGATCTCCTCATGCTCATCGTAGAAATTTTTCTCAAACGGTGGATATTCAATCTGCAAGGGTAATTAGTTAGTCCAGGACTCAAGATTCTCTCTGTACACTTAGTTTTGGAGGGGAAGGGTCCTTTTGAGAAAAAGTTCTTAACTGTCAGCAAGAACATTTGTTTAATATGAAGCAATTTCAAAGATTTTTAGTATGACTTACGTAGCTCAGCACTGAAATATTATAGAGACAGAAGCGTGTTTCAATCTACTTCTTAGCTCCTGCTTTCTAGAATGCCTCAGAACACAAAGGAATAAACTTCCTCCTACCTCTGAATGGTCAATAGGTGGAAGAGGATCAATGATTTTTTTGGACGGTGCAATCGGATTCCCATCACTATCATACTCCAAGTTATCCTCTTCCTCTTCTTGGACCACACCAGCAGTGGGGTTTTCAGCCATGTAGCGAAAATAAGCTTCCTGCAGCAAAACATATGGGTAAAATCACATACAACAGAATGCAAAAATACGACGTTTGTTTAAATGATGCATATGCTAGATGGCTGTTTGCTTTCACACCCACCATTGAGGAAAAATAAAAACAACAAAAACATTCACTAGAACTGATTCTTCTAATAAACACCAACAGTTATGTTCAAAAGAAGGACAAGTACAAATGAAGAAAAGAAAGCGTCAGACCACAAAATGCTCTCAAAACCCAAACTTCTTCTCTTACATGCCTTCTAAACAACTCCTTCTATTAAGACTTGTTATGCTTAAACAGAATAATCTATTCTTATTTCCACATGAGCAAAGTACAAATGCTGCAGGTTTTTAAAGCGAGATCACAATATTACTAAGCATATGATGTTTACACTTTTTTAAACACACTATGCCAAAGAGTTTCTCCACTTCCCCTAAATAGACTCTAAAAAATTAAAATATTTATATTTTTCACTGAGAGACTCAACAGGAAATGGGAAAGAAACTATTTCAGAAAAGTCCTTCAACACAAAACCAGGTTAGAAGTCACTGTCACATGTCACCTTTCCAGCTTACAAATAAGTACGTGTCTCACAGAATCTCTCTGGCACACCAAGACACTCTCCTGGAAGAAACACCAGTCTCCCTTGACCAAATTGGAAGCAAAGATGAAAAGCCAAGACAACCCTTCTACGCTCTGCATTACTGCAAGTAACACAATAGTTATTAATTACAAGTTACTAGCAAGGTACATTTTGAAATGAAGCTTTTTCTCTTTGCTGACTATTTCTGTTACAGCGATGCCTATAATCCTCAGACAGAACTGGAGCTCCTCTTAAAATAAAGAGCAAAAAGCCTGACTCTTGCCCTTAACAGACAGGAAATTTCACTGCAAGCAGCCTCCACAGTTTAACAACCTCTCCCTGGTGCTCCATGTTAGTTGATTCTGCTAATTTTAAATTTGATGAGACTCTCAGATACTGAAAAACCTGTACAGGAAGTTGAAATTCAAATTGACTGAAAAAATATCTTCTCAAACGGAGTGAATAAGAATGAAATTGTCTCCTAATATATATATTTTTTTAAGCGAAACACCGAGAAGGGTAGAGACAGCAGGGTAACAACTAGAGTTTCCTGCTGAAATGTCCGGATACCGCATGCGATACTGGAGCTTTGTTTGTACCTAGTAGTTATATATCTGGGGAAGGAAGATTAAAAAAATAACATAACAAACAAAAAAGAAGATAGAAAGACTGCATAGGAACTCACTTGGTCATCTTCCTCTTCAATGTCATCTCGAATACCCCTGGAAAAACAAGCGGAGAAAAAAAACTTCCCTGCAAGTGTTCCACAAACTCAGCTCCATACTTGCATTTGATTAGTGCTGAGCTCCGTATTTGGTGGAAGACACAACACTAAAACTCAGTAACATTCATAATCCCAGCCCATGGAGTTTTTATATTTGATGCCAACCATCACGGCAACCCTGCAAAGACTTATTTTTACTTCTATTAACGAGACTGAAAGATTAGGACTCCGTCTTCCCAGTAGAAGCCACATCAAAGATCATCCTGGTCTAAGCTCTTGATGCTACAGAAGTCTCATAACTGAAGAGGAATATGAGCCAGGAAGAGCAAATCCAGTTCAGAACTTCCCCAGGTGGTGATTTGGATCCGGTGTTCTGTTTCAGGACCAGGTATAATCTGATCAACCCCATGCAATGCAAATTCTACCAATGTATCTGACATTTATATAAAGAATTAACAGCATCATTACTTCCTTGTTCAAAACAGATAGATAAGCTCTAAAAATGTAAACTGTTTTTAAAAATGTGAACTGTTTTTAAACTCCAAATTTAGTATCTCAATTGTCACATGCTACCTAATGTATCAGCTTTTCAGGGAACGTCTCAAAACCTTGTCCAAGTTCGGAAGAATCTCCAGCACTACAGGTACAGCAGCACTGAGTTATTTTGTTCATATAAACTTAATTTGAAACCAAAGCATCCTGATCACTGCAAGGATGAGGAGAGAAGAAAAACTATTCAGGTCGATCTGGAAGGTGGTAGCAGAACAATGTGCTGCCCCAATTTCTGTGGCCTAGAAAGGCTTCTCATGTGAGGTAACTCTTAGTGTTGTCACATTTTACTGTACAATGCCACCATGGGTTCTTCCCTCCTCTCATTCAATTTTAATTGCACAGAACTTTACCCGAGGGGGATATCATGCACTGATTAATGCTGTTTACTAGGTATACATTATATTGTCTACAGAACAACCATCATCAACAAAATGCATTGGAATTCTCTTAGCACCATACAAGACACAGGCAGGCATGGGAATTATAAAAGAGAACTTACTTAACAATCTTTTTTTCTTTGTCTTTATCTTCAAGTCTCTTCATGTCTCGAGCAGCTTGATCCTAACAGGTCATAAAATTATGACATGTTAAAAAAAACAAGATGATAAAACATGGGAGGGAAAAATGTTCCTACAAAGCTAGACTATCATGCTACAGAGACAACACTTTTCGGACTAAACTTTCTCTTCCTCTATATCTTATTATGCTACACAAATTGTCTTACTAATTCCTTTGAAATGTATATACTGCAACTTTGTGGCAATGTTGTTGAAAAAACACATTCTCTGCGTTTCTCCTGCAAACACTGTGATAGAATCCAGCAAATAAGAGAACTGTAGCTAAGAAACAGTTCATGGTAAATACAAAACATTTCAATTCAGGTAGTGAAAAATGCACAAAACCTTAATTTCATATTCCGAGACACGCAAAGCTCTTTGTTGTATTGTTTTGACACGCTCAAAACAGTTAAATAGTTAAGCTACTGTAAATCATATCCAAACTCTCCCTATCTAATCCATCTTTGAGTTTAATGAACACAGCATCTTGCATAAAAAACAAAAGGTAAGCGACATTCTGAATACAGCTGCCAAAGCCATGAGTGACATTTGCTGCTCCTGACTGGAGAGAAGTACGGCCAGAGAAATTAATAAACATTTCATGAGTCGGGTCTTGCCTCCACTTCAGCCATGAATGCTTCCAGAGGATCATCGTCGCTGTCAGAATCTGCTGATTTGGAATGAAACTGCTGGCGAGTGGGGGAATTCTCTGCGGGAATGTACGGCAATTCCACATTGCTGGAATCTTCCTCTTCATCCTCAAAGTATCTGAAAAGAAACAAAAAACGGCCCAGTCAGCACACAGTCTACAGCACCATGCTGCCTTTCATGGTTTCTGAGTTAAGTCAAGCTTCCTGTGCTGAGATGGATAATGAAAGTCAGTATATAAATAGGAAAATATGTTGAAGTGTATCTATTTCTTTATTCACGTTGTAAGCTAAAAGTGGTGGAAGGGCAAATAGATGTTATGGAACTGATCGTGATGGGCTGACACCCATAGGAAGGGGAAATAACTGGTTCTGGGCAACACCAAAATCTGCTGCAGAGCAGGGATGGGAGTTCCTGCAGGTGACTAACTCAGTTTTTCTTGATAATATTACCATAAGGCTACTGGAGTTCTGTTACACTGTGATGTAGCGTTAGATTATTTATCCTCAAGCAGTTATTTCTAAATAACTAAACCTTGTAAATGTTACAGATACTTTCCCTGACCTTGGAAACGTTCAAACACTAAAATCTAGAGCTGGATAAACACAAGAAATAACCCTACTTACGCATTCTCTTCATCAAAATTTGCTCGCTTTGACCCAATTTTATAGAAAGAAGGCAGCTGAGGAGGTCCTGATTTCGCAAATGCAGCAGAAGAGCCGGCTGTTCCAAAAGCACTATGAGACTGCTGAGAGAGTTTAGGCTCCTCTTTCTTCCCAGGTGTTATGGCAAATCCACCAAAACCAAAGCCTCTCTTAGTACCAGGTCCACCTTTATTCCAATTCATGATGTCCCCAGTATATCTGTTAAAATCAGAACAGACAAATTATTCCCTTTACTGCTTTAGGCAGTTATTATATATAACTGTCACAATTTTTCCTGTAAGCGGATAACTTCAGTCATGATAGAGAGATCTGTGGAAATGTGGCTGACAAGTGTTTGATCTGCTTCCCAAAAACGATTTGGGCTTTGTTCTTTTCTTGTAAGTATGAACATACTCACAATTTGAAAAAATAATAAAACAAGGAGGTTGTCTTCTGAAACAGATGATTACTTAAGCATATTTAAGATGTTGCCTGTCTTGTCTGTTCTGCAATCTAAGACAAACAGACCCAAGGCCAGAACTTTGAACATCAGGAGAAGCAAGAGATTAAAAGTCAACTCCATATATATATTTTGCATGTCTGTACAGTCCCATCCTGGAGCACTTCAGGCCTTTGTAAACACCACACGACTGCAATCCAGACACCTCCAGAAAAGTGGGCCCACAGCAGCACATGGCTCCGTTACGAGACAAGGCACACTTCTGCCAAAAAATCGACCCCCTCTTCTTATAAAAGCACCTTTAGCCATATAAATGTTCTCCAACTTACATTTTTCAAACCACGTTTTAAATACTCCACATAACATGTTTGCTCAGAACTTGGTTTTCTGAGTTAGCTGAACAGAAGACTGAACTGATATACTAAGATTTTACATTTCCCATTTCAAGGAATTTAATGATTTCACCTGCGTTGTCAAGTAAGTTATACCTTTAAGGCAGCAAAAGACAGTACAACGCCCACTGTTTTCAAGTACATTATAATTAAGTGGCCCAAAGGCTACAAATCTTATTAAGCAAGTCCTCACATTCAATGAGAATCCTCCAATGAGATCAGAATTCACTGTCAAGAGAAACGACTTCCAAATAATCTGTAAGTAAATACTGCTACTGCTCCCTGTGCAGGGCATTTACTAGCTTGGGACTTGCTCAATAAATCTCAAGTCTAGATCACAGCTCACTAGGAGATTTTGGGGAAAACTGCTGTTCAGTTCTCCATGGTAGCAGCTGACTCCGGTATCGTGTTCTCCCACTTGCACTGACACACCTTGCAGCTTTCACACCTGCAGATGCCTGGCAAATAAGAGATCAAAATGTACAACAAACGGATGAAAGGTGGAACTTTGCACTTCTGCTGCTGACAGCCCAGCGAGCAATCTTTTAAGTCATAGCATCTGACTTTAAGGATTCTTCCTCATTGAACTTACTGGCTTTTTTCCCCCTCCTACCATCCCAGAAAATAAAATCATTATTTTATCCTGTCGTAAGTACGAAATTTGGTCTGTTTGCCCATGGAGCCCATTGGTGAGAGTACAGGGAGAGGGTTCCTAGAGAACAGCAGAGACCACAGGCTGACTGTCGCCGCTCTGCTTCCCTGCAAATGCCGTTCCGAGGGACAAAACATGAAGGTACAGGCACTATCTCCAGGTTCCCTGGATCTGAGGGATACGCAGCGATATGCCTCAGCTGCTCCCGTTTCAGGCGGTCGCTGAAGAGAGAAGGGACCCCCCCCGCCCGCGGAGACGGCCCTTCCCTGGGCACAGCGGGGCAGGAGCCAGGCGGTCCGGCACCGCGGGAGTCCCCTACCCCGAGACAGGTGCTGCGGAGTGAGCAGCAGCTCTCCGGGACACCGGGCCCTGCTCGGGGCTGGTAGCGGGGCCCCTTACAGGCCTTCCCGCCCGTGGGGCCCCGGCACACTGGGGCGGGCCCTTTGTGCGGGCCAGGCCCAGGCTGCCCGAGCCAGCACTAGGCCGCGGTCCCGCCAGCTCCGGCCTGCGGGGGCCGCCGGGGAAGGAACCGCTGAGCCGTCCCGGCCCGCCCGGCCCCGCACCCCCTCACTCACCCCTCGGGCACCGCAGCCGCTTCTGCCGCCGCTTCCCCGGTTACCGGGGGGGTGGGGGGGGTGTGGAGACGCGACGTACCTACGCACCAGCGTGCGTGCGTGACGCGCTGAGGTCAACACGTCCCGCGGAGCATGCGCGCTGACGGCAGGTGAAGCCACAAGAGGAGGGCGGTAGAACCGGGCAAGATATGAGCGCCCAGGGCAAGACGTGAGCGTACCGGGCCGGCCTCACTGGCAGCCCCGAGGCCGTGCAGGGGGTACCGGAGCCCAGCTGCTGCCTCAGTCGCGGGGCTGTGGGTTCTTTTCCCGCTGCCCACGCGTGTGTACCCGCACACCTGCGCACTTCAGCGCGGGCGGCTCGCAGTGCGCATGCGCTACGGAAAGCACGTAGGCTGCGCCGCTTGCGGGTGCTGAGCGGAGCCTGGAGGGCCGGGCCTAAGCGGCGGCGGCGCCGCGTGACTCAGGTAACGCGGCCCCGGGCCGGCTCCCGCAGCGGCAGCTCCGCGCCCTGGTGGGCCACCCCGCTCCCGCCTCCCCGGCCGGGCCAGCCTCGCCCCCCTTCCCCACTCCCCGTTACTGGCCACCCTTGGCCCCGTAGTGCCCCTGAGAGGGGCGGCCTGGCCCTGAGGGCGTGAGGGGCCTGGGCTGTCACCCGCAGAAGCAGGAGGCGCTGGCAGCGGGGTCGGGGGGCCTAGAGCCCCCAGCAACCCCTCTGGAGCCTCCAGCACCCTTCTGGGGTTCCCAGAACTCTTCTGGGGCCAGGAGTGGGACAGGGGGAAGGCAAAGCGGGGGTGTGGGGCAAGAGAGGGGGCCCTGGGGCGGTGGGAAACCATGGAGCTGATTTTTCCCCTCACTAACCGTGACTTGTATCCCTGGAAGGAGCTGCAAACGGAGGCGTCTGCCTGGAGCCAGGGAATCTGCAGGACCGGGAGCAGCTCCTGCGGTGGGTGTCCCTGATTTAGCAGTTCATGGCAGGGGCCAAGTGCCTCTCCCTTCCTTCTCCCCTGTGCGGAGATCAGTGGATGAACTGGCTCCTCTCGTAAGGGAAAGTCGGTGGCTTATAGATCACGGAGCTTCTGCTGAAGTATATTCTGCTTCATGGGTTGTTTGTATGTAGAACGTATTCTGCCTGTGATAAATGGCTGAGTTAGGAGCATGTCCTAGTTTTCACCTCTCTCTAGTTCAACTGTGTTTTGGAATCAGCTGCGGAATTTCATTTTGCATAAAGCTTTATGGAGTTGGAGGGTTTTCTACTCCAAGAGTCTCAAAATTCGTGTTGTGAAACTGCTGGGGTTTGGTTGAGCAGGTGTCTCTGTTGGCCTGGCGTTTTTAACCTCTGAATGCAAATTCTGTCATACGTAAATAGTGTTCTATTTTTTCTGTTAAAAATAACATAAAACTGTGGCATACCCAAACGATGTGCTAAGTTCACGGGCTCTGCTTGCTGTAATTCCCATCTTTAATGTTCTTGGGAATGTGTTCTGTTGTTTTGCTAGAATGAGAACCATTTGACAAAGCATTTATTTTAGCCATCCTTGTCATTTGTAGCAGTGGCTTCCCTGCGTGTGGTACTGAGAGGAGTGCTGGTCTAATTTAGAAACAAATCATTTCTATTTCAAGTTTTTAAGAGAACAATCTCATTAACATTCAAGTTCCCACTCAGATGTGGTTGCGTGAGGGAGTAAAATGAGCCTTCCTGCCAAGTCTGATGCAGCCGATCCTCTGTAGCTGTCTGTGAAATGCAGCAGGAGGGTTATTTCTGCCTTTTCAGGCCCTTGGTTTGGATCTTGGTAACGTAGTTCTCGGTGATGTACAGTCTGAGGGGGAGATGGGACTGTTTCGAGATAAAGCAGAAAAGGCACAGGAAGCTGAGGGTAAAAAAAAAAAAAAGGTGAATGGCTAAACTGTCTCTGCAGGTTTCTGGGAGATCAGGAGAAAGAGCTTTAGTCTCGTGAGCTGTAGTTTACTGTTGTTTTGGGAACCGGTGCAATATCCATCATCTTCCTGATTTTATTTTTGTGGAGTTTACAACAAAAGACATCTGCCTCTAACCAGAAATAGTGCTGAGATGTGATGGGACCTGATTCTGAGCGTGCAGTCTAGAAGATCAGAAGATGAGCACTTCTAAATGAGCAGAGGCTGTTGGAGCATTGCTCTTTAAAGTAAATTAACTAAGGGCATTTTAATATTTGCTGCTGTTGTCACACATTCACTCATCTGATTGCGTCTAATTGCGAATTAATAACAACTGTAGGCACAGTGTGTGGTCTTTGAAATGAGCTGGCAGTGCTGACTGACTGAGCGATGCTGATGGAGAGTCAGTTTTAGAACAGAACATCTCTGCTTCCAGAACTTGCTCACCTGAACCGCTTGGCCAGGTGTGAACTTGCTGCTGCCTCAGCTGCTCCTGCTAGCAGAGAGTCTAGAACCTCAACTTCAAAGTTTTTTTTTTCTTCTAAGAATATTCACTTTATACAGAAGATGGCAAGATCAGGCAGGGGGTTATTTTTCACTCTGTTCTGACCCCAACAGTGTTTTTAAATTGTTCGTGCAAGTTTGGCATTACTGGAGGTGTGATGTAACAAAATTGATGATGATTTTTTGCAATGTTTGGTATATTTTTTTTTTCAGTAAAAATGAAGAATTTATATCTTTTTATTGCTGTCCTGCTCATCCCATGGAGTTTTGCTTTGGCAAAGTATGATGAATTTGAGGATGGAGATGACATTATGGAATATGATGATAATGACTTTGCTGAATTTGAAGATGTTAATGAAGATGCAGTCACTGAGTCTCCTCAGAGGATCATCACTACAGAAGATGATGAAGAAGAAGCCACTGTA
The DNA here is from genome assembly GCA_013399365.1 of Pampusana beccarii. Taxonomy (NCBI): domain Eukaryota; kingdom Metazoa; phylum Chordata; class Aves; order Columbiformes; family Columbidae; genus Pampusana; species Pampusana beccarii. The sequence goes on along the minus strand of VWYH01011072.1, from coordinate 218,632 downwards.
GAGCTTGAAGGTCAGGATGACAATCAGGAAGACTTTGATGCAGATACACAGGTAATGCCTCATCTGCTTCCTCTATGTGTTTCTCACCTTATCGTTTTGGATTTTGCTTACTGGGCGTTGGATTTTCATGCTGTTTGTGATTTTGTCTTTTAGGAAGGTGATACTGAGAGTGAACCATATGATGATGAGGAATTTGAAGGCTATGAAGAGAAACCAGATGCATCTCCTAGCAAAAATAAAGACCCCATAACAATAGTTAATGTAGGTATAAATGTTGATCTGCTTTCTATCTGGTGTTTCATCACTTTTTTTTTAAGTGGTATGTTAGTAATGTCATTCATGTTGGGACGAAGCTTCTTCAGCCTTTTCCAAATTGTTTGTGTATATGGCATCTGCTCATTCAATACGTAAAAGAGTTTCCATTTGCTCGCCGTAGGTCCCCGCTCATCTTCAGAACAGCTGGGAGAGTTATTACATGGAGATCCTGATGGTAACAGGTCTTCTCGCTTACATCATGAATTACATCATTGGGAAGAACAAAAACAATCGTCTGGCTCATGCATGGTTCAATACTCACAAGGAACTGCTAGAAAGCAACTTTGCTCTTGTTGGTGAGTCCCATAATGACTAGGATCTCATTTTAGTTTATTTGAATAAAGCTGATTTTAGAGCAGCATGTAGGCTATAGAGACAGTAACTTTTTCTATGCAGATACATGATTGCACTAATGACAGCTCTGTGTCAAACAGCAGTACTGAAATTAGGATATGGGGTTGTAGTATAAATTATTGATAACCATCATAGTGATAGTGAAGTTATCCAGCAACGACTGAGCTCTAAGCCTATTGATGAACGTCGGTGTTTAAATTTGTGATTTTTAGATCGCAGTTCTCTTTCACTGTTGTTTTCTTCAGGTGATGATGGCACTAATAAAGAAGCTACAAGCACTGGGAAACTAAATCAAGAAAATGAACACATCTATAACTTGTGGTGCTCTGGAAGGGTGTGCTGTGAAGGAATGCTCATCCAGCTAAAGGTAACGATGAGGGAGTTTGTACCTGTCACTAGTTTTCAGGTCTTCTCTTCCAGTTTGAGCAACAAAGAGTCCCAGCTGAATTCTTCTGCTCACATTCAGACACATTCAGGGTTCTGAATATGGACACGTGAAGGGAAGTCTGGTGGACTAGAGATCCGTACAGGCCTGTGTTGTGTCCACTGAAGCAGGTAAGAGTGGATGCTTACAGGAGTGTAGAAACCAGAAGTATAGCGTAAATGGCGGTAACTGGATGCTGAAGAGCCCAGCTGCCATTCAGAGGGACTTTAGTGTGCTGGAGGAATGGACCAACAGGAATTCCAGTGAAATACAACAGATTAAATACAAAGTCCTGCACTTGGGATGAAACAGCCCCACATGTTGGTTCAGCTCTTAACTTGAGGGAACAAGGCTCTGAGAAACGCATTTAATGCAGAAAATAGACCTGCTTTTGAGCAGTACAGGTGACTTCCAAAGGGCCCTTCAAGCTAAATTATTCTATGAAAAATACCTACTTACCACTGTCCAGTTTTTCCTTGAGCCCCACTATCTGCCAATGAAGTGCTGCACTCGAGGTATATTTAACTATCTTCTGTGTTTACAAACTTGTGGTTTTAGTTTCTCAAGAGACAAGACCTACTGAATGTTCTTGCGCGCATGATGAGGCCAGCTTCTGACCAAGTGGTACGTACTCAGCCCTTTAGATTAGCTGCTGTGTTCCTTCGGTTCTGCTCTGCTGCTTTTGATTGTTCTTATGACACACAAGTGAGCTGCTAGGTGTCTTTTTATAGTATTTCGTATTTTCCAGTTCAGGAACTGTCAAAACATTCAGAAAGAATAATTCATATTTATTTTCTGCTTGTGAAATGCAAACTGCTGATGACTGGGAATTGTTTTATCTAGGGGGTTTATTGTTTGAATGGTTTTGTGAGCAGTCTTATCATGCTTCAAGACCTCATCTTGATAAAAAGTGGTTTCACAAAAGGCAGAGTACGTCATATAAATCTGATCAGGGCTAATAACGTTCTGTCCCACAGCAAATAAAAGTAACGATGAATGATGAAGATATGGACACCTATGTGTTTGCTGTTGGAACAAGAAAAGCACTGGTGCGACTTCAGAAAGAGATGCAGGACCTGGTATGTTCACATCGGGAGTACTGACGTGATATATAATAGGACATAAGAACCTCTAATATGTAGATTGTTCAGCTGTTCCCAAGAAAGTAAGCACTTGTGACTGACCTGTTGGAATCCGTGTGTGGGGAAAAGATATTGATAAAGCCTATTGATACTGCATGCTTTAATATACGCTTGACACGTCCCCAGCCAGACTGAGTGACTGAGTTAGTATATTGTTTCTTATCAGGTACTTTTAGGGGTCCCCCTGTTCTGGAACAGTTTGGTCTGATAAGATACAAGCTTGTGTTTTTCTTTATTTCTCCATATTATCTTTGGAACAGAGTGAGTTCTGCAGTGATAAACCTAAGTCTGGTGCAAAATATGGGCTTCCTGATTCGCTGGCTATCTTGTCGGAGATGGGGGAAGTCACGGAGGGAATGATGGACGCTAAGGTAATCTTGAATGAATTAGTACAAACCTTCCATGGTAACCCTGGCACGCACAGCCTGTATGAAACAGTTCTAATCTTTATCTCCTGTAAACATCACAACAGGAGAGCCAAGTGGCCCTAGTGAGATCTAGAGAAATCAAGACTCTAAGGAAACTTAAGGGCTGGAAGAAGGATGTAATTCTCACACCTTTATTCCTTTTACATAGCAACTGCTATTCTAATGTGAACTGCAGACTTAAAGCTGCCTTTCAAAGCCTGGCAGTTACTTCAACAGCCAGTTCGAAGGAGGGTGTTGATGGTGTGTCTGCAGGTCCTCAAAACTGACATCTGTTATCAAATGAATTGGAAAATTTGAAATGAGAGAATGAGAGTTATGTATCTGAGTTGCTCACGTTAATTCCATGCATTGAGGCCCATTCTAGCAAAAGCTGAAAAACCCTGACAGTTTAAATTTTACTGTCATTATGACAAGCTGAGCACAGCAATTTTCTGAGTGATATATGGACACTTTGGCAAACGCATATGGAGTGAGTAGGCTGCAGATGGATTTGTGTTGGCAAAAACTAACTCCAGTTTCTCTTTTAGATGATACATTTCCTCACGCACTATGCTGACAAGATTGAGTCCGTCCAATTCTCGGACCAGTTCTCCGGTCCAAAACTTATGCAAGAGTACGTATAAAGCCAGATCTCTCCTCCCAGTAGCTGTTGTAACACTAAGCGAAACAGAGGTGAACAAACTTGTTTGCAGTGTGAAGCCTGCTGGAATGCACACAAAGAGAAATAGGGAGCAAAGGTGAAACAGGTGAATAAATACACCCTCAATGCTTCCAAACGCTGCATTAGTTTAGAAGATCAAGGTACTGTATTGCCTTAATATTTATTTTAGTGGGCTGGTTACGTTGTAGTTTGGGCAGCCACAAATTTCAGATAACACATGGCAGCTCCAGTGTACACAGCTGCATGGAAAACAAATGAGTAATTCCCCTAAGGGTATGGGGCATGTTAGAGTTTAAAGGCCAAGAAATAACACTGCAGGAGGAGAACTCAACACATTAACTTACATGCTATTTGGATGCATTGAGAACTAGGTTTAAGTAAAGTCTGCAGTGTTAGAAAATAAAGTAAGAAATCAAGGCTGCTTGCCATTCCCTACCTGATAATGACTAAACATTCTCTGTTGAATCCATCGCTTGGGCACTTTTGGTCAGCTTGATTCTCAGTTGTGCTTCAGAAATACACAGATGTGGTATTTCTCCTGTTTCTCCAAGCCTCCTAGTCTTGAGGTGCTTTTAGGTGCAGCTTCAGGACTGCCAAGTGGTGGGTGATTGATCTTCTCTGAATTACCATGTAGGTTTTTGCAAGGGTGTATTATGCTCACAGGTATATAAATAAATGATCCATATCAAATCTTGAAACTGCCCTCCAGAAAAAGGATTTAATTGATTTAATCATAAGGCAGCAGTATGTGTACCTTGTACTGAAATCTCTAGGCTTTGGAGGATCTGTGAAATGCAGGTCTGGCTTTCTTACATTAGAATACTGTGGGGTTTTGGGCAGTGAAGACTTGAATTCTTTAGAATTTTGGTTTTTTCCTAACATTTATAGAAGATCTGTAGTGGTATCAAAACCAGGGCATATGTAAAACTGAATGTAATTAAAAGTACACAGGCCTTCTTAGGGCTCAGGTGAGCTCTGATAATCAGATGGCATGATGGTATTAGTGTGTTTTTACATTAATGCCTTTTCACTGCATGCTTCTGACTGAAACACTTCAGAAATCTGAATAGTTTTTTGAAACTTAAATTTGGGTTACAGCCAGGCTTTTAATCTCAGTTATTTTACTTGAGTAGTTTGCAAGTGTCTCTTGGTTCTTGATGAGCTTTTCCCTAACAATGTTAAGTATTTTGTGTGCCTGTATTTTTCTTCACTCATTCCAGACACTTTTTTTCTTTCCTACCAGGGAGGGTCAGCTTACAAAACTGCCCGAAACTAAAAAGACACTTTTGTTTACATTTAACGGTAAGAGAACTGGTGTAAATGGGTGTATGTGTATTCAGGAGAGTGTTGTGCTTTATTTGTGCAAGTCACACACTCAAGTTCTGTCATCTGTAGAAGACAATGTATGATGAGTGACTTTGGTGCATGTAAAAGCATCATTGATTGATTAACAAGTAAACAGAAGGCAGCAGTAACACTGGGGACTGGGTGGCATATTGTCATAACAGGATATTCAATCTTGCTGTTATTGATGTTAGTTCATACTCAGGTCTCCGCTGGTGGTTGTATGAGGACAGTGTTGGAAGATGGCTTGTTTTTAAGCCACATGCCTTCCAGTTTGAGCTTATGCAGAGTTACTTGTTTAACCCTGGTTTGAAATAAAAACAGTGGTTGAGAATCTATTCTAGAAAAGGCCCATAATTCTCTTCAAAATTCAAGGCCATAGCTCCCAGTGAAGCTAATGTCAGAGCTTGAATTCAACGCTTATATTTGTATTTTGTTCTAATAAAACTAAGAACGAATGTGTGGGGGAAATGTGCCTGTCACTGTGTGAGGATTGTAAATGTGCTTGCCAAAGCTAAACGCCTCTCTTGGTTGGTTATGTCCTTCCTAGAGAGGAGGATAAGAACATCCTTCTTTCATGAATGGTGTGAGCAATAGGGAAAGCACATTATAGCAAGTAGAAAAATCCTGCCAACCTCTCTGGATTAACAAGAAACTCTTTCATTTCAGTGCCTGGTTCAGGCAACACTTCCCCAAAGGACATGGAGTCTTTGCTGCCTCTGATGAGCATGGTTATCTACTGCATTGACAAAGCAAAGAAGTTCCGGCTGAACAGAGAAGTAAGTAGTGTATATTTTTCGGTCTCCTGAATATTGTATGAATTGCAACCATTATAATGGATCCTTAAGAATGGGAGCTATATGTTTCTAGTAAGACTATCAGAGATAGTGCATCCTTCTCATGGGGAACCTGTATTAACTGCATTTGCTTTTCTCTGTGTGAAGGGTAAACAAAAAGCTGATAAGAACAGGGCTCGCGTGGAAGAGAACTTCCTTAAACTGACTCACGTGCAAAGACAGGAGGCTGCCCAGTCACGTCGAGAGGAGAAGAAACGAGCAGAGAAGGAGCGAATAATGAATGAAGAGGATCCTGAAAAACAGCGTCGGCTGGAGGTGAGATGGATTTGCTACTGCAAAATTTCTCCTATGGTATCTCCACGGCTGCATGTAGGTATTCCAGCACCAGCCAACTTTTGATTTCTTATGGGCTGGAAGGCAGACGAACTGTCAGGGTATGTGCTGCCAGTTTCTGAAATATGTGAAGGTGTCCAGTGAGGAGCCAGCTCAGGCGGTCCGAGGTGTGAACCCAAGTACTGGAGGGTGTTGTTGTTGTTGTTTGGTTCTTCCAAAACTATCAACTTGCTCTTTGAAGAGCTCACCCATGTTCATTCCGGTCTCTGTGTCCTTGCCTACAGGAAGCGGCTTTGCGGCGTGAGCAGAAGAAACTTGAGAAGAAGCAGATGAAGATGAAGCAAATCAAAGTGAAAGCTATGTGACTCCAGTGTGAGAGGCGTCTTAGTGCCACCTGCAGAATTTTAATTCCCAGGGTACAAAGACCTACTGAACTCCATAATCCTACACTTTGAACACTAACAGCCATTAAGAGAAATGTTCCTTGCATTGGTGTTACTTATTTAAGTATTACAGCAACATGCAGGTGTATGTAGAGAGCTTTGTCTCGGCAATTTTATTCCAGGTGGTATAAATTTTTGCTACTTGTCTAAGAAAAAAACTGCAATATTCTCGAATGCTCTTTGTCATTTGTTCTTTAAAACCAGAAGATTGTAAGCCTGTCCACGTGTGCTGATAACATACTCATGCTTTGGTTTTAAACTTTGGTTTTAGTTATTGGGAGGGATGGGGGAAAACCTTAAGGGGAGGAAAACTGCACAATAAACATTTACTGTGCATTTATTTGCATTAAGCTTGTAAAGGCACAAAACTTAGAGCCTTCCATACACAGTATGGATTCTTCAGGGATTTAAGTCCAGTAGAATAGAAATTTTTTTTATTTTTTTTTTCTTTTACAAATGACGGACTGAAACTGTATTAGGTCACCTGTGGGCATGATTGGCATAAAATTACATGGGTTAGATATGAGGGAATGGAACACATGAACAGTTTCCCACTCGTGGTTTTGAATGCTGCAAGCTTAATACAATGTGAGGTCTGTGATGTCAGCATGGTGTTTCTTCAGGAATGAGTGCATGGTGACTTAGCAGCTTCAACCAGCTTTCCTTGAATATTTTTAACTGTACAAGTTTGCCTGAAAAACCTTTTCTCCTGATCTCAGCAGCTGTTTTCTAGTTCACTCCAGCCAGAAGCAAGATTCAGTGAGGTATCTGCAATTGCCAATTTCCCCAAGCGAGTAAAAACATTTCAGAGGACACATATCCTCTTCATCTGGTAAATGATCACTTTAGGTTTTTGAATATAAATGGGGAGAATGAAGTGAATGCCTCCGCGCAAGCACTTCGCTAACAGAGAGCTCTGCATTTTATAAATGCTTCCAGTCTAGAAGGCATTTTATTGGTGCTTGTAAAAGACTTTTAACAGTTTTGTGGGGAAACAATGTCTTGCATTTTCTTGTTCAATACTTGCTGCAAACTTGGTACTGAGGCAATAAGAATGAGCTGCTGTTGAAACAGCAATTGCTTAAACGTCTTGTTCCAGCATGGGATACTTCACACTGATTTAAATGCAAATGTCTGTAACCTGATACATGCAAATACATTAATTTTATAATGGTTGGTAAAATTATTTAAAACCAAAACTAATGCAGATTATATGAAATTTAAGCACTATTTAGCTTTAAAGATTAATATGGTATTGTTTCACAAAGGTCTTTGAAAGGAAATATTAATTTGTGCTCTTTTGAGTGAATGGACAGCTTTCCTGAAGTCCCATACATTTGTGGGCCATGGCAGCTAATTTTGTAATATGAACAATCTACAGAAGAGTAAAATATAATTAAAACACTCCACCTGCCTACTTTACTTGGCTGGACTCCGTGTTCCTTTCATCTCGTAGAATCTCAAAGCTTTGTCAGTGTGAGTATTTTAACATGCAGCAGCTGGTGTTCTCTCTGCTGTCATGTTGGTGGCAGCGATTCTTCCCCAGGAGCGCAGTGAGGCCCTGGAACAGCTGTGGATGCCCCGCTCCTGGAACTATTCAAGGCCAGACAGAGATGTCCTTGCGCATTGCAGCATTTGGAACTAGATGATCTTTAAGGTTCCAACCCAAACCATTCTGTCATTGCTGCCACCCAGGGGCTGCTCCCTGTGAGGGTGGTGGTTGCTGAGGGTGGGCCTGTAACTGGAGGAAGAAGTCTCTCCGCTTGTGCAGGCAGATGGACGATTTACCCCCTGCGCTCAAGGACGGGGCCGTTCAGGCCCTGCAGCAGTGCCGTGGGCGGGCAGGCCCCGTTCCCGTCCCCGATGAGCGGCTGGACCGGCGGCGGGATCGCAGCCTCGACCGCTTCCTCAGCGCCCCAAGATGGCGCCGGCCGCTTCCCGCCTCACAGCCGGCGTCAGCGCGCGACCCGCCGAGCGCCCGCGTCACGTGACGACGCGCTGACGTCACGCGCGCAGCGTCCGCAGCCGGTAAGCGGCGTCCGCAGCCCGAGCGGCGGGTGAGGGGCCCAGGGGGGCTGGGAGCGGGAGGTCGTTGCCCTGAGGGGCCGCCGAGGCCCCGGGACGGTATTTCCCTCTTTCCGCGCTCCCCTGGCACCCTCCCGGCCTGGGGCTGCCGAGCCCCGGGTGGGCCGGGGCGGGTGAGCGCTGTGGGGCTCGGGGTGACCCGCTCTTTACCTGCAGGTTGCCCGTTTTTTCCCCACCCCCGAGCTGCGTGAGGTAAAACAAACGCGGATTCCATGTCTTTTCTTGTAAGTAAACCCGAGCGGATTAGGGTGAGTGTTGAACACCTTCCAGCTTCCCTCAGCCGTCGGTAGAACTTGCCTTGCGCTTGTGCAGGGCCGGCTCCTGGAAAGCACCTGAAAGTCACATTAAAACGCGTTAATTATAGGGCAGGGGATCGATGTGCAAACTAGGAGCTAATTAAAAAAAAAACAAAAACAACCCAAAACAACAAACCCAAAACAGCTGGGCTGAGGTATTTATTGCTTGCACACCTGTATCTCATTGGTGTGCGGTGCAAGATGTTTGTAATGGGTGTTGCAATTAAGAAAAAGTGCAGTAATGCTCATTTTTTCGTCCCTTTAAGAATTATTGCCTCACCTGTGTCGCACCAACAGTTTCTTTTTTTAAACTTAGTTTGGAAAGCCAAGCACAACAGCTTTGTTTCATGCCGCATTTTAAAGGGAGGAAGTTTTCATGTAAGAAAACACTCTTAATGCCATGAAGTGATATCATTATATGTGATTTTTGAGTTGTCGTCACCTAAAGGCTCCTTGGTGCTTTCTGGGACTGGCTTACCTTGCACTAATCAACATCAGCTATTTTTTTCAGTTATTTTATCAAGTAGACAAATTCTCGTGGAGTGTTTATGATTGTTTGATGCTAACTTCATGATCAACTCTGCATATATAGTTTTTTTTCTTGAATAGAATGGTAGAAAAGTTCTCTGCACAACCTAATGCTTGCTTTGAATTTTAAGCATGAATTCTGGATGAGAACAATGGCTTTAAAATATTTATGTTCTGATTTTGCATTCGGTCAATAGGTACATAGCCAAAATATTTCAGTTCGCAAAGACATCAGCTCATTGTAAATACTTGAACTTTTTTTTACACCTGTTACACCCAAACAAACTTTTATTTGTCTATTTAAAAGAGTTATAGCATGCTTATTATTTTTGCTGCATGTGCATGTATGAAAGCTCTTGTTTGATTGGTCTAAAATGATATTAAATTTATTGCAAGTGCATGTTGGTTGGGAAAAGCAGTAGCACTGGGTGGTTGCGGGGCACAACAAGAGAAAATCCTCGTCCAAAGTAAGGATGTAACTGTTGTAGCTAATCAGCTTCAGATCACAGCAGAATCCTTGATTCTCTTACTTTTTTTTTTTTGTGGGGAAAGGGGGAAAAAAACTTATCTCTAGATGAAAGAACTAATTATCTGAGGGATTTTTATTTTGTCTTTCAGCGGTGGGTGTCTGAAAAGTTCATTGTTGAGGGCTTAAGAGAGTTCGAACTGTTTGGAGGTAAGTTTTCCTCTCATTAGAGGACCTTGTCAGAAATGTTTTATTTTAGCCACAAGGTCTATTAATTTAGTTGTTAATATGTATCTTAACAATAAGAGCAATGAATAAATCTGGTTGCAGCACCAGATCTGATCATTCAGGCTGGCTGACCATGTAAAGTTAATGTGAAAGCGTCCAAGATCTAGCAAGTTATTTAGAAATCAATGTCATGTTGATGGCAGTACTATTATATTTTCAGACCCTGCATTCTGTATTTCTTAGCGTAACAAGCAAAATTGCCCACTAGGATGCAGAATTCCTGATCAGGGACATAGAAGCTGACCAGAGCATAGGAAAGATGTCCAGGTCTGGAGCTTCCAGGTGGAATGGAGGAATTTTCACTACTTTAAATAAACTTTAGATAGTATCTTCTGTATTTAAGTGAAGTAGATATGTCATTTTTAAATGTGTTTAGAGGTACAAGAAAAAAATTGTCACATTACTTATATGAACAGTTGCACTATTTGAATCTCTTTAATCCCCATACTTGTACTACAATTTGTTTTTAGTGCTGCAACCTCATGTGTAAATTGTGTAAAAGAAAATATTGTATATATTTGGTATCAAATAATATAATGCAGGGTTATTTACTCAGTTTTCCAACTATATTTTTAATGGGTCTCTGTTGAACACAACATGGTGAACAATTAATTTCTTTACTCCAGAGCAGCCTCCGGGTGACTCTCGGAGAAAAGTAAGTGGCTTTTGCAGGCTGTGGTGCTGTGGTTCATTGCATGGAGATTATTATTCCTTGTGGAAGTTTGATTTTTGTTTTTCTCTTAGTTATATATTTCATCTCTATATTTAGCTCTACAAGTGTGGAAACAGGTTTCACCCTGGAGTTGAGATTTTGGTGTGTGGTTTTCAAATGATACGTGACAAGTCAAAACTTTCAACTTCATCTCTTGGATTTGTATTTGTGTCATTTTTCCCTCTCTCCCAGCCCATCAAGGGTCTTTTTTTTTTTTTTTGAGATTATTTAGATCTGATTCTGCAGAGATGCTGATATGTTATAGCACTCTTTTAGAATAAACACGCTGGATCATAATGAACAATGCTTATAGAATAACACTACTTGTGATAGAATATATTTGTCAAATGATTTCCCACCTGTCCGCACTGTACTGAAACATTTCTGTGTGCAGGTGTTGCTTTAGTTGAAGCTAATTACAAACACAAATTAAATGTGATTTGATCATAACTGTGTCAGTTCAAGCTGCTTATAATTGATTTTTGTGCCAGTGTCTGTAATTCACTGGCACAAACAAAGCTGAAAATATGAGATGTATATGGAATGTTTTGTATAAAGGCAGGTAAATTCACGCCTTTTTAAAAAATTTCTGAGCGTTATGCGTATGCTGGACAGGAAACAAATTGAGATTATCATCTGTTTGGTTTTTGTTAAAGTATTCTCTTGGGGTTTGGTCACCTCTGTAGTGGTATCGCTGAGTTTCATTTTGATTTTTACATCTAAATAAAAGCTTACTTCTTCCAGCAGGGCTGTAGAAAAAGGTCGATAATTTGGGGAGAGGGATGGGAGGAAAATTTTTGTTGCATCTGTTGAAAGTGAGTGAGGGAATGAGGAGGTGGAGAGGACGGCTGCAGAACAAAAGTGATATTCCCTCTTGCTAACTCAGACGAACGCGATTTGGCAAATGCAGATCCTTGCTATCATCACATAACTGATCTTCTTACGGCATTTATGACACTAGTTGCCTTTCAAAGTTTAATGTCCTTAAATCTATCTCAAATTAAAATCAGACCAGCAAGCTGGAAAGCGAGCTCTTAATGAACGTCCTGCCATGAAGCTGGTTATATGTGGCTTCATTTTGCAGCTGCTTTTGACCATACACCAAAAGTTGTCCTGTGTGAAACCGCTGAGGAGCTTTTTTTCAGTATTTCATAAATGACATTTCTGTTTAACTTTTTGTTTTAAACTCTTGTACATTGTTAATAAATCTCTGGTAGAGCTCCTTTTGCATTAACTCTCAGTTACTGGTCACTGCTAACATGAAGAGAGGTGAGTGACAACATCTGATGTGCTGGAAGACTTTTTAAAAGGGAATTTACAGTATTTTTCCATTACTGTTGAAACAGCCTACACTATTAATAAGATTTTTTTTTTTTTTGCATCTCCTTTTTTGGCTTATGCTATATCTCGAGTGGACTTTAATAAAGCAAACCACTTACATATTGCTGAGCGTTTCACCAGCTGTCATTGCTCCATAACGCTGCTTTCATTTCCTTGGTGGTGCCTTTCTGCTTCAGAGGTTTCCATCTGCCTGTGTCTCTCTCCTGGCAATCTTGCTGTTGACAGGACTGTGAAATTGCTGGAAAAAGTCATGAATGATACAATTGAAGTCAGAATTGACAGGCATCTTTACCAGAAGTTTGAAATTTGAAAGGAAAGGTGCTGCCTGTTCTCAGCCAAGCAACAGCGCTGTGTTAGGACTAGGGGAAAAAAAAAAGGATTGGCGACTGCTGAGATCTCAGGGGTTAGTTATCCTGAAATAGGACTGAGCTGCTGCGCTGGAGGTGTTTGAGCTGAAATTGCACTACAGTGCTATTCACAAATAGTAAGTTTTGCTTTTTCCCTTAACTGAAAAATACATCTATTTTAAAGTAGGCAGAGAGAGGTAAAATATGTGCTGGTCAAAGTCAGTTGAAAGGTGGAACTGGCAACTCCCAAAGTATATTTAGGGACCTAAAGGTAATTTACGGCAAATTAATGTCTGTGCTCATTGCACTACATTTACCCTGGACTGAGTGTAGAACAGCACGTTCCTTGTTTTTCAGCTATCGCTGTGGTGTTTCCATCTTTCAGTGCTGGAAGAGGGAGTATTTGCCATCACTCTAGGAAAATGCACGAGCCTTTTCTGCTTCATGTACCATGAGAAAAGGTCTGATAAAGGGCGTTTGCAGTTGATGAAGAATGAGGTGGAAAAAATGAGCTGGAGTTGCAAATGTCAGGAAGAGTTAATGTGCTGGAAATTTGAGATAACAAAATCTGGTCTTAGACACCAGATAAATTTGGTTCCCCATTAGGATGCTCTCCTTGTGACTTTGGAAATTTGAGGGAGCTGGAACTTGCAAGAACGCTGAAGTTTGTCTTCTCTAAAATCCTGCTTGGAAAGGTTTCTGTGCATGTAAATAAAGCAGATGGCTCAATGTCAGATGTAGTGAAGAAAAGCTGACAGGCTTGGGAGTGCTGCTTCCCTGCGTGCTGTGGGGTCTTTTATTTTTATTTCTTTTTTCTTTTTCTGTAAGCACTAATGCTTTGCAGTTAAGTTTTTGCTTTCATGTGGAGCTTCTCTTTTCATGTGTGTCCGATCTTCATATCTTGGGCTAAGCTGGTTCATCACTTGTACTGTTCAGCGAAACAGCTTCAGCTGTGCTGGTCTTAGCAGAGATGAGCAGCAGAAAAGCAGAAGCCTCAGGAACACTGAGTGCCACGGCGCAGAGAAAAGGGCTCTAAACAAAACTTCCCTTTGGCAACAGGATGGTGGCACGCAAATTTGTGATTAATGGAAGGTGAATAGTAATTGGCTTTATCCAAATATTCCTAAAGACGTTCTAGCTTACAGCAATTAAGAACCTACTTGTTACAGTTCCATGTTTTGAAACACAGATGTCTGGATCTTCTGAAATGAGGCATCTCCTGGATTTCAATTGATAAATAACTATTTAAAATTATTTTAACAGCAATTAAATTCTCTCTTCTCTATTCAGTACTGTCTCATTATTTTGAGGTGTATGATGATAATATAAGGAGCAGATGATTTTTCTAGCATGTGGTACTTCTTTTGACCTGACTTTTATTTTTTTTCCCCCCAGACAAATGAGGCGAGCTCCGAGTCGATAGCTTCTTCCCCTAAAAGGGACACCATGAGCAACTTCCTACCAGACAGCAGCTGTTACGAGTTGCTCACTATTATAGGTAAAACTACTAGTGGGCTGCAGGATCTGAAGTCTGCTTTGAAAAGAACATAACTTCTGCAGTTTTCTTGGCCTTTTCTTGATTGATTGCTTATTTTTGACGTTAGATGCTTGTCCTCTTTGATTTTAAAATAATTTGAACAAAAAATGAGATGCTAATCCTAAAGGCTTTCAGCTGAAAGTAGCATGATTTTATTTCTACCTCCATCCTGAACTTGAAAGACAGGAGAATGTTAACTGGCCAGGTGGATTTCTCTTGATGGGATATGTGCGGTATCTGATGGAACGATTACTCCTTTTCACAAGGCCAAAAATAGTTTCAGTAAATGAATGTAAAGATTATTTAAGGGTCAAGGATTGGAGTTCTCCAGAAGTGTGTGGTTCCAGAAATATTGCTGAAGCTTTAATGTCTTTCCTTTTAGGCAGAGGCTTTGAAGACTTGATGGTTGTGAACCTGGCCAGGTATAAACCCACAGGGGAGTACGTGACAGTCAGAAGAGTGAACCTGGAGGCCTGCACGAATGAAATGGTGACATTCCTGCAGGTAACACGAATCCCCTGATACCATAACACAAGTTTAGGAGAGGACAGGCAGCAAGAGCAGTGCTTATCAATACTGTGTTCATACTTCTGCATTTACAACATTGAATCAAAATATCTTCTTTTTGTATTATTATTATTTTAGGGGGAACTTCATGTTTCCAAGCTCTTCAACCACCCTAACATCGTGCCATACAAAGCAACTTTCATAGCTGAAAATGAGCTATGGGTGGTGACATCTTTCATGGCCTATGGTAAGTGGAGAGGGAATACCGTTGCCTTACCATCATATTCTGTGAAATGAAATGTAAGACATTAAGTATCTTTGGTGTTTGGGTTTTTTGTTTTTTTTTCTGACTGACTCAGAGGTGTTTTGTTTCTTTTTAGGTTCTGCAAAAGATTTGATCTGTACGCATTTTATGGATGGGATGAGTGAATTGGCTATTGCCTATATCCTCCAAGGTGTATTGAAAGCACTTGACTACATACACCATATGGGCTATGTACACAGGTATTTAGAAAAAAAAAAAAGATCCATTTATTTCTGTTGGAAGTTCTCAGAAATATTGCTCATCAAGTCAGTTTGATACTCATAGGAAATTATATCATTGATCTTACTAAAGTGTGACAGTGTCAGTGTGGAACAAACTTATCCCAAAGCCCACTGTGTATCTAAAATCACAACTGCAGCCCATGTTCACTGTCCGACTCGTTAAGGCTTTGTTCAGATACTACTGATAGTCTCCAAATTGAGACTGACCATGGCACAGGGGAATTTGCCCTGTTACTGTTGAAGGTTCTGGGTCCAGAACTTTAGTCCTGCATTTATCCTTGCCAGAAAAACATTTGGGAACCTGCAAAGCGGGTGAACAGAATCTTTAATGTTTGTAGAAGTGGTTTTGCGCAGAATTCAGAGTGGTCCTTAGGAATTGCGGCCTTTTGGTAGGAGACCGATGGAATATTGATCTGTGCATTGATTGGTCCAGTAGAGCGGACGTTACCCTTTCCATAGGTGCCCACTACAACTGCTCTTTATCTCTTTCTAAATCAGTCTCTTCACCTCTTAGCATATTTTTTTCTCTTCTCTGATAAACCTTCTCTTTTGAGAGTAAATTTCAGATGCTGAAAATTCAAGGTTATTAGAGGTTATTAATGATCCCTACTTTTATTATCTGTAGTGTTAAAGAAATCCAGCCTGCCTCAAATTCTTTGCCGTGCCCTTCTGCACTAACAGTCTTCCTGGAGATGCTGCTGCTATTTTACTCTTTTATTTTTTAGGAGTGTTAAAGCCAGCCATATCCTGATCTCTGTGGATGGGAAGGTGTACCTCTCTGGCCTGCGAAGTAACCTAAGTATGATCAACCACGGGCAGCGACTCAAAGTTGTTCATGACTTCCCCAAATACAGCATCAAAGTCCTGCCTTGGCTCAGTCCTGAAGTCTTGCAGCAGGTATGTTTAAAAAAAAATAACAGTGAGTTTGTAGTGATAAATGGTATCTCTGTATAATTTTCTGAGTTCTTATGGCATGTGTGGGGGACACAACAAAAGCCACAGGGTTACTTTTTCTTGGGATGAGCTCTATCTTTTTTTCTATCCTTTTTACCTTAAAACCAGTGACCCCTGGAAAGGGGAAACCTGTATTTCTGTCAAAAGGGACAATTGCTGAGAAGCCCATTGTCTTTTCTTTCCCTCCAGAGGGAGGTGTGCAAATGCAAGGAAGGGGAGAGGGGAGGAAGGGGAAAGGCTGGAGGAAACAGATTTGGGGCGGGCACAGGGGCAGAATTTGATCTATTTGACTACATAGTTTTCTTGTAGGTACCTCTACAGATTCTCTCTTAAAAAAGTGTTCATTAGTTGCCAGTTACCCCCAGGCAGATGCAATCTCTACTAGCTTGTTAAATAGTTGTTGCCCTTTCAACAAACAAAACAAACCACCAGCACAATAAACCCACCCATACGTGGGTTGTACTATTTCTGCTCTAATCATTTGGGTTTGATCTTCTGCATATCGAATTATGGGCGTTGCCCGTGTTCTATAACACGCAAGTCCACAAGGCTTAATTTTTCTTTTCCTTCTAGAATCTCCAGGGTTACGATGCAAAATCTGACATTTACAGCGTAGGGATAACAGCCTGCGAGCTGGCAAACGGCCACGTACCATTTAAAGACATGCCTTCTACTCAGGTAAGGCTGCAAAGCTGTTCCTTGCTCATCCTGAGCCTGGCATATAGTCCTGCCTTGCTGCACTGGGATGCAAAAACAGAAGGGTGCTGTGCCTGCCTGAATTCCCTTCTTATTGCTGCTTTTTCCATAGAATTGCAGCACTTCTGTATCGAACCTTTAGTGTCAGAATGATCGTGTCCAAATTTTGAGGACATTAGAAATCCACTGAGATATCTTAACTGTCTAATCTTTGTGTGTGTGTGATGTTGATGCCCCTTCTCTTCCAGATGCTCTTGGAAAAGCTGAATGGAACCGTTCCCTGCCTGTTAGACACCACCACGATTCCTGCTGATGAACTAACTATGAAAACCTCCCGTTCAAGTGCTAATTATGGGGTAGGCGAGAGCATGGCTATTAGCAACGTGAGAGCGGCCAACGGAGAGCCGACCCTGCACCCTTACCTTCGCACCTTCTCCACCTACTTCCATAACTTTGTAGAGCAGTGCCTCCAGCGGAACCCCGATTTCAGGTAAAGCCACATGATATCTGCTTTTCACACACCCGCACTATTCCAGCACACATTAAACTGAGAGAGCCAGCATTTTCTTTCCAAAAGTATGTAAAATAAGAGCAGTTGTTAACACTTTGAGCACTTTCTGTAAGAGCACTTTAATAATTACTTTGCAACCTTCTTTGTGGGGCAGAGTTGCTACGTGTTAGGAAAATAAACTGACCAACTTGCCTTTCTGGTCCCAGTGAGACTGTTTATCTGGTTCCCATCACGGCGAATGTCAGCAGAGAATAACGATAGGATGTGATCACAAACTGCTCTGTAGTGAGGGTAGGGTCATCTTTAGCCATGACAGACCTCTGTAGCATACCCCGCTGTACAGAAACTCTCTCTTGACCAAATTCTGGGGTGTTTAAGTAGGTAACTTGCACAGAAGAAGGTTAAACTGCTTGCATAAAACATCAGGTGAACAATAAACAGCGCTACTGGTTACAAAAGGGAGATGTCGTGTAGCTGAGACATGAGAGAGCCAGAAAGGACTCTGGTCTTTTGTTTCTTCCACTGATTTTAAACACGGATGCATTTTCTTGCATGCTTACGTTATTCTAACTCCCTTCTACAGGCCCAGCGCAGGCACTCTGCTTAATCATCCCTTCTTCAAGCAGGTAAGGAACTCATTCAATCTGTGGATAAAGAACAGGGGTTTTTCTGTAGTTTTTTTGTCCTGCTGTGTCACTGAATCAGCGGGTGGGAATGTCGAGTTGCTGTTGTTTCTGTGATCTGAAAGGATCGAGTTAGTTTGGTGACTGATTTTAGCGCAGCTTGGTAAATCTGCTGGTGAGTACTGGTCCTTAATGAGACGAGCCGGACGTGACCTGTGTGTTGCTTCCAGCTGTGCGGCAGCTCCAGCCCTGGCACGGTACGAGGCAGAGGCTCTCCTGCCCTTAAACGATTTGTCTGGCTTGATCTGAGGCTTCGGGTGGTCCTTCATGGCACCCAAATGCTGCTGAAAAGGCTGCAAAGCGCTTTGTTGTTACAAGATGCTGCGCAAAAGCCCTGCATATCTCGGTGCAGGCGGGAGGATAATCCCGTGTTCTTAATTTCTGCCTATAACCACACGTTCTGCACGTCTGTGATTGGCAACTGCGGGGTAGCGTTTCAGCAGCCGAGTTCTCTCCTTTCTGTGCAGATCAAGCGCCGTGCGTCTGAAGCGCTCCCTGAACTCCTGCGCCCTGTCACCCCCATCACCAATTTTGAAGGAACGCGGCCCCAGGATCCCAGTGGGATTTTTGGGCTGGTGTCAAACCTGGAGCAGTTGGATGTGGATGACTGGGAATTCTAGAAAAAACAGGGACTATACCTGGTTCTGGAGGAGCTTTCTGGACATTTTAATTTATCGGTCCTGTTCATAAAAGGTGATGAATTACACATAGAAGAGTTTACAGGTCCTTGGGAAGGAACTTCAACTGTCTGTTTACTTAAGAAGTAGCCTGCAAACAAATGGACAGAGCTGAGCTGGGAAAGGCTCAACCCTGAGGAACTGTGCAGTATTCCAGTGCCCAGAGCCCCAGTTCTTGCAGCTGAGCACTGGTAGATCACTTGAATGGCTTGAGTGAGTCTGTTTAGTCTCTATTTATGTTTGGTTTTTTTTTTAAGAATCACTGGCTTCCTCATATCACAGCTGAAGGCTGCGTGTCTCTCCCCTCTTTGGTTCTTTCTCTTTTCAAGGGTGCCTTAAGGGGAGGCAGGCCGCTCTTAGCTTTTGGGCATTTTCTCAGAGCTTGTCAGATTGCTGGCACAGGGGATATTTTGAGGATGGGGGAAAATAGGGATTATGTTCTGAAATGTAGTCACTGCTTTGTGATGGAAGACGGGAGGTCGAAGACAACCCGCTTTTATTCCAGGCACACTCGCTGCATCAGGCATTCCTCTGCAGCACTGGATTTTTCCAGTTCTGGAGAGAGCTTGTTCTCAGTGATTTACCCTGACACAGAGGAAAAGTAACTTCACTTTGATGCTAAATCCTCTTGCTCACGACTCCTCTTTGAACATCATGTACAGAATTGGTGTTGAACCTTCCGTTACTGTGGCTGTTCTGCCTTCCCTGACTGAACGACAGGTAAAAGCTTTTCTCACGTGGCTCCCCTCGACTCCTGGCTGTGTGACTCTCCCCTGTTCCATGGCATTTGTTGTATATTTAAGGCTTTTAGTTTGTCCCTTCCGAGGACCGTGGGTGCTGGAGGACTTTCCGCTCATCAGCGCAGCACTGACTCCAGTCCCGTAGGTGGTTGATGGGAGTAGTGGTGCTGGCAACAGGTCCCTCTTGTGTTTATAAACTGTACTTGAACCCAGATAAAGTTTGTTACTCTAGTTTTTTGCCAAAACAAATAAAATATTTCTGAAGTTTGTTTTTTTTAAGTCTGCTGTTTCTGCAAGATGATGGAGTGGATCATAAATGCCACAGGCTGGCTGTGCACATTTATTCTCATTTCCTTACTTTAATAGTGCTGCAGGCAGGAGCTTTTTGTCACAACTGCCTTCATGTTTCAAAAACATATTTCCTTCAACTAAAGCAAGAAGCTACAACCAACTGCTCATGCTCTTCTCTGGAAGTTTCAGTAGAAACGGAAAGCTGGGAGTGAGTTAGTGACGTAGTGCAGCTGTTGGGTTTGGAGATGGTTTCCCCACCAAACAGGGATGATACAAGTGTTGCCCACTGAAGTTCTAAGCCTCCTGAATTCTAGGAACCAAGAGCAGGCGGAAAGGACAGGAGGGAATGCACTGATAATAAATCACAAGTAACTGCAGCACTCTGGCCTGCTTTCCCCTGAGTTAGCATTTTAGGGTGAAGGATGAACTTCAGGCAAGCTAGTATTTCTCATTCCTTTCCACGCACAAAGATTATGGACTTAAATTAACTTAGGGTTTTATGCTTACACAGCAGCAAGAAGCAAGCAGGATCAGCGCAGTTAGGTGTGAAACAGCAGCACCTCGGTCAAAAATGAAATTATGAAGTAACTGAACATGCAGCTCCAACAGCTCCTTCCCCAGGTGCTGCTGTCCTGGTGGCAGCAGAGCCCGGCTCAGCCATGACTCTTGAGTCTGACCTTACCTGGCCTGGCTTGTGCCTTCACAAAGCAGCAGCCAAGGGGTCTGGCACAGTCAGGACACTTTTAGTAGCTGCTGGCCCCAAGGCAACTGCTGTGAGGTTTGTTTTTTTTTTTACTCCCATAAAAGCTTTATTCAGCTACATACAAAACAGTGCTCTGCTATTGCAGATCCTCTCCATGCTCTGAGTGCTGCTGCTCTTCTTCCTCCTCTTCCTCTGCTTTGTGTTTTTCCAATTTTGCCATGAGCTCTGAAAAACAGGAATCAGCAGGATGAGCCTCTGGGTGCAGGGATTTTCCCACACCAAAGCCAGGTCCTGTGACACCCATCTCCACAAGAACCAATGCACCTAGCAAAAAGATCACTTGCCCGCACAGAGGCTCAGCTGGGAGCTGTCACTGCTGAGTCCAGGGCAGCGGATGTGACAGTCACAGAATCCAGCCTGTGTTACTCAGCTGCCAGCGAGAGCGTCAGACAAGCTGCTGCCTCTGCTCCCATGGCACATCTCACCCTCCCCAGAAGCTGCACTCCCCGAGTTCCCCAGCTGGGCAGGCACAGATGCTCATTTTGCACCTACAGAGCCACCCAGGCTGTGATTCAGTGTCTCCAGGCGCTAAAGGAAGCTCTGCTGGCAGCCAAGAGCTCAGGGCCAGGCCCAGTGCCAAGGAGACGCCTCAGGAGCTGGTGCCTTTGCTGCTCCGCATGTCCCTACTAAAAGCCCTCGCTCCTCGTGGAGCCCGTTACCTTTTGCTGGGTTGAAGACGCCGTTGGTTTGCTTGTCGCAGACGTAGCAGCGCTGGGATTTGCGATAGTGTTGGAGGGCACAAGTCTCGCAGAAGTAGTGCCTACACCTGTACAGGGACAGAGAGGCCGCTGCACGTCACCAGCTACAGCCACGGTGTCCAGGAGTCCGAAATTACTGACTACCGGTCCCCAAGGGATGCAAGCGTGAGCTGCACGCAGAGTTTCCTCTGCAGCACTGTTCTCATGGAAGGTGTTTCAGCATCACTTCACTGGGGTGACAGCACAGAGCCACCAGTGAGCTCCTCCAGACCCCAGGAGCCAGCGAGACAGCCAGCAGCGTGGCAGAGGGCTGGCAGTGCCACATCCACGCTGCCCGCTCTGCCGGCAGAGTTTGTATTTGCCTCAGCAGTGAGGGACTAGTAGTCTTGATCAACGGCAGCCGCGTGGCTCCTCATGCCAAAACCACCACTTACTTGGTGACCACGGGGTTCTTGAAGGAACTTCTGCAGATGAAGCATTTGAAAGGCATATCCTCCTCGTCGCTGCTCACCTCATAGTTTTCATCATCTGTAGAGGAGAAAGTTAACCAGACTGGACAAGAGCAGAGGCGGCCAGACCAGCCCATGCGTGGAGCATGAAATATTAAATGTGCAGAGAGCACAGCAGGTGGGATTGAATCTCAGCTGGAAACAATAGAGCTCTGGCATCTGGGTGGTGCTGATGTCACTAACACATGTGGGACTGAGATATAATTAGGCCTAATGAGCCAGTGTGCTCGTTGCTCACCTCACAGCAGCAAATTCTCTTCTACCTCACCCACTCACTGCTATAAAGAGACATATCCTCCAACCCCCCTCCTATTTTTTAGATTTTCTTCCAAACCAGCTGCCACCAAACTCTTTGGTTCCAACAGAATAGAGAACTGTCTTCTACCCAACAACTGCACAGCAGTTCATGAGCAACACTCATGGGACTTGGGCCGCAGCTACGGATGCTGCGAGTGAGAAATAATGATGTGAGGTGTCCCACCTCCTGGGCATCTGGGTGTAGGAGACAGTCACATCTCCCCACACCTTGCTGCTGGGAGCTGTGCAACAGCCGAGCTGCCATTGTACAAGGAGAAAATTCTCTCTGGTGGCATCAGTGGTTCTCTAAAAGCAGCAGATTTGCTCTGTGCCATCAGTGGTTACTGGCCCCTGAACTTCTCCTGCAGCAGGGAGTTCCATGGCTTTGGAACAAAAGCGTCCTTTCTGTCTGATATTCACTCAACCCATGGCACGTGCTGTTAGAGAAGGCGAAGGACTCATTTGCTTCTTCGTGATCCCGTATCCCTAAATCACGGTCACTTCAGGGCACGGTAAGAGGCAGGACCTGGTGCCCTCACCCACCGTTAGCTCGGGGAGAGGGAGAGCAGAGGGATGTCATACCGTTGACTCCGTACCGGCCTTCATCCAGCTCCCGTTCGATCTGCCAGCCGTGTTTGTAGTCCGAGCGGTCGTGGAGGAACTTGCAGCTGTCTGAGCAGCACAAAGAAAGAGGAATGAACAGCTAGGAACGTTAACAGAACATTGCACTGAGGGGCAGCCGGAGCTTTGCCCAGCAGAAGGTGAAATCCAGTTGCTTCCCCGCCTGCCTGTGCCTGCAGCAGGCACAGGATCCCTCTCAGGGCTGACAGGTCGCGAGGATCGTGCTCTGTGTGTCACAGTGACAGCTCCAGCGTTTACACACATGAGAAGTGGGATAAGAAACAGCAAATCCCACCCCTCACATGGCCTCAGCGGCCAGAATACCTGTGGGAGAGTGGGAACGCCACAAGGGTCCCTCCCAGAACTCTTAAAAGCATTGATTAGAGGCCATAAGCTCTCAGAAAAACACAAATGACAAGAACATCATATAAAACAACTCTGCAACAGCATCACACACCAGCTCTGCAAACAAGCGTCTGTAAATCATGAACAGCCTGTCTTAGCGCCACAAATGTGGCATCACAAGCCAGCCTGGATCCCTTTGCAGACCTGGCGCAGCACATGTTCAGCTGCAGACACGATCCGCTCACCTCCGAAGCCGCAGAAGCCAGTTTCTTTGTAGTCCTTGCAGATGTCGGGCTGGTAGTCCCACCGCACCGTGGCCCGCAAGTGCTCCGGAGCGCGGATGGGTCCTTTTCTGAAAGGGTAGGAGACAAGGCTCAGGACGCCTGAGCAGCTGCGGTGGAGAAAGCCCCTGGGGGCCTGGTCAGAACCAGACACTGGACTGGTTAAGACATGAAGAAGCAGGTGGCAAAAGCCAAGTTCAAGGCCCAAACAGGTGCCTCTGGGGATGGTGCCTGAGCTTCTCTATGGCCCCACTTCTCGGAGGCTCATCCCAACGTACCTGACCATTCCCGAAGAGGCATTTCCCATTGATGTGTCCTTGGGCTTCACGTACTTCTGGTAGTTGTTAATACCACGGTAAATTTTATCATCTTCCTTTCCTCTCAGCTCCTAGGAAAAGAAAAAAAAAAAAAAAAGGTGATTAAGTATGAGGAAACATTAGTTTTCACCACTCTGACACCAGTCTCCCTTCCCAGACCTGCCTTCCGTAACACCAAGATACCAATAAAGCCAGAAAGTTCCCCTCGTTGCGTGAGTTACGCTCTTGTCTTCTCAAATTTCCAGGGAGGAAGAGACTTTTTAGTGTGCAAAAGGGGCTGAGTAAAGCACTCGTGCTCCTGCTGCAGAGCACTGGCTCTTACAGAGCACGGCTGACTCACCTCCTGGATTTTCTGGCTGCGCTCAAAGATGGCCTGGGCATCTTTCTCCTTCTCCGTGTCCAGTTCATACACCGCTGTGGCTCCCATGTCTTCTGGGCCAACAGGTTTCTGAAAAACAAGAACAACTTGTGACAAAAGCGAAGAGAAAATCTGTATGAGGTTTGAGTGGGGTCAAATCAGGCATGATTCCCACTCTATACAGCGACAGACAAGAAGGAAATAAGTCTGAAGAGGAACACGTGTTGATACCCGCTTTTAATCCCACTTGTGTCCTGCCCAAGCTCATACTAACAGGCAAAATGTCACTGGACCAAGAGGAGAGATAAGAGAAAAATCCACTGGGAAGAACAATTTAAGCTGTGCCCAACCCTTCCCAGATGATTTCTCTCCCTTTCCTGGAAATTTTGTGTGATGTTGGGCAACTCCAGTAGCATCTTGGGGTTTTAATTCCTAACTTCAAGAGGAAAAGGCCAACCTTAAATGGCCTCCTTTAGAAGCAAGGGTATCAGGAGAATAAACCTAACACAAAGTGCTTGTCTATTAAGAGAGAAGGGACAGGGAGGTGTACCTATAGATAAAAAAGGGAATGACTGATCCCACATTCTCAGAGGCAAATTCTCTCTACGAAGCGCAGGATCTGTGGGTCCCACCTGACCTCACACCGCAGAACCGCATCCTTGCCCAGTCCTTACCGCCGACCTTGTCGATTTGTAAGTGACTCCGATCTCCTTCGACGGCTCCTCATCGTCACTGCTGCTCATGGCATACGCAGGCTTCTCCTTCATGCATCCCCTGGTCTGGGGGGCAAGCAGACAGCAGGTGTGAAGGATAAAAAGCTCAAATGCTGTGTCTAGCTTGAGCTTGGCAGGCACTGCGGCTGCACCAGTGCCTGCTGCGGCTCCCTTACCTTCTGGATCATGGGGTTGGGGGTGTCCCGCCGCCGCTCCTTCCGCACCACCGTGCTGCCCTCCTCGCCGCTGCTCTCTGAGGGGTAAAGCCCAGGGGTGAGGGTGCGCCTGGGGCAGGGCTGCGGCCCAAGCGCAGTGTCTGTGGGCATCTGCTTCTTCTGCGGGCTGGGGATGCCCAGGAAAAAGGTACAGGAGGTCGGCAGAACCCCCGAGGAGGAGCCGTAGAATCACAGAATCATTTCAGTTGGAAGAGACCCTCAGGATCATTGGGTCCAACTTGAGGCCGTTTCCTCTGCTCCTGGCGCTTGTTCCTTTGGAGCAGAGCCCGACCCCCCTGGCTCCAAGCTCCTTTCAGGCAGTTCAGAGATCAGAAGGTCTCCCCTCAGCTCCTGTTCTCCAGCTGAACCCCCCAGCTCCCTCAGCCGCTCCCATCACACTTGCGCTCCTCTCCCCTCTCTCCAGTACTTCCAGTACTTCCCCGCTATCCCCCCTCACCACACGGACACCGGTACGGCCGCGGGGGGACCAGGCCCTTCCTCACCCCCCTAGGGCACCGTCACAGCCCGGCCCCCAGCGCCCTTCCCTGAGTCCCCGCCAGCCCTCACCCTGCTCCTGGTCGCTGCTGGGCCGCTTTCTCCGGCCCCTGCCCGCCGCCAGGCCCCGCTTCTTGAACACGAACCCGCACACAGCCGCCTCCTCCGCCATCTTGCGCCGCCGGCAGATGTTGTCAGCGGATAGAGCGGCACCGGAAGCGGCTCCCGCGCCGCGCAGCGCCCCCTGCGGGACAGGAGGACTGGGCGGGGAGGGAGGTGCCCCCGGAGAGGGCGCCCCCTGCTGGCGGGGGAGGGAGCGGGGCCGCGCTGGGCCGGGGGTGCCGGGTAGCGGAGCCCTCGGGGCAGCCCCGGGCCGGCCCCGCTCCCCTCTGCACCCCCCGTGTTCCCCGGGGCACCCCGGCCCTTGCCCTCGGCCTGGGAACCCGGCAGTGGAGCGGCTACGGTGAGGGGCGAGGGCCGCGGTGCCCCCAGTTCCCGTCCCCCCCATCTCCGCAGCGGGCGGGCTGCCGGGGCCGGTCGCGTCACCATAGCAACGGGAAAAGGAGCTGAGCCCCAGCACCATCACCCCGGCATCGCCCAGCCCCGTGTGTGAGGGACGGAGGGCGTGCAGGGGTGTGCGAACACGCGTGTGTGTCCGTGTGTGCACGTATGTGCTGACGTGTGCATGTGTGTGCACAGATGTGCGGGCATAGGCGTGTGTGCGTGTGCATGTGTGAGAATGCATGAGCACACTAGTGTACGTGTGCTTTTGTGTGTGCATATGTGGGTATGTACGTATGCACGTGGGTGTGCATGTGTGTGTATGTGGGTGTACATGGATGTGTGCGTGTGCACGTGTGTGCACACGCGTAAGAGTGCACGAGCACTCTAGTGTGCATGTGCTTTTGTGTGTGCATGCATATGCGTGTGCATGCGTGTATGCATGTATGTGTGCAGGTATGTATGCATGTATGTGTGCAGGTATGTATGCATGCGTGTGTGCAGGTATGTATGCATGTGGGTGTGCATGCATGTGTGCATGCATGAATGTGGGTGTGCACGCGTGTATGCACATGCATGTATGTGCAAGCCTGTGTGCATATGCCCACATACACACACGTATGTGCACACATATGCCTGTGCACGCATGGGGAGGGGACCAGCAGCCTTTTCTCCCAGCCCTTGCCTCCTCCAGACCCC
This sequence comes from Pampusana beccarii, assembly GCA_013399365.1. Classification (NCBI taxonomy): domain Eukaryota; kingdom Metazoa; phylum Chordata; class Aves; order Columbiformes; family Columbidae; genus Pampusana; species Pampusana beccarii. The sequence goes on along the minus strand of VWYH01011072.1, from coordinate 192,374 downwards.
ATCCCCACGGAGCGACACAGGGGCCAAGGGACACAGACCAAGCCCGAAGAGGGGACCTGTTTGTGCATTTGTGCCCAGGGCAGCAGGCGGGTGCTGAGCTCTCAGCGGGGCCTGTTCGCTGCAGGTTCCCGCACACCTGCCCTCCTTTCAGGGCAGTGTGGCGATGCCTTGGATGCTCTTCTGCTCTCCCCCGAGCCCAGATGGACACTGGCTTTTGCAACCCTGTGCGTGACACATGTGACCGTCCCCATCGCTGGGCCTGGATCTGCTCAGCAACAGCTAATTTTACTATCAAGTCAAATTCCTCTTTTATTTACTCTCGGTGGCAGCGAGCCTTTTCATCACAGATGCTATTTGGGCAATGCAGAGTGACAGAGGCGATAAATCATATCACCGCTGTCTCCTTGCCCGGTAAACACTGCCATAAATTCCTTAATCGTATTTTTTGTACGGGGAATTACAGACAAACTCTGCACACAAGGATCACCTGCCTCTGCCTTCAGGATTAGGGCCACCTCCAGCTGGCGTTTGGCTCTTTCCAGTAGCACCACGCTGCGTTGAGGAGCCCAGACAATAATATTTATTCCTGTATCATCATTATGAAAGCTTTCCCACCACTCCATCGCATATTTTGCCTCCACTTATGCCCCGTTGGATGGGTTCGAGGTAAAGATCTCAGAACCACAGGGTCCCTCTGCCTTTCTGCCAACTCAGGGCCATCCCGGCTTCCTCGGCTGGTCTCAAGCCACCTCCAAGTTCCTTCTAGGTTTTAACTATTAATACCGAACCTATTTATTCCTAACGTTTTGCTGCGTTTCTGAGGAAACCCCAGCCCTCCAAACTTCAGACGCTTGGTCCCAAACCCCAGGGGCGATGCGGGGGAACTGCCTTAACCATCCAGGCGGCGATTTCGCTCTCCCCATGAGAACCTGCCCTGGCAGATCTACCGACCACCTTCCACAGCACCGCTCCCACGCACGGCTCTCCCACTCCCCGTGGAGTAAACCCTGCATTTCTGAAGCCATCGCAGCTCAGTTTTGCCCCCTGGGAGGGTGAGGAGCTGGGGGCATTGGGATCCCCCTTTCCTGATGCTTCCTGATATGATCATTCCCCTGCAAATAGTTTGCTGAGGTTGGGGAGGGGGAAGGAATTTGGCTTTCGCAGACCCTGCAGGGACGAATCCTCCGGGATGTGTGCGGGAAACCTCACACGAGTGGGTTAGTGCCACGCCGAGAGACCCAGGGCCGTGTCCAGAGTCTCATCTGCACACACAGAACACGGCAAGGAGTGGGGGGGAGAGGCTGAGCAAAAGCTAATTACGCCGGGGGGGTAATTACAAGCGGGGAGGAAAACAGAGGCGAGTTCTTGGGGTTGGCGGCCGGGTCGGGGGTGCTGGGGGGGTCTGGGGAGAGGGAATCCGGGAAGAGAGGGGCTGGGGAAGGTTTGGGGTTAGAGGTTGGCTCCACACAAAGGAGCGAGCGGCTGGAAGACGGTGACGCCGAGAGCCAATCACCGCGGCAGCGCGGCGATAAAAGGGCTTGCGAGCGGCCGTGGGAGCTCGCAGGAAACCGCTCCCCACTCCCACAGCCCCGGCCTCTGCCGCGGGGACACGGGCAGCGACGACCCCCCAACGGCGGGGACGGCTGGACGGACCCACCGCCGGACAGACCAGACCCACCCTGCCGCGGCGAAACCCTCCCGTGGGGAGCATATGGTGAGTCTTGGCCGGTGGTGGAGAACAACGGGGCTGAGAGGCGGCGAAGCGGCTCGGCGGGAGACAATGATGGTCCCTGAGATGTGGGGAGCGATGGGGTTCATCCCCTGGGGAGAAAAAGAGGGAGCGAGCGGTGGGGAGGGAGAGGGAAGCGCCCGGGGAGAGAGGGATGGAGAGGAGGGAGGGATGCAAAGCCGGGGAGAGCCCCGGGAAGCAGCCCAGGAGCCCCCCAGCCGATGGGGGTTAAAACCCCCAAATCCCCCACCCCGTCCCACCCAGATGCACCGGGAACTTTTTTGCTTTGGGAGGAGGCTCGGCCGAAGCGGTTGCAGATTTAGGGTGGTGGGAAAGACAAGGGGGGTCTGTTCTGGGCCTCGCCGGGGTCGGGTTGGGGCAAGGAGACGTGTCTGAGCTCCGGGAGCTTGCTGGGGAGCGATGCTGCTGGAGGGGGGAGCGAGCACCCCCTGCCCCGTGTGAGCTGGGGGGGCTCGGGGCTTGTCCCCAGCGTCTCGTGGGAACAAGAGCGAGCACGGGCCTGCGTTCCCCGGATCCGCTGCAGCGTTTTGGGGCTCACGCTCCCCATCTGGGCTGTAATTCCCCCTTTGTTGTGTGCTGCAGTACCCCCCGGAGCGGGGGGCTGGCCAGATCCGTTTGATTGAGCTGATTGGAAAGAGCAGAGATGGAAGAAAACCTGCTAGATCCCGACTCCCTTATCCCCCTTCGTTAATGCCCGCTAATTCTCCGCGGTGTGTCTCCCGCCGCCTCCTCCAGCCTGGCTTTGAACCTTTCCAGCGACAGGTCTTTCATCACTTCCCTGGGGAGGCTGTTGCACGACTGTGAGATTTAATAAGGACACAAATACCCTGAGCTCTGACATAACCCTCGCCCAGCCAGGGATCGCCCAGGGCTTCACAAAGGAGAGCAGCTCCGTTTTCATCGCGGGGCGAAAAGGGACCAGAAAAAATGAAATTATCTGCCCTTTGTCACCCAAAAATGAGCAGCAGAGTTGGGAATTAAGTCCAGGTCTCCTGAGTCCCCATCCAGTGTTTTGAGCCAGTCTGATCTGTCTAATCCCCTGGGATCGCTTGAGACCAGCTAAACTACCTTGTAGGTCGTATTTTGGATCGATTTTCTGATGGGTTTTCGCTCATGGAGTAGGCATCGGTTTTGAAAGCACGTGATAGTTCAGCAGCCTGGATCGTGCCCTGGAAACCGGGCTTTGCCCACCGAAGACATCGTGTGGGGGCTCTCGCAGCGAAGACATCTGGTGCCCCAGCCGAGCTGTCGTGTATTTAAGGCCAGGAGCAGCACATCTGCAGAATTATTAACGTTGTTTACAAAATAACTGCAGGCCAAACGATCAAGCCTGGTCCAAAAGAGCTCCAGTGTTAACATCCTTGTTAATTGGGAGCCCCTCAAGAAGCGAATTCCCAATTAAGAAGAGCCAGCCTCTTGGGCTTTGCAAAGTGACTGGATGCATCTTCTCTTTCATACAGCTCAAAAATAGGTTTCTGACCTTTTTTAGTCGACAAAAATCCCACGAGGCTTCTCATTAGGGAAGGGAGTTCCTCTTCTGGTTTCCTTCGGCAAGTCGGTGCTGTCAGCCCACAACTACCCCTTCGGTCCTCCGCGGCGATGGAGTTTTTCTTCTATTTTCCACCATCCTCAGCTCTTGCAGGGTTGTTGTGCCACGTTCCCCCAGAGGTGTTTTGTCTTTCGCTTTCCAGCTAAGTCATTTTTTATCTGCCATCTGGGGGTGTTGCAGAGCTTACCTAGCTGTTAGCAAAAAGCTCTGGGCTGGAAAACATTAAATCTGGGGGAAGGGATTATTGCAATCAATATTAAGCACACTTTAGACGTATAGCGTGCTCCTCTGGTGTGCCCTTAACCTTCTCCATATGGCCAGCTCGAGCGTTTTCAGACACAAGGAGCCTCAGGAACCCCTGATGTGCCTCTCCAGAACTTGCTGTTATGCTTCATGTTTGGGGAAAGGGGAAATTAAAAGCAATTACAGGTCCTTTAATTGGAGTAAAAGATGAGTTCCTAGAATAAGGTTTGGGAGGAGTAATCAAAGACATGGCGCTGGGAAGCAGAATAAAGTGCAGCGTGGTTTTAACGCAAATTACGTCAAATTGGCTCCGTATCTTCCTTGGATGTGATAACCGACTTCCGAAACAACAGGGTCTCATGAATCTGGATGTAAGGAAAGCACTTGGTACAGTGGCCCAGGGAAATGATTATTTTAGGTGGAGACAGGAAAGAGGAGAAGGAAGAGGCAGCCAAATGGAAGGAGGACCCTTGGATCCTTCCCCGGGCTGGGATGCGGGGACTGAACTGCAACACGAAGCTGCTGTGACCTGGGGGGACCCCAGCGAGCGAGGGCGTTGAAGAAGAAAGAGCACCAAGGATTTGTGATGCAGGAAGAGCACAGCAGGCCAGATGTTTTCAGGGCTGCCAGAGAAGTATTTGTACCAGAACACAAAGATCTGGGGTGTCCTGCAGCGTGGTGCCCCCAGACCAGCTCACCTACCTGCAGAAGAGGCTGTAGGAACAGAGAAAACACCTTATCAGAACTGATTAAAAGGAATTGGCTTCTCCTGCTAAAAAAAGACCGATAAGGAATGTGGTTACTCTTTAGGAATCCCTCTGAGAGGCAAATATGGTGGGAGAACAACTAGGAACATAATGCCAGCACAACACTAAATGGCTGTATACTTACAGAGGAAAGCAGAAGGTGAGGGTTCCAGGTGGAGCACGGTTTATGGAAGAGATTACGGAAAAAAAGGGGAGAGAAGCAGCATGAACTGCTATTCGCCTATCGAACTTGTTTGCACCAGGTTTATATTACACTTAATTATTACTGTGCTGCAGAGCTTCCAAACCTTTCTCCCGGGGAAGCAGTTTGGCCTCATGTCCAACCTGAACCTCCCAAGCTGCAATTTTTGGCCGTCGCTGCTTGCTCTGTCACCTGCCACCGCCCCCATTTGCTCTCTGCTGGAAAAGAGGCTCTTCTCATCCTCCCAGCGGGCTTTCTGCTGGATTTCTCTGCTCTCCCTGAGCTCCTAGCGAGACAGGAGATCCAGGGAGCAGAAGCTCCATTTTTAACAGATGCCGTTAAACGTGGCCACAGCCCCAGCGCTCCGTGCTTCGATTTCTGCTACTGGAAAAGGGATGAGTCCCAGCAGCATCTCCCTGTCCTCTCTGCCCTGTCACTGAGAAGCAGGAATTGGGGACAAGCTGTGTCCCTCTTGTCTCAGGTCCTTCCAGGGCTGCTCGCCTCCCCACCAGGGACAAAGGTGGGACAGCAAAACAGGGGCTTCCCCGGGGCTCCCTCCTTGCTCGTGTGGGTCCCCCATTGTTGCCCCGACAAAGGCAGCCCTGTTCCTCCCCACAACTGTTCCTTGTCCGCGTCCCTCGGCGTTTCGGCCGCAGATTTCCTGCCCACTGGCAGCTTTTCAAGAGGCAGCCCCGGCGCGGGACGTGGATGGAAAGCGGATTAGCGGGGCGGGCGGGTGGAAGGTCGTGCGGCGCCGTGGGGTGCGGGCAGGGACAGGTCAGGAATGTGATGAACAGCGTCGTGGTGTCCACTCAATTGACCTGGCTGCTCCTCCACCCTATGTCAAACCAGCAAGAACTTGCCCTGGCCCCCAAATGCTGGTGAGGTCAAGTGGTTGGCTTGAAGACACCCGGGGAGCCAAGATCTGAAGCTGAATTAAGGTCTTCCATGACTTAAAGCTGGAGCCACGACCACTGGGTTGACTCCATCCTCCCGCCCCAACTGTGTCTCGCTGTTTCTGTCCATGCTTGAGAAGCTGAAGCAGCGCTGGGGATGCTGTGTCCCCTTCCCTGTGCCGAATTCTGGCGCTGGCCCATTTGACGCTGGGTCTGCACCGTGTTTTGTTTCATGGTGTGGGTCAGAAACAGGGGCCAAGGGGGTTCGCAGGCTCCTCCAGCTCCCGTCCACCTCCCACACTGTCCTGCTGTGAGAGGCCGGAGGGTCCGTGTCTGTCCCCTAATCCTGCACACGACCTTGGGGACATCGCTTCCCATGGCGATCAGCCCACGATTTCCTGGGGGAGAGGATGGATCACTGCGGGGGATGCTCCGTGTCCCCTGGGATGGAGGAGGAAGGGGCCCAGATCCCCCAAGCTGCAGACACTCCACATCCCTTTGAGATACAGGAGAAAGGGGCCTGGATCCCCCATGCTGGGGACACTCCATGATCCCCTGGGATGGAGGAGAAAGGGGCCTAGATCCCCCATGCTGGGGACACTCCATGATCCCCTGGGATGGAGGAGAAAGGGGCCTGGATCCCCCACACCGCTCTTTGCCTTCGGGAAAACCTCTTGCAAGGGCACAGTGATCCCAGCGGTAAACATCCACTTCACAGGGCCGCTAATGGGAACCAGATGGCAGCAAGGGGCCTCTCGCCCTCCGCACTCGGCTGCTTTCCTGAGCCGGAAACCCTCCGGCTTTCGGAGGGGCCGGCGCCGGGCTGGGGCCCGCGGGAGCAGCCATGGGTCGGGAAAGGCTCCCCAATCCCACCCCGGTGCGGGAAACGCGATGCTCGGGAGGCAGGATTGGGGAATTTCCTTGAGGGGCCACCCTCAATGCTTTTCTGTCCCCAGGAAGGGGTGAGGGGACGGGAGAGGTTGCTGGGGAGAAGCTCAGCGACCCAGCAGCTTCTGTGACGAACGGTGCCCTCCTCACCCCAAACTGCCCCCTGCTCAGCGCTAAAAGAGCCGCGGCTCCTCTCCATCCGCTCTCACACGGCCCCTGCAGATGCCGGACAAGGTCCCGGGTCAAACACCAACGTGCTGAGATCACCAAAGAAAGCCCTCAGGACTGGGGATGATCCGGGCCGGCAGCTCGGGCAGCAAGCGCATCCCACCGGCTCTGGTGCCACCTCTGGAACACAATGACACCCACCTCCCTCCCTGCTGTCCTGCGGCCACCAGTGCTGCCATCAGAAGCTGCTCCGTCTCCCTAGGGAGCTGGTGCAGGCCCAGATCACTCGGAGGAAAGGTGTTTGTGTTTTTCTTTTCCACACCAGCCATCGGATGGTCCCAGGAGGGGTGTGACAAACAGGGGCTGTAGAGGCAAAGGGGTTCTCACCTTGTCCAAGTCAGACCCCTGAAATCGCTGCCTGAGTGACCAGGAGAGGATGATACCCGGGCCTGCTCTCCCCGGGCTGTGTACCTGGTTAGGGCCTTAGGGAACACAGATTTAGAAAAGTCGGGTCTAGCAATTACAGTGCCAGCCTCCACCGCGGAGGCCTGGCTTTCTTGCTTTGTCACAGATGTCCTCTGTGCTCCCCAGAAGATCAGTGAGACCTTCCACACAACGGAGGTTTGCCCTGGCAATTGTAAAGGCCTCGTAACATCAACATGGCAGCGCGTCCTTAAGCAAAGCTGATTGCCATTATTCCTCAATTCCTGGAGGCCCCGGGCCCACATCCCACCCCGTGCAGACTATCGCCTCCTTGGAAGAGCGACGACAGCAGCTGAGAGCCTCCTAGAAACCCTCCCGCGGTTTCGCGCTTGTTCTGTTTCCCTTATCGCCCCAGCACACCCTTCCCCCTTGAGATTTCTCCCCTCGCCTCCTGTCCTTCGGCAGGAAGGACGTTTAGCAACTTCTGCTCGCGCGGCCGCGCCGAGGAGACCTCGCGTCCCGAACGAAGGCTGGGAGCGGGGTATGTGCACAGAGGGATGGAGGAGGAGGATGCGAAGAGGAAGGGGAGCCGGAGGATGGGGCTGGATGGAGAACATCAAGCCGCGGGGTGGGAAAAGTGGGATGGGACGAAAGGGAACGGGGTTTGGGGGCGAGAAGCCAGGGAGTGTGTGCTCATGGGGAAGGGCAAGAGGAAGATGATGGAGAGACCGGGGAAAGCAGGTGGCTGGGGCAGGGGAGGAAGATGAGCTGCGAGGGACGACGAAGGGAAACCAGGGGTGGAGAAATGTTTGTGGCAAAGGCGGGGGAGCAGGTCAAAGGCAGGTGAAAAGGGGGAGGGCTGCGCATCTGCGTGGGGTCGTGGCACCAGCTTTTCTGGGCTTCGCAGGTTCCCCCTGGGTGTAGGCACCGTACAGACCGCGGGGACGTGACGGGGAAGGTTTCGTCCCTGGGAATGGGGGGCGAAGAGGAGCTGTGGGCCCTGGGGCTGCTCCTCGTTCGGCTCTGCAGCTGCCACCCGCCCCACTCAGCGAGCAGGAAATAACAAGCAAACCGCAGCGGGGACGGGAAATGATTTAGGTAACATCGGAGCCGAGCTCTCAGACGGGGCTGCAAAATGTTTGCGACGAGGGCCATCCAGGCCCCCCCAGGGCTGCGAGGGGAACCCCAGCTCACCCACCCCGGCTCAGGATGCGAAAGCAGTGGCCGATTTCGGGCGCTTTGCCGGGCACAACGCGAGCTTGGTGTCAGCCGCTGGGTGGTGGGACTTTTAAGAACCCCCCAAAACCCGGGGCACGTTTGCAATGTCACCGTGAGACTGGGCATTGCGGGGACACCCCTGTCCCAAGCCCCCTACCCTGGTACATCTCCTGCCCTGGGGCTTTCTCAGGTCTACCCTTGGGTAGCAGGAAAGCTTTTGGGGTGGTGGTATGAGAATAAGAGGAAAGCAGCCCCAGACAGAAGTGGGGGGGGTACTGATGTGCCAGCCCCCACCAGATCCCCATCATTGCAAACCTGCAGCCTCCCCTTCACCCTCCTGCTCCCCGCTCTGCTCCTCCCTCGGCACCATCTGCTCAACCCCACAGCTCCGTCTTGCACGTGCAAACCAGGGCTCATCAAGCCTGACCTTTTATGGGTGTTTTGAAGGCAAGGTGCAATGGGGGAAAACCCCAGAGGAGCTGTCAGTGCTTTTTCAGCTGTATTTTTTACCAAAAGGGGTGATTTGCAATGCTGCTGTGTTGTTTATTTTTCTCTGCTGTGTTCAAGCTGGTCTGTGACCTGTCAAACCCATCCTCCTGAGCACCCAGCACATCAGAGGCCAGAGCTTACTGCTCTCAGCCTAAAGGCAACGCCGGCTCCCCAGAGAAGACAAAATCCCCATCACTCGCTCTGCTGCGATCCGCCCCATTCAGCAAGGCTTTTCTGGGCTAAAATGAGACTAAAATCGCAGTCCGTGCTTCAGCGGTCACAGCAGCTCTGTCTGGGACACGCAGTCTTGCTGCTAATGCTTTGGCTATCGCAAGGGGGTTGGACTAGATGACCTTTGAGGGTCCCTTCAACCCAAACTACCCCATGATTGCCCGGCCATCACCTTCCACGTGTGGGTTTGGAGCAGAACCACCGCATCACCTTCTGCTCACGTTTCCAGCAGCGCTTTCCCATCCCGGCACCTCACCCCCTGCCCCAGATCACCACCAGCTTCCTAAACCCGAGCAGCACCCCAGGCCAGCCTGGTGTGCCCGTATCTCTGGGATCCCTCCAGAAATCCCTAGACCATAGAGGCTGCACGGAACCCACGGAATAAGCTTTGAGCTCCTGCGGGTTCAGGGTGATGAAACCAGCCCTGTTGACATTTCCTTTCCAGGTGTTGCAAGAGGTCTGTCTTCGACACCTCCCCAGGGAACATCGGCCCACAAACTTCAAGCTCAGGATTAAATAGACGGAGGAAGGGAAGGAAGCATGTTCCAGGCCACGGGACCCGCCAGCCCACCCCCAACTCATGTACGTATGAGAATTTCGACCCGGGGTTTGTTTCGGGGGGACGGAGGGTTGTGTACAGCAGCTGCATTGCGGACCTGACACATTGGGGCGATCAAAGGCGCGGTCACCGCTATCGAACACCAGAACAAGGGGCAGGAAGGGTCCAGCAGAAGGTGCTGTTTGCTGAGCACACGGTATCGCCAGCACCGGGGCTCTGGTCCATACAGAGCCGCTCACCCTCTTTCGGCTCCGGTTGCCGTCTGTTTGTTTGTGTTTCCATGGCTTTCTGCGATCACAATCGAGAGCATGCGAGCTCCTAAGGACTGGGGATGGAAAAACATAAAGGCTCAAGAACATCTCCTGCTGGGACAGGATACGGCCCTTCCCCAAGGGAGGATATATCAGATATGGAATAGATAGTGTGCCTGATCGGAGCCAGGAGGCTGCCGAGAAGTGACGAGCGGCGGGTTTTGCCTGCAGCCTTGGGAACGGATGCGTTCCAGCTCCAACGAGGCAGCGTTTTCCTTCGCTCCGGTCAGCTGAGCCTGGAAACACTAAATTAAACCCCAACCCCAGGGGATCACCTGCGGTTGTTTTATCAGCGCCGAGGGACGCAACTGGTTTTACACGGCCCGAGTCTCCTCGCCGCCCGTGTCCCTCTGTTGACTTTGGCTTCGTCTTCCAGCCTTGTGGGAGCGAGAGGAAAAATCACGTCCCTGACCTCAGCCAGCGAGAGCAGCTGGGAAACGTCTGAGGAGGCAGCTCAGCGAAGTGAGAGTTTCCTGTGCGGCTCTTGGACGAACCGTTTCCAAAAATACAAAGGAGAAACGATGGGGAAGGAGGAGGAACAGGGCTGGAAGATCAGCCTGGGGGCAGAGGGATGGGGCAGCGCTGGGCAAGCGGAGCTGGAGCAGCAGCACGGAGGAGGATGAGGAGGCAGCGGGGTGATGACGTCCTGGGGTGACACCGCCCCAGCCTTAGGGACAAACGGCGCAGAGGGTGTAAAGCTGTCCTGGCATCCCACGCTTGCTAAAAGTGCATTGAACCCTTTGGTCCTGTTTGAAAGAAGAAGGGGGCGTTTTCATCAGCTAAAACTGGGACCCAGTGGGGTTCAGCTTGAGGAGGGCACAGGGCTGGGGGACGAGGGGGACACGATTTGGGAGGAGATGAGTTGTTGCAGCTGCAGATGGGAGAGCTCTGCTCGAGACCTTGGGGACAGAGGTACAAACACCTCCGTGTTCGATCTCTCTGCCCGATCGCTCCTCCCGCAGCTGCAGGGTCCGAGCAGCATCTGCAGAACGCCAGATGTAAAGGGTTTTTTCCTCTCTATTTCCCTCTCTTTGGAAAAACTAACTCGCATACCAGGACCTGACGGAGGCCGCGGCCTCTGAGCAAGCGGGTTGGGAGACGGTCACGTGTGTCTGAGCCAGGCAGAAGCCGCTCGTGTGCCCCAAGGCCCTGCGGCTCTATAAATCCTCTGCCGCTCCTCCTTCAGCACAACTCAGCGCCAGGCTTCTCAGGCCAGGCTCTCATTTTGTTCTTTCTCCTTCTCCTTCCCTCCTTAGGAGGCAAAGAACAACTCAGGAGGCAGCACGGTGCAGCGCTCCAAGGTATTTGTAATTTTACCGCATCCTCCTGGTTCACGGCAAGGGAGAAAGGATGGAAAATCCACGGCCCGGCATCAGTGGGGTGGCACAGGGAGGGTGAGGGGGGACGGGGCTGCCCCACGCCAAGCAAATGGGGTGGGAGCCAAACCCCTTCCATGTCATCTCTCCCTTTGCTCTCCCCTCGCCCCAGTCCTTCAGCCTGAAGGCACAAGTGAAGGAGATGTGCACTGCCTGCCAGAAAACCGTTTACCCCATGGAGCGGCTGGTGGCGGATAAATTCGTCTTCCACAACGCCTGCTTCTGCTGCAAGCACTGCCACACCAAGCTGAGGTGAGCCGGGCTGGATCCTGCCATGGGTGACACGTGGATGGTGTCACCACAACCCTGCCTGGCCTGGGTGGGGGAGACCCTTCCAAACAGCGCACCCACCCACCCATCACAGCCCTTCCTCCTCCCGTTGGGCACCTAAAGACCCCCAGCCCACCCATCATAGAAAAAAAACGGGCTTATCTGCCCCTCTGGTTCTAAGTCTGAGCTGAATCCCATCTGGAGTGGAAGAAGAGGGCTTGTTATGGTAAAACAAGGGGTGATGGTTTTAAACTAAAAGAGGGAGGTTCAGGCTGGACATGAGGAAGAAATTGTTGGCCCTGAGGGTGGTGAGAGCCTGGCCCAGGTTCCCAGAGAGGTGGTGGATGAACCATCCCTGGAGACATCCCAGGCCAGGCTGGACGGGGCTCTGAGCAACCTGAGCTGCTGAAGATGTCCCTGTCATGGCAGGGGGGGCACTGGGGGAGCTGGGAAGGTCCCTTCAACCCAAACTATTCTATGTTTCATTCTATGATTTTAAGAGGGTTTTTCCCCACGGTAACACGGAGCTGAGCCAGAGCTAAGGCCGAGCTGCCCCGCAGGACACCCCCTCACAGACCTTAACGCTGCTCACAGCAGCCCCCGACTTCCTGAGCTGGCTGGAGGGAGCAATCAGCCCTTTCTAGGGGTCCCCTCCTGCATGTCCCCTGCTCCTTCCCCCCTCTCCTGGTGTCCCCAAGCCCCACACGCTCCTCCCATCCTGCACCCGGGTCCCCGTGTCCATCTAACCCTGCCCTCCCTCCCCAGCCTGGGCAGCTACGCCGCGCTCCACGGGGAATTCTACTGCAAGCCCCACTTCCAGCAGCTCTTCAAGAGTAAAGGCAACTACGACGAGGGCTTCGGGCGCAAGCAGCACAAGGAGCTGTGGGTGCACAAGGAGGTGGAGAGCGGGACCAAGACGGCGTGAGCGGGGCCAGCCCCCCCTTCCCCAGAGCCCGGCGGGGATGGCACGGAGCGGTGCTGAGCTGGGCGCTGACTGAGCTGATGTAAAGCAAAGGGGACCCAAGTGGGGGGCAAAGGAAGAAGGGGAGCCCAGGCCAGTTTAGAGGATGCTTAGGGGGGGTACTACAGGCCATCAGGACAGGGCAGAGCCCCCACACCTGAAGGTCTCTCTCTGCAGCCTCTGATGAGACCAGACCTGGAACCCCAGCCAGTTTCACACATTTTGGGGCTGCAACCATAGAAAAATGAGATGATCTGGGGGCTTAACCTGGCCTAACAAGTCACAGCAGAGCTCCCAGCGCCTGCCAGCCCAATCCTGCCTTGCTGGGGCTCTGGGGAAGGAGGGTCCTTGGTTTACATCAGCTCAGTTCAGTCGGGATTGTTTGGCCTTAAGGATGTTGCCCTGCGACTGTTTAACAGTTTCTGTCTTTTTTATATTTGCCTTTGATTGGTACGTTCAGCGCTGGAGCCCGGCACGGCAGCTCCACGCGTGACAGCGCGCCATGCGCCCTTTTATTTTTGTAATACAAGGTTTCCGAGCCTTCCCTGTCTCGTCCTGTGGTCCCAGGGGTCCGGGGAGGTGGGATTAGGGGTCAGATCTGCCTCTTACTGCCATGGAAAGAGGATTGATCCTGGGTACGTTACATTATGATTAAGGCAGACAGGTCCTTTGGGGAGTGACCCCAGCACTGCTGCCCCAGCTCTAACCACACACCGGCTTCCACATGGAGCCCTGACCACCCTCAAAGGGAATTAATTCACCGTATGGCGAATGAGATCCACTGCAGACATGGGGTGGTTTACTCGTTTCTCCAGTGTCGCTTCTGCTTTCTCAGTGCCCTCGCTTCCCCTTCCCTCGCCTTGGTGGGTGCTGCACAGCGGGAAATACGAAACATTTTAAACTATATATATACACATATAGACGAGCACAGAAAACTCTGGTCGATGCAGCAGGAAGGGACAGAGCACGTGCAAACACAGGAGGTGTGAGATCTCCACCCTGCTGCACCATCATTTTCTGCAGTCCCTTTTTTCCCCGATTTTGAGAGCAGGAACCCACCACCTGGCTCTAGATGATCAGAACAAGGCTGCAGCGACCTGACCCAGGCAGGGAAGCGAATGTGATGAGGATCAGACACGTTCGATACAGAACAGTTCACAGAGCAGCGAACAGCAAACTCTGCACACAACAAAACCCTGAGGGCAACACAGGCGGGAAGATGCGTTAAACACGTTGAGCCTAGTTTATCTCCCAGATATATTTTAAAGGTGCAACATCACAAATGACACCCCCCCCACCCCTTAAAGTGTCTCTGTGAGGTTTCTGCGAAACAGATTTTTTTAAAAATGCCCAAAACATGGCGTCTTTGTCCGTTCCTCAGAGGCAGCTCTGTGGAGGACACGCTTACCTGATCCAAGAAGCAACGCTTCACAGACACGACACTTCTCCATCTCTCCCAAAGAATTAACTCCTGAAAGGAAAAAAATCCTCCGTCATTTAAGGTCCTTGGTTAGAAGGAAAACGAGTTAATTGTCTAATTCACTTATCCTGAGGCACCACTTACACAGGAAGGAAGAGACGCTGCATCGCACACAACCACCAAAAAAAGAAAAGGCTTTCATATAAATGATAATTTTATTGTAAATAAAATGATACATTGGCCTGGCTTTGCACTGCAAGCCCCCGGTCGGTATATATAGACTACTGCTTCAAGGTCTTCTGCACAATCCAGGTTAAAGCCGTTTCTCCCTGCTCCGCACAGTTTATTTGACCTGTCGATACCTGCCTGACGTCAAGTCCTTTTCTGCATTTCCAAACCTGCCTTTCCTACCTGGGAAATCCAGAGCTGCCAAGTGAGATTTGCTCCTAAACGAGGCTGAGGTTTAAAGACCTGAAGCCCGAACACAATTAAACCATAGAATACACCTGTTTTGCTTCTGAAAATTCAAGGCAGACTGAATACTCCCAGCTCTGAGGGCCGGTATAGAGGTGACAGCCCCAGGACTGTGTGTATTAAAATATATGTTATAAAACCTTTCCATCCAAGCTACTAACGCAAGCACCAGTCGATGGGACATCAGGCCCCTCTGCAGCTCGAATTATCTGGCCTTTGCCTATCAGATAAAGCGTGTACAGCAGGAATATACATTAATATTTACTGCGGTGTCACAAGTTATCCAGGCTCACTCGGAAATACCACGTGTCGCCTGAGCAGGTACCAATTTCCCCTCTCGGTCAATTTGTTTTGGTAATTAACGGCAATGGGAACTGTTCGGAGCATCTTCAAGTCCTTTGGAATACTACTCTGAAAAAATAAAATAAAATAACATCCAAATCGCTGCAACCCGCTGCCGTTAGAACAGGCAAAGATCAGATTTACCGGAGAACAAGCAAATAACCTGGAATGCACAGAATCGTCGCACCAAGACCAAAATGCCAACAGTTTGTTTCCTAACAAGCTCGGGGACAAATCCCCATCTTTCCGAGTTCCTCTTGCTGGGAATCTCAGATATTTTCCTGCTCAGTTTCAACCGTTTCAGGACAACGGGATTCCCATAAGGTATTTTTCTTCAAGCAGAATATTCTCCATTTCTGCAGCACCTTCCATCACGGATCCCAACGCTCAATATTCACTATATATCCCTGAAAGGAGCAGCAGAAACCACGACGTGACATTTGGAACGGACACAATAGTTTATTGTGAGCCTGGCACTCCCTCCTCCCCTCTCAAATGAATGAGTTTATTCCCAATTTTTTCCAATTCTGCCAGGATAGAGAGGCCAGACTTAATTCAATTTAGAAGTATAATTACATTTATGTCCACTCAAGACTGTTTTCCTGCCAGGGCCGTGTTAAGAGACTGTGGTTTAAGTGTTGGGCCCAAACTTATTCACTGTAGCAATGGACTTAGGAATCCAGATCTTCCTTTTCCACAAGCGAGAGGGCTGCGAGGAAACAAAGAACGCATTTTGGCTTGGCTCTACTCGTTATAAACCATCAGCAAATTCTCTGCAAAACCAGCTGCTTTTTTTCCTTTTTTAAATTCATAAAGGCGTCAAATTTATTTCCCGTCCTCCCCCCCCCCAACCCCGTAACAGTCGATATATATAAAAATCACCAAATATGATCTTTTACGATATAAATAAAAAAAAAAAAGTATGAGGCATCACCGTTTACATGATGTAAAAAGAGCTAAAAAAGAGCGATATAAACTACATTCATGAAAGTGCATCTCCAAACATACAATAATGCTTTGGCTTGTTCCTGTGCCGAACGGGTGGCATTGGGTCAGGGACCGGAATACGAGAAAAGTCCAAGCTGGCACCCCGTGTTCTCTGTCGCTAATTGCTAATTACTGTCGTTAATACAGACCGGAATAGGCGTGTATAGGCAGAGTAGGCACATTTCAGCGCAGGTGGTGGAAGGACCAGCAGCTCTGGAGGGGAAAGGACCATCATCCCGGGATGCTCTTTGCTCTGGACCAGCTTTCCGTGATGCGTATGAGGTAAAAACCACAACAGATCCTGAGGATTTAGTTGCTTCGAAACATTAAGCGACACCGTTTCCCCACGCCCTGTTCTCTCCCGAAACGCAACGGGTGGGATAGAGAGGAAAGACCACGGAAAAGGGTCTCAATTTGGTGAGGACGAGGCAAGGGTGGAGAGAAAGCGATGCGGATGGGATCACCGCGCTCTCCAGCGCTGCGTGGTGAACAAAATCCTCCAATCTTTGGTATATTTAGGTGCTAACTGCAAGGCTTGAGGAGTGCTGAACACCTTATCCTATCATCAGCGCTACAGGAATGATTTCACGTTCCTCTGAAGCGGTGTGAAACCATTTCACGCTGCAGCAAAGTGGTGTAAAAGCATTGACGCCGCAGCAAAGCGGCGTACAACACTCCCTAAAGCGGAAAAGAGCGGCACGTCCCCGCTTCCCATCGGTGCGAACGGTAGCGAAGCGCAGGCCGAAAATCAGGGCACGTGTCTCGACAATTTGGAGCGAACTTCCAGGTTTGGGAAAGATCAATAGAAGTGCTCTCCCTAGAATTAAATAAATTAGGGAGCAGGGGCTTTTGTAAAAGATATCCCCTAAGTGCCTGCAACCTAAGCGGTGCGTCCTTGTAGTAGTGCAGGGGCCCAAAAATGAAACCACCACTACCTTGTTTTCACCTCTTACACATTGTTTGGCACAGAAAAAAAAACTCTACAGATTATGAAACCCTTTTAGGGCTTTTGGTTGGTTGGGGTTTTTTTTTTTTCTCCTCTCAATTCAACACAATATTTATCAAATGTCCAAAGAGCTTGGTTTCATTAAAACTCACTTGCTCTGCTATTCGTATTCACTTAAAACTGTTAATTTCACTGCATTATAAAAGTAATTTTCAAGTTTTTAGGGGGCAGAAGAGCAGAGGAACGTGGATCCTTAATACAGCTTCCAATAGAAGAGCAGAACAACTTTAGCGTTGCTCTATAAAGCAACATTCTAGCTAATAATAAATCTGCTTTTCCTAGTTTCATTTCACACGGATAACTTATAACCGCTCCGTGAATCCCCGGCACTTAAAAACCGTTTTCTGAGTGAAATAAGGACCATTAGTGCCCAAATCAACATATGGTATTCGGAGCCATTAAGTCATCGGTTCTCAGAGACGTGGTAACCGTTCAAACGCAAAATCACTTGGATATGTTTTGCTGGTACCTGCATGGAGATGTCCAGTTCATTTTAGAAATATGCCAGCATTACACGTTCTCCCTGTGCCCACTGTTTGACTTAAAAGCTTATTTAAATAGGGCCGTAACGTTTTATGGAAACCTTAAACGAACACTTGCACACCTGTAAAACGGAACGCACACACCGAAGGGTTGAGCTTGATTCTAACTTACTGTGCACAAGTAAAACTCGCAGCCAGCTAATTCTCCCCATAAAAAACTCCATTTTCTATTAGGCCAGGTCCTCAAAGAAACACCTAAGTTTCTTCTGAAGTAAATTCCTGGGCACCGGATGAACTCTCTTTGGTTTGAAGGATGGTAAAAAGTTACCAGACAAAAAAATAGGTGCAAGAAGCTGTTCCGCAGAACTCCCTGCCAGAAGGGTTCTGTTTGGACCCAGCAGTCCCGGGGAGGTGAAGCAGGAGCATGGATCTGTCGGCTATGAGGACACAATAAGCAACACAGTCTTAATTCTAGGATGGATCAAGCCTTGGAAATCAAGCTCTGGATGTTCTAACGTCAGCGGGAGAACCTTTATCTCAGGTCCCGGAGTGATTGCGTTCTGCTGAAACATCTCTGCTTACCCTGACATTTAGCTAGAAAGACTTCCCTCACCCCCACCCCAAAAATCCATGGTTTTCAATTATAAAATAACACTATTCACATACTTCTGAATCAATATTTTCTGAACACCTTCAGATGCTGAATACTTAAGAAGAAAAAAAAAAAATAGATAATTATATAGCGAGCGCATGCTCAATGACACATGGCTTTTTGCTGGATTCATGTACTGTAGACGCCTCTAAAGCCCCAGCAGTCCGGAAAACAGCGACCCACACGTAGCGAGCCGGTCTGGATGGCTGTTGCACGTTTCTTTTCTGAAGAGCGTAGCTCTTCTAATCCTCACTTTGGTTCAGATTTCTCCCGTGCTCCACCAGTGAGACGACTCTGCGCTTCGTCCTGCACAAAACACGCGGCCAGCTGCAATTTCACGGCAAGGTAACCAGGGCAAAAATGCAGCTCTGTTCGGACGGCTGTCGATAGAATAAACATTAGTCCAGCAAACAAAGGTATCAGGCACAAGAGCAGACCCCAGGTTCCTTGGCATAATTCCCCCAAAGGACTAGGACGGCTGGAGTTGGCATTTGGAAGATGCAGCACCACAACGGGCAGTCGCAACTAAACCAGACGGGGCACGGAAAGCCCGGCAGGAGCTGCTTAGCGAGGGAGGTAATTCAATACTGGAGCTGTGCAAACTGGTGTCTGAGCAGCTCTTCAGCAGAGGGTCTGTGCCTGGCTTCCACAAAGATCTGCTTTAGAAAGTCCCGGCAATGTTCTGATATGTGAGAGGGGAGCTGGGGGTTGGTGGGTTGGGTGGCGATTTTGAAAATGGCAGCCATGGCTTCGTATTCTGCCCACGGTGGTTTCTCGGTCAGCATTTCCACAACGGTACAACCGAGGCTCCTGGAAAAGCAGACGGGGGGGGGAAAAAAAAATAATACAAAAGTGAGAACTGACTCACAGAATAACGCACGGCGTTAAGAATTTCCAAGCAGGCAACAGCAAGGAAGAGCTCTGCTCTGAAAAAGAGCTAGAAAATGCGTTTTTGCTCAGCAAACCCTGTGTGTGCGCAGGTTCTGAGCCAGACCGGCCGACGTCGCTGCTCCGGACGCTGTCGGGCCTGCCAGGAGGTGCTGAGCAGGGAGATGGTCCCGCTGTGGATCTCGCTGCACCGGCACCAAAGGGCCATCTGTGCAGCTCCGCTTTGCTCAAATCCTGCTCTCTAAACATTTGCTTTAGCAGCAGGGGATGGGAGGAACACACAAGAGGGCCCCGAAGGCGCCGTTTGACCTCGGTGGTATTTCGGGTGCTGCTGCTACTGTTCTATCTCAAAGGCACTTGCTGAGTTGAAGGTAGGAAATGTACTTTTTAACCGAGGTCCAGTGAGTCGGAGCTGGTTTGACCACACAAAGCACCTTCAGCAAAATCCCTTTTCAGTGCACAGCCTCGGAATGTGCACGTGGGGAAAATAAAACCCTTCTTATTTCCACTTCACAAGGAACCGAGCATGGTAGACAGTCAAAAAATAATTGAAGTCTTAACAGCTCCAAACGGAGAAGGTAGGAAGCTAAAACGCCGGGAGGGCAGATGCATCATTACATTAAGGCAAAACTCGTAGTAAAATTAACAGGGCTCTGCAGGCTAATTAAAGGCAAGAACGTGATTATGGGGACGGACATGCTTGAGCCACCTTTCCAAAGCAAGCGTGACACCGATACTTTCACAGGGAAGATGGGTTTCTGCAGCACGGCACTGATTGGGTTTTGTTCAAAAAGGTTTAATTGCTTCCTCCAGGCCACGGATTAAGCAGAAGCAGTGAGTGAACTTCTAATATCCAGTCCTGTGTTTTGATCGCACCACTCCATTAAAAAGGCAAAACTGCCTCTTCTACCTCTAAACTAAACCCTCTTTTGAAGTGGAAAGCAAAGAAAAGACATTTGCAGAGACAGACTCGCATCAGTTGCCAAGACAAGGAAGGAAAGGAATTAAATGCAGTGGATATGCAAGAAATGACTTCTTCACAAGGTTTAAAAATCCAACGTGAAAATTTTACACTGGTTTCCAGCCATTTAAGACTTACTAGAAGAGAGAACAGAAAATGCAAACCATGTGTGCTCAAGTGCTGGGGGTTTGCTCAAGAGCAAGCAGGGATGTATTATTGTTTAGACTGATTTATACCGTTTAAGCAGATCCGGTTTCTTTAAGATATTCAGCAAACAGCAGGAATGTTTCTCATGTCAAGTCACTCCAGCAATAACAAATAGCTCACATATTCTGCTATTTAGGAAAAAGAAAATTGGAGAGGGGCCTGCAGCGCTGGCGGAAAGCCAGGTGGCGAGATTTGTTAACGTCTTTGAGCCTCTCGGCCGTACGCATCCACCCCGGGACTAACGCTGCGCTGGAAAGTTCTGACCCCCCGAAATAATGCTGGGGATTGTAGGAACTGGAGCCCGGCCAACGGCAGCATCTCTTTGATGGGAACGGACCCGTGTCAGCACCAAGAGGAAATCCACAACTGCACCGACCCAGGGGAAAGGGCACGTGCTCCATTCTCTCCCCAAGCATCTCAACTGGGAGAGTATCCAGAACTTAACTCTTCGCATACAAAACAAAATTTCATCTGTTTCCACTCACTGCTCATACAGGAAACTGCATTTACCTTGTTCTACCGTGGAGACACAAACATACCTTCGGTCGTTGTGTTTAGTTTTATAATCTCACCTTTTTAAGGCCTCCAAAACTAACATGTTGACACAGGACCATTTTGCTTTTTCCTTTCGATAGAGGCTGTTTCTCGGCTATGCCAATAATAGCACGACTCCAGTTTCCATTCATGCATACTTCAGTTCACCTCTGATCTGACCTGTATCTTTTGTGTTATTCCAGGTTTGGGCATCTTTCCTTTAAAGCTCTGTCAACATACTCAAATTCTATTCCTTTCATTTCCACGGTGTTACAAGCACATCTCTCATTTTATAGCAAAATGAATGGACACTCCCTAAACAGCCTTCATTCTCTCTTAAAAGGGGTATCAAAAGGATGGAAACCTCACACTAGAAAAAGTCAGAAAACAGAACATCAGCTCAGTTTGAGGCAGGAACGAGTGGCGATTGTTCCTGAAAAGCTAAATGAGCAGTTGTGTGTTAACATTTCAAAGCACAGCCTGCAGCAGCTCCAAATCAACTGCTTCACCTTAAACTGGTCTCGCTTTTGGTCCGGGCAAACCCCGACTTTGGATATACGGATGACAGAAATGTGTATGTCTTATCTCGCTCCAGAAAAGCTGTAATTCGATCTAGGGGCAGAAAGTTAAAGCCTCACCATACGTCTGCTTTTCTTCCATAGCCTTCTCCGCTGATCACCTCCGGGCTCATCCAATACGGTGTGCCAGTGACAGAGCGGATGCCTGTTCCAGACATACAGATCGTCTGCAGCCGTTTGCTGGCCCCAAAGTCCCCAAGCTTCACATTCCCAGCAGAATCACGGAGAATATTGGCTCCTGGACAGGAAAAAAAAAGAATTGAGACAGCTGTTTTCATGCAATCCAGCTGTTGGATCCGCGGCCTCCAGAGCTGATATCCAACCCAGAAATACCCATGCTCATGGTATGGCTTTTTCCCCCCATTAATCCTCAGGTGACCTGCTAAACATCATTTCTTTATTTCAGGCTGTAGAGAAGCCAATTGCTAATGGCTGCAAATGGGAAAAACTTCAGGGGAAAAACACAAGGAAGTGAAGGGGGAAGGGAAATGAGAGCTGAGTCAGCACCATCATTGTTCCTCTGTCTGTAAACAGCTCAGCCTATGCAGGGCCCCAGGCTCAGATAGGACATGGCTGGATAGGAAAGGATTTTATTGAGATGCTGCTTTGGCGAGTAGAACCCTCGCTTTCTGGTCAGCTGGGTAACAGATGTAGCTAATTAAACCACTTCAAACTCTTACAATAAACAAGTCAATCTCCACTTTACTTGGTCAGAGGTCCCGAACGTGAAGCACCAGGGTAAAAAAGCAAATTGAAGAGCTTAGCTTGTACGTGGACAAAAACTAAGGTTTAGACACCAAACCCAACTCTTCCTCCAAAGCCACAATAAGACCAAGAACCCTGTGCTGCCATTAACCAGAACGTGTCTCAGAAATACTCCTGAGCTCAAATAAAATGCACTTGTGCTGGGAGAGAGCTTTATCACTTCGCTTCCCCACTGGAAGAGCTGAATTCAGAATAACAAGCCTGTCCATCCAGCACCCTGCAGGCAAGTTAACAGTTTGGCTTAGTTGGGTGCGAACTAGTGAATAACCCACCGGGTAGGAAAAAAAAAATCGGTAAAGAGCATCACGTGAGCAGTACACAAGGTGTTATTCAAGAATGAGCAGCTCATTTCTCTTCGCCAGACTAGAGGGGATGCGACGAAGATTTAGAAGCAGGAACAAGAGGGTGTTTTTCCTGCAACGAGCAACTCTCCTGGTCCCTCTAGAGCCCAGAAAAATGTGTGTGGTGTCTGCCACATCTGTTGACGTTAACTCTTCAGGAGACTGGTTGGCTCCACAGGGTTATAGTGGGAAGAGGAAGATTAAGGACTAATCCCAGTGGCTCTACATGGAAGGTTGGGGGTTTCTTACCCAGAAGAAGCAGGACAGAGCCTGCGGTAAGCAGGATTGTCAAGTGTAGGCATGGAGCTCTTTTCTTAACACTTGGTTTCTTTTTTCAGAGTTTCTTTAGCAATGCTATACACATAAATCACCAGCTGATCTCACCCTTGATGTCCCTGTGCACAATCATGTTGCTGTGAAGGTACGAGACTCCCTCGAGAATCTGGCGAGTGTATTTCCGAGTGACGTTTTCCGTGAGAGCACCGTACGCCTTCAGCTGGTCTTTCACCGACCCCTGCACCAAAACCAAACAGAAGGGATCAGCAAAGAAAGGACAAACCACAAATCTCGCAGTCTCCATTCAACTCCTGCGAGCTGTGATTGTGTTATGCACGCAACCGGCAGAGCGATGAATTCCGGCCTCTTCTAAAGCCTTTTTGTGAGGCTCTCAGAGCATCTTGCCCTCTGAAACCCCTTTTAAGAAATTAAGGGCACAGCTTAATAGTTCGGCAGACTGATCGGGGTCAAAAATCTCCCTTTTTGCAGGGTCAGCTTGAGCCTAATTTGCTGTACGATATGGCTCTGCTAATTCAGTTAGCCCGATTTACAAGTTGGCCCAAGTGCTTCGATGTACTTTGGTAGAACAAATTTAAACTGAAGAACAGAACTTTAGTGACTCACGAAGAGAATGTATTTCAAGTACAAGACACTTAAGAAAACAAAATAAAACAAAACAAAGAGCATACATAAAAAGCAAGCGGTGGCATTATAAAGCCAGTGTGAGAAAGGGGCATACCTAAGAGTAATAAACCAGATTACACAGTTCAGGTAATCACAGCAAGTAATAAACCCACTAACAAAACCACCCATCTGACTTTGTGATCCGCGACTGTGCTGCTCGTGTCAGCTCTTACCCCGGGCATGTACTCCATGAAGATGGTCAAGGTCTTCTCCGCTCGATCCCGTAAGCAGCCGTAATACTGAACAATACGTTCGTGCTGGAGGTTCTTCAGCAGCTGAATTTCACACTCCAGGGCGCTCACTTCCTATGGATGTCGAAGGAGAAAATAAGGTTCTGGCCCCAGGAAATATTCCGTCCCAATCAATGTGTCCCTGTTATTGGCAGGAGAAGACCACGACAACACTGCAGCACTCTAATCCATGGCACTGGTTCACCTGCTTCTCAGAAATGGCAAACACGACCAATGCATCACATTAATCCTCACTGCAGAACAACCGGGTAAGTATTGGTGCAGAAGCTTTGACAGAACCCAGGCAGCATCATCTATGGATTTAATACCAGGAAAACTTTGTTTCTTGTCTTGATTCTGTCAGCTGAATGCCTTCATCCAAACTGGTTGCAAGCATCCTTTACACACAGATACAACCTTCTCACCACCAAGCTGAGGGCAGCGAGCGTTAATTTCAATTTCAAATAAAATTAAAAATTTCAAAAAGCTCTGAATCCACTTCTAGAATTGCCAGGAACCCTCTGCAGGAACCTCAACCCGTTACAGAGCACGACTACAGGTCCTGAGTTCCAAAAAATTCTTTTGTCACCCAGTTTTGTTCTGAATCACACTGATGATTTTACTTGAATCAACCTCAGAAACTGGTTCCTCTCTTATTTACTTCAAAGAACCTGCAGCTACACACCTGAAATGGATTCTCTGCTTTATTCCTGCCACAGACAACAGGGTATCACAGCACAAAGGCCAAAAGCCCATCCAACAATTTCAGACTGAATCAGAGATGTTTGTTGCCCAGGAAAAGTATCAGGTTCTTGCTGAATCCAGAGAACGAACAGGCTGAACATCAAAGGTACCAGAGCACGAGGATTTATGGAAAAAGAAATGATGGTTTCCCCAAAATTAGTCCCAGTTACACACAGAACCAGAGGAAGTCGCTTAATTGGCCCAACTGATAGTTTAACATTTGGAGTTTTGGCGCCTTCAAAATATATTCCAGCCTGTTCTTCCTTGGCTCAGAGCTACCGTCTGATTTACAACAGAGACACAGTGTAACTTAGAACGTACCAAGTTAGGCCTTCTCTTGGCACCAATGTCTCGTATAAAATCAGAATAATTAAATCTTCATGGATCAGTTATTCCAGATCAAAGCGAATTTGTTGAACATTGGCAAACCGGCACATTGTTAAAACACGAGCAAAGAACCGAAGAGCCACTCCAGCTGCATCCACTGCGCAGGGAGTCGTGTGCCAACCTATAATTTCAAGGTGCCCCTTCGCATCTCCACTATTTCTCATGCGTTGTCACATCGCTGTTCTTGATTAATTCACGCACCACAGTTCATTTTGTTTTAAGGACAGGGAGAATTCAGCAGCAGAGACCAGTAATTAATACACTCGATACAGGACCTACCATATAAACCCAAAAAGCAGGTTTTGCAAGTGTATGCAGCTTTTTTTTTTAGCTTAAAAAAATGAAAAAGTTCTACTCTTTCTGGGTTTAGTTTCATTCACATCCATGTCTAACCAGGAACACAGGGCAGTCTAGTATTCCTCAAGTAACCTGGCAACAAACCACAAAGCCGAGAAGGCAGAGCCAAAAATGAAGCCAGAAAATGGATTTTAGTTTCAGGTTGAAGTTAATAAGACGGAAAAGTAATTTTTAAATGACTCTTATTCCTCTCCACATGACTTGAAACCCTAGTACATACCAAATAAGATCCCAGCTTTCGAGGACAGACGTACAGGCCCTTTACAGGATCTCAAAGGCTGCACAGTGAATTTGAGAAGCTGTGATGAGTTACCTTGCTTGTCTCAGGGCTCTCTGGGTCGAACTGGACCTGCTTAGCCGCAAGTTCTCTGCCCGTGTCCACGTCGTAGCACAAATACACGCGACCAAATGCGCCCTGGCCCAGCAGTTTTCCTCGTCGCCAGTTTATCGGAGCGCTCGGAGCTGAAAAACGAACAGTAATGATTTTTATTTTCATTATGCTATTTCAAGATAATAGTGAAATTTTCAAAGATCAGTCCCTCGGACGCAGATATTTTGCAGTTGAAGAAAACAGACACGAGGGACTCTCCCAGTGTCAGAACTCGGAACAGAATCCAACCATTCGGACTCTCAGGACCTGCTGACTGGTGTCTCATTAAAAAGAAAACCGCAAAACATTTTGGAAAGATAGACCGTAGACAAGTTATTCTACGAGGGTGATGACATTTCGTTCCACCAGCAGGGTGGATTCTACATCATTATCTTAAGAGATGGGGCAGCAATTAAACAGCATTGGGAAATAGCAGGGAATTACGAGTTCTCGCTGTTCTACTGGACAAGCAGCAACGTCTTGACCCAGAGATTTACACCTGAGCCCAGTTTTTCAGCCTGTATTTAATACCAAAACATATTACACAAAGACCAACGCTCTAGCTCTAACTTTGAACATGATCCTACCAGACTCATGCAGTGCAATGCATCTAATTACGTTGTATCTAAGAAGAAACTTTAAAAACAAAGGAGCCAGCCATCTGGACAGTGTGAAAATACAGAAGAGCTGAGAGATTAGCTTTGCCATGGCTAATTTAATCAGATTTACTGCCAGTCAGTGTTTTAGTGTGTTGCTTAGCCTGCTGCATTCATGTCTTCATTTTGTTCCTTAAATTACAGGGATATCTGAAGTTAATCAGTAATGATTTATGTTCCATTTCTTTTTCTGATAATTTAAAAGTCCCCAAATAAACAACCCAGGAATGCTATTAATACAGAAGTAAATCTTTCTACTATGGAGCAAGTGAAATAAATACAGCCCTTACCTAGTAAAATAACCATAATCCACAAGCCTGACAACAACATTAATGTATCAAGAAAATAAACAAGCTTGTCTGACTCTTGAGAACCCTGTAGAACATCTAGATCCAAACAGCATTTTTTTTTTACTTCTTTGCTGAAGTTCCAACGCTTTCTAAAGCAAAAGCTGGCTCCAAATGCAAGACTATATATTCTTAGAAGAAAAAGAGGATTGTCTTGTAGGTGAGACAGACCCACCTCAACACACAGCCATGTAATGATGTGGTTTTGAACGGCTTAAAATCAAGTTATGGCAAAATATCGGGTCTGGAGTTCACCCCTTCTTGCCTGTAACCCCAGTGACCATGGGGCGAGCGCTTACATTTGGTGGGAATGTTCCTCTCCTGCACCCCAAGGGCGTTCTCGCTGTCCGCGCTCCGCAGGCGGCCCCGCGGGTCCAGGTACTGCAGTGCCAGGCCCAGGTTCTCTCCGTTGGTGCTTAAGGAACGACTTGAAGGGACCAAGGTGAAAAGATTCCCTTGGTGACGCCGTATCCGGGGAAACGTCCTCCGGCCTGGAGAAAAAGAGTTAAATTTCTAAATAGTAGGCTTCCAAGCAGAAGGTAACAGCTGAAGGTTGAGCAATGAAGAGAAGGGAGAGGAAAAAAAAAGACATGTTCTGGTCTTTTCTCATGGAGCAGAATCCACTGCCAAACAGGCAAGATGCAAAAATATAACAGTTCAGGGGTGATGTTGCTTAAGTTCAGCACAGCTTTGGATCGCCCCCAAAGCAGAAGGGAGAGAACACTTTGTAATGCCCTCGGTGCAGTACTGCAAGATCTAAACTTGCCTTGCAAAGCAAAAATCTGGATTACAGGCAACCGCACAAGCTCCAAGGCTTGTTAACAACCACACAGACGGAATAACTCTCTGGATAACACGCAAATAAGAGTCACAAACAAAGATTATGACAACTTGTGGCTCTGATGGAACTCGGAGAAACTCATTTCCATAGAGCCATCTGACTAACAGAGATGCGATTCTTTAAGTCACCGCTGTCTTTAAAAGACCCAGAAGCAAGTTCGCGTTGTGAATTAGCAAAACATAACAAATCCCTGAGGTAGGAACCCACTATATATTCCGAAGAGTAAAAACTACGTCGACACTTGCAGTCACTGATCAGCCTGGGTGTCCCCAAAAAGGGCAAAATAAACTAAGGATTTCAAGCAGCCATCCTGGGTTGCAATGAAAATGTGTCATCACACGTAGCAGCATTAACTCCAGCGCCGGCCGCACGGATCGGGGCACGTCCAGACCCTTCAGCTGGGAGTTACACGTGTCCCTGGGGTTTGGCAATGCCTCACCTTCTTTTTCAAGCCTGGAATCGAAGGTGTGAACACAACTCACCATCGTTGTAGTCCTTGTGCTGCATGGAGACGTTGTAGCGCCGAGGGTAGGTCCCACCTTTCCCCGCTTTGTCATAGATCTGATTCTCGCGGTCTGGAAGGAGATGCAGGGAAATTAGTGAGGTTCCTTCAAAAAGTGTATGTTCTAATGACAGAATTTTCCTGTAACAGCAGTTTTTTTAGAAAGAGGTGAGTAATCAATAACTTCATAGCTTTTTCAACCCACATATCTCCAGTTCTTCTATATATACAATCCCAGTAAGTGTGGGGGGGTAGCCAGCAAACAGCAGAAAATGTCTGGATCAAATAATATTTACACTCTACACTGACATACCTGAGAACTCCTGTCTGTTATCAGGAAAGCTTTGTGCCCTTGACATCCTTGACTTCCGAAAAGAAGGACTATTAAAGAAAAAATACAAGACTAAGTTTTGCAATCTATTGGAGTCAAACCTACAAGGACCTGAAATAAAAGCCAACGTATTTGCACATTGGTAACGCTGATTCTCAAATCCGTGTCCCTGCAATAATTTCACACTACATCTGCAAAGCTGAAGTCAGGCTGTTTCCCCATGTGGGCAGACATTTCTGCTCAGTTTGTGCTATTTTTCAGTGGTTCTCCAGCCCCTGGTTTGAGACTTAAAAACACGCTGAGGCCCAATATTACAGATGCCCAGAACCACCTCAAGCAACACCAAGAGCAAAGGGAAGAAAAAGATTTAGAGCATCAGCCTATGGCAAACTCTTCAAAGGAACAGCCCCCCTATTTACCTTTGGAATCAATATTATATTTTGCAGGACATAGGAATCCAGCGTAATGATATATTTCTGTAACCTTGGAACATGTTGTTGCTTTTTTTTTTAAAATGAACAAGTAGAGTCTTGTCTAAAAGAGATTTAAATACCCTGCAGCCAGATTTTCTCAGTCTAGGCTCTATGCAGACGGCATGCTGTAGAATTTTGTATTTATAACACAGAGCTACCGAAGCACCGGTTTGTCACTGTATGCTTTTGCCACAAAACAAAACAGCCTTAAGAGTTAGTTAATTTTCTCTAAGAAATATATTGGGATATAGGTAGGAAATGAGTTTGTTTCACTCCAGTAAAATTCATGAGATGGAAACCAGACTTTTGCATAAGTCCAACTGGCATTTTGATTTAAGCAGATAAGTTCCTACCAGCTTGTACATTTGTACCTGTCTCCTGACCTGTCCAAGGACTGACAGCTTCCTGACACCGAGTTTTCTGCGCTGCTTAGAGGGTCCAGCATCTGCAACACACAAGAAATCACAAGGCAACATCAGTTCTGTGTAATGCCTGACAGAGGATGTGTAAGAGGATCGGAGCCCTGGAGGACGTCCAGATGAGAAGTGGAGTCCAAAGCTATTCAGAACGTACGTTTTTCCTTTATCTCCCACAGAAATTGTTAAGGAGATAAAATCTGAGCCAACGCTTTAGGCGTCAAAGGACTCTGCTGTGAAAATGAAAGTTTAGGTCAGCCTTGTGCTGCGTTTTGATCCCAAGCGACTCCAGGAACAGAACCTCTGCTGGTGCCACCTGCACGTCGCCCTTTGGCCTCGCTTCCTACTTTTTTGAATGGAAAGCGCAGTTTCGAATGCAAAGAGGGTCACAGGAACCTGGAAATAGGAAACGTGAGCACACATGTGTAGTGCACACCAAAACTGCTCATTCAGAGGCCGAGAGACGATGCCCAACGCGCATGGCAACAGCTTCTGGCAGCCCAACGAAGGCTCTGAACTTAAAACAAGCCTGAAGCACTGTTTAAATGAACAAAGGTAGGTGTTAATGCAACTACCTAGTAAATATTCCGCAGTGAGAAAGAGGGCTCTGAGGTCAGCAGCGGGTGTCTTAACAGGTGGACTTATTTCTTTTCCACATTAATGCTCGTACTTACACACTGTTCGTTGGTTTCTGGGATGAATTCGCCTTCGCTGTTGATGCTGGTGTAGGAGCCCTGGCGAGCGATGCGCTGCTGCCTCTCCGGAACATACCCAGGAGGCGGGGAACTTCGGCCTGTGTTCTGGGAACCTGGGCCAGAAAGAAGGGCAGTTTCGATATTTATGCTCCCCGAAACGAGGCCGCACATACACATACACAAAATCCAAATGTTCACCTCTAACGCTAGAGCTCTGTGATCAATTCTGGAGTGAATCTTGCAGTCTGGACAGAAACGGAACCAGGAGATGCCGTGTCAAAAAGCAAATTGTTCAAGGAGCATCTCTATTATCATTTTAGACACTACAAGGTTATTGGTGAAGCTCCTAACAGAGCAGTTCCTGATTTTTAACCTGTTCTGCTCAACCTTCTGAGCATAAGTTCAGTGTCTCAGGGAAGGCAAAGACTCTAGGAATCCCTGGCTTTTGGGCACGAACTTCACCGCTAATCTCCGCTAAAAACACTTGTCAGGGCAACCGATTTTCTGCCTTGATTATAAGTTTGCCTCAACTAGTACCATTTGTTATACCCTGAGTGGCAGCACTATCCCTGCTCATCATCATCAGCTGAGCTAATTATACTGACACCAAGCAATTTCAACATCCCACAGGAGCACAGTTACCTTTGGATATAACCCCAATATTTTACTGTGTGAAAAGTGGAACTGTATGGCTAGTTTGGGTGAGAACACGTGGAGGTCAATTCTGCAATTTCTGTTAATTAGTTGAGATAGCTAGATGGACAGAGGGTACATTTAGGGGCCAAAGGATGAGAAAAATATTTTACTCATCTGTTGACAGTACTACCCAAAGAGTTTCTGTTGTGCTACCTATTGAAACTTCACCCATAGGGCTCATTTTCTCCTTGCGAATCTCAAAGATGACGATACTTGAGAAACAGGAAGATACAAAACCCCTTTTTGCAATGACTGATCCACCTGCAGCTCCCAAATCACACCGTGAGCTCCAAGAAACGCGGTGGTCCAGCCAAGGTCACCCATGAAGACAGAGACAGTCTCAAGCTGCGCTCTTTACGCCGCTGTCTTTAATTAACTGTGTGTACTCAGGTGCTACGAAAGATGGCCGAAGATCAGCAAATCCTCTCCCAAGGAAAATATTTTTCTCGAGGAGTTATTGTAATAAAGAGCGAAGGCACACATGGGAAGAAGCGAACTGAAAAGCAAATCGGTGGAGTGCAGAAGGAAAAAACAAACCCCAACGCTGCCATGGCTTTGTGCATGGGAGGGCGAACCACATGCCAAAAAATAGATATAAATCTGTTGCTTAGAGCTACTACCTGATTTTCCAAGGGGCTCACGTGGCACGACAAGCCCACTGGTGCGGAGATAAACAAGCAAACGTGCTCGGAGGCCGCACACTTTCACTCTTTCCGACCCGATGCCACGGCCAAAGGGAGCCCGAGTCCCCCTGGCACCGGCCCAGCCGCTATTGTGGAAAGGCCAGCGGCGCTGGGCAGGAAAGGGAAGTCGGCACTAAATCAATGTATATCAAAGGAAGTGAGTGGAAAAAACACAAGCGCTGCCAGAATGCTTAGCAACTTTTTTTTTTTTAAATGAAAATTATCTTTACGTCCAAACCTCCGAATTGGTGACAGCAGGTTTGAGGCCTGTCCTCTTTAGAAGATGGGAATCGCGCAGATGCATCTCCTGCAGGCAAAAAGCCGCTTTCGACTTCCATTGCATGATGTGGCATGAATAGGAAAGCGTCTATGCCTGGAACACCGGGAAACAGGAGAACGCTCCTTTTCCAAACCAAAGACAGGAGAAGAGAAGGAAGAAAGAATTGCTCAAGACCGAGCTGTTGCCAAATTACCACCAAACCTCTGACAGAACCAGAAGTCTTCTGGAGCTGTTCATAATTTAACAGTCTGGTACTTTGACATGTCCAGAAAATAAAACCAACGCTTTCTTGATTGATGAATGATGGGCTAATCAGAAGGCACCATGAGCTGGGATAAGAGGAAAGAGTCTGTACAACTAGGATGCAGAAGGGGCCCCTTATTACTATCCAGTTTACCCGCGACAGACACTCGGTACAGTCTGTTAGCTTTGGCATCATTATTTGGATACCTTAGAATGCCAATAAAGGAGAAAGATATATATTTTTTTTTAAATAAAATATTGTTGGCGCTGAATTTGTCCATAAAAAAAGAAACACGGCGTTCAGACGTGCGTGGATACCGCTGCCTTCTTCACAGGACTGAGGAATGTTGCTCTTTTTAAGGCACATTAACTTCAAGCTAGAAGGGATGGGAAAACTCTTTTTGTCCCAGTTTCAGTCACGTACTTCACAAGCTTTCAGCACTTCTTTGTTTGTGTGCTACTTCATAACAGCAAACTGTACAAATTCATAAACCAAACTGCACAAAGGGGGATCAGCAGACTCGAGACAGGACACAAACAGGTTTGTTAGACAAGTTTAGAATCGGGAATTACTGGTCTAGGTCTCAAGTCCTTCTCTACTGAGCTTAATCTCCCGATTACCTCTGGTCAGAACAGCGTGGATCCGACCCTGGTTTAGATCCCCCAAGACAGAGACTGTTCTTGTTTAATCAGATTTATCACTTGATGCTAAGATTGCATTGAAAACACCGATGTGAAATCCTGTAATTACGCCTCAAGTTTACGCAGTTAATGAAACCGAAGCAGTTCGCTTCCAGAGGGAGCTGCTTTAGAACTTGGAAACAAACCAACTCCGCCGTCGCCAGCTCCTCGTTCTGCCCTCGTGATTTGCAGCCCCTGTCATCCGAAGCATTAGGCCTGACGAGCCCTAAATTAGCTGTTGTGACAAACAGCCACCCTCTGCTTCTGCTTCCAGCAAAATTTAGCTTTTCTCACTTCTAAAGCACAAGTCATTTACACAGAAAATCATCTTAGGCTCTTGTCTTCGGACTGCAGATCTCTATTATTGCTCACCTTCCTGCTCTTTCCCTGTTCATTGAATTTCACACCAAGCAGCACAATTCTAAGCTACACATAATTTATTTTTTTGGACCCAAAAGACTCAGAAGCATTTTCAGTTGTTTTAGTTTTTCATATCGAAAGTTAACAGCTTTGAGCACATAATTGAATAGCACTGCATAGTTATACAGGGGGTTATAACAGAGAAATTGGGACAACTTGGACAAATCTACCAGAGATAGAAGGCAATAAAAATTACAGGAGTCTTACATGGACCCTTCCACTCAACATGAGTTCACCAAGCTGAGAGAATCATAAAGAAAACGAGACAAAGGTACACATTCCTCTGACTTCTCTTATTTTTTGTGCAGCTTTGCCATTCACCTACAACATTAGCCTTGTGCTCTACCCATCTGGTAATGAGGACAGTGAAAGGTTAGAGAACTTAGGTCAGGCACTAATTAGATACGCAGTGGTAATTCCTGTGCTATTAGTAAAATGCTTCATTTACAGATTCCACAGCCCAACATTAAAAAACAAAAAAAAAAAAAGGGGGAAAAAAATCAAATCTAGGTTTCATGAACTGAAATTGCCAATCTAAATAACAACTTAATGGACTCACGCAGGCTTTCCAAATTTCTAACCTCAATGAATCTGGCGTTAGGACATCCCCTTCAGCAGCTCCTCAGCTGTTCAATGACTTAGCGAGGAACTTTGAAACATTCTATTGTAAACATATTAAGAGCTTTTGAAAATGAACTGCCTTGTCCTAGAATAACCTTTCAGTTTCTCATGGCTTTCACGAACGCTATAGCATAGATACTAGCGCCCAAAATCTATGTTTCACAAAACAAAGAGATGCAGAAGCGGTGAAAATACTCACTGACAGACAGATGCCTGCTTCTGGGCTCTGGCTGTTGATACGGCGTGTTCACATCCCCCACGGATTGGGATGTTTTAATCCTGACTTGTTTGGGCAGTCCAGAATGGGGCGAAGAACTGGTCTGTTGGGTAAAACGAACAACAAAATAAACTGAGACTGAGGAGCTCAAGCGGCCTGGCCACAGTTTCAAAAATCGCATTATGTTTAGTAGCGAGAAAGCTGAGAAACAGCTCTAGAGCCTGCAATCTTATTAACTTCACAGAACATGAACAACAAAGGCAGCGAGAGGGAAAGCTTTACGATGATGGTGTAAAACAGGAGTCGAACAACTAGAGCGTGCTACCCTCAGCCTCAGATTGAACGCAGGATTAACAAATAAATCTCAGCGTGTCCCCATCAGCAGCGACCCAGGCAGCCAACAGGGCTCAGCTCGCTCTTTGAGACCACACCATGGAAGAACCAACAATTTCTATCAGCCCTCGTGGCTGGCAGAGAGAAAATCCAGATCTTGCGCTCTTTCAGAAGCGGTTAGATGGCAACTTGACTCCCCACCATCCTTAAAAAGTAAATTGTCAATTCAGACTAAGTGAAAATAAATTCTACAGTTTAAAAGTACAAAGAGCTTGGAGGTGCCAAGCTGAATGCTGCCTGTGTTGCTTTTATTCAGATTTCTTTAGTCATTCACATTGATTATAGGCATAATTTGATTCAAGATCATTTTTCCAGTGCCTTCATCTCAAAGCAGGAAGAAGAACGACACCCTACACATGTCAAAGCAGGTGCTCAACACACCTTCAATTTTAATCTTGTTGTCCTAAAGCACCTGGTTTTACAAGAGGACAGAGTAGTCCCTCTTGTGTGTTACAGAATTTAACTAATGCTTGTAAAACACTTACTTTATTGAGGTGAACATAACCGAAGAGACTCCAAAGAAATGAATTATGTCTTCTGAAAACGATGTGAATATCACTGGCAAACAAGGTGTGAGGCCACACAATCAAAGAAGTGAAGTATCAAATAATTGTTCATTTAATAAGACCCTGGCACAGAGTAGGAGGGAGCCTGATTTAAACTACATCAACTCTACCACAAATAGATTGATGGGAGCTGAATAAGGGGTGCAGAGGTCACGTAATTTATGTGGACAGCCTGGTTTTAGCACTCTAGGTGTTCAACTGAACCAGTTCTTCCCATTAGTTTCTAAACACAAAGAAAGGGCTGACAACAGAAGCGAGCTGCTTGATAAAACAAGGCACAAATGAGCCACAGAAAGAGGCGCAAGGACATTTATATTAATGCTCTTCACAGACACAGGCTCTCAGTACTAGTCACACAGCTACTGCCGTAAAGTTAATGGGGTTTATCTACGTATTTGTGCCAAAGTCACGGCGTTACCTTTCCATCCCCAGAAAAAGAAAAGAGCACAACCAAAACAAAATCTGCATCCTGTACTTCAGGAAAAATAACGCTTCCCGCTCCCTCAGTGGGATGAGATCATGCGGCCAAGAAACCTCCTTCAGACCTGGGGGCTTTTGCTTTATCACATGTAGGACTCGACCGTCAGGCAACTCCGAGCTGCAGAGGAAGTCGGAGGAGAAGGGGGAAACGGTGCCACTTACTGAAGACTTCGCTGTTTGTTTCTGCTTTGAGCAAAAGATGAAAAAACAGCTAATAAAAGGACAACACCGCAGTACTGGCTGGTGTAGGAATGGGATTTACTAAGTGTCTGCTGGAGGTGGCTTACGTAAAACGTAGATATTATCATTTAACATCTGCTTTGCAGGCTGAAGACACTGCAAAAGAGGATTGGTTTACTGTGGTCTATCAAAAGTTGAGGCCACCTTTTACAGACTGCTTCCTGACGACAAAGAACAAGGTCTGACTCCACCAGGTCAGACCAAAGACCTTCTTGCCAAGTATTGTCTTCACACCATGGAGTAACGAACACCCAGGGAAAGGGCACTGGACAAGGAACAGCATCATCCCCTCCTACACCTTTTGGCATCCAGTCATTTGGGAAAGGCTTCTGTAGTTCTATTAACACGGATTATCGAGTTCAAAAATAGTGAGAAGTAGATTTAAATTCTCCTGCCAGCTCCAAGAATTACAGGTGTGATTGTTTCGAGAGGTTGAGCTCACGGCCCGCAGAGCTTGAATAAGGATGAATGTTCAAAATCGACACGCTACACTCAACTGAACCTTCAAACAGAAGAGCTCTACCAAATTCAAGAGAATTTGGTAATTTGCAAATAAAATACTTAAGCTATCAAGGTCTTTGGCTTGAAAAGATATCACTTTAATTCTGAAAAAAAAAAGACATTGGCTGAGTGAACAATGTTCTCCAGTTAAACATCAGGAATAAGAGAAACTTCTGATGTTCTTTGTCCTCTTCAGCTCACAGTTCAATTCACTGTTCAAACGGGGCAGGTTTGGGAGCCCGACTTAAAGATTTACTGCTCGTGTTATGGTATTTTCTGCTGAAAAAAGCAAGCTACATTGACACTCTCTGCTACAGCCACCTGTGGTACACGGAAGTGAACCAAGACACAATCAAATTAATCTAGAGTGTGAATAATTTATTATTAGCTCAAAGCAACTTAAGGCTGGATTCAATGCAGTAGGCTACAGAGCTGAAAAGAAATCTTTGGGTGCTGTCTTGAGGCTTCTCACCCAGGAAAAAAATGCTAATATTGTCTTCAAGGACAACCGGTGTGTTCTTAAAGGCAAGATAATTACACGTGCTTTCAACACTGTGCTATTAATCAAAGGCAAAAAAAAGTTCTCCGCAAAGCAAACTCATTAAGTGTTTTCTGAATGCAGTCATTGGGTATTTGATATAAAACGGCCTTCATATCACAGCTTAAAAAGCTGCAGTGGTTTAGTCCTGAACAGCTGCTGAAGCCAGTAATAAAAAGGAAAAAAAGAGACACCTATAGCTAAGCCGAAGCAAAGAGGATAAACATGCATTCGTGTCTGTAAAGAGCGATTTTACAAATCCCTGTTACTCCCAGATAAAGCTACAGTCATGTTGCAGAGACTTAAGGGTAAAAACCTTCATTTTGCTGCAGTCACACGAGTTGTTACTTACATGGTTTCTGTCCTGAGACAGCAATAATATTCTAAGGCTTTTCACATTAGAGCTTCGGTCTAAGAGATCTACTGCTTTATCCAGGTCATCTTGATTTTTCAAAGGAATAGATAGCTGCAAAAAAAAGAACGGGAAAAAAAAATACATTAGAAAAGATATGTTTAAATACCTATTGTGGAAGTAAACTAACATTAGAAAAAAATAATCAGAATGTCAAATAGGATTCTGATTGCTCAATTATTCCACCGATTGTATATATATAGGCCTGCAGTAGCTTTTACAGTCAAAATACCTCAAATACGTCTTTTTTACTTCCCCAAGAGAGTCAAGACGCTGATGTTCGTACAACACACAGCGCGATGTTCTGTCCGTACCAGCACGTTCTCCTCCGGAGCCGAGCGATTCAGCTCTGGCTCGTATTAGAAATATTAAATGTAAAGGTACAGAATTTGGGATGGGAAGAGGAGGCGTCAGCCAGAGCGAGAGTTGCGTGTTCCGAGCAGCGATGCCAACGCTCCATACCTCGTTGTTCATGTAGTGGAGGTCCAGGGGCTGCCCAAAGGCTGTTTTCACTTTCTGTTGCACGTCTTCATAGCGCACGGGCCGAACAAACGGGATGATTCTGCAACGAAAGAGAATCACCGAGTGGATTCAGAGATGTACTTGATAACGCAAGGGCTGAGCCACTAAAAACACAGCTGAATGTTCTCCCTTCATCCTCAGGCAGGTAGCGAACTTGTCTAATTTGAAGCGATATTAATGATTTTAGCAAGGGATCTGTGATCTCTGGCCCATTTCCAAATGGTTTGACAAAACGCAATATTCCAATGAAGATTTCAAATATAACGCCTTTGTTCCTGGATAGAAAAGCATCCTTTAATGAATAAACGTCTTTCATGTAACAGGATATAAATCTCCTATGCACTTTGGCTTAAAGAATGCTGCCTCAGGCACAAAACACAAACAAATACATGCAGTGAGAGCTGAATTAAAAGCTGCAGAAGCCCAAAGAGCAAAACAGTATTTGGTTTAAGTCCTCCGGTATCTGAACTCAAAACTCACTCCCTAAAAATGTCCAAAACGCTGGGCTTTTTCTCAAGAGTTGAAGTCAAATCTAACTGCGCAACCATTTGTCGCTCACAACTTGCTTTATTTCAATATATTACTTTTTTTCTTTAATTACAGAGGCCAAATAAATCAAAATTTAAATACCGCTTCAGCTGTAACAGCAGTGGCGCAGCCGACTTGCAATAATTCAGAATATTCATATAAACCAGAATATTCATACAAGAACCTGCAGAATCCCGTGGCACTCGGGTGCTTTTTAGAAAACGATGGTATCGTTTTCTTTGTTGGGTTTTTTGCCTACCTTGGAATAGAAACTCTAACGCTTTAGGCAATGTAGCAATATGATGTTCCAGCAAAGCATCCCAAACTCTTTATTTTGGTGGAATGTTTTGCTGCAAGGACTTAAGGCCTCAGAAAGTTGCCACCTTGACCACTACAAACAAGGATTATTTTTACCCTTCTTTACAAGAATCAGCGAGTAAAATAC
The DNA here is from genome assembly GCA_013399365.1 of Pampusana beccarii. Taxonomy (NCBI): domain Eukaryota; kingdom Metazoa; phylum Chordata; class Aves; order Columbiformes; family Columbidae; genus Pampusana; species Pampusana beccarii. Next base: position 154,682 of record VWYH01011072.1, on the reverse strand, counting down.
CCCAGGTCAAGACGCAGAGGATTCAAATGCGAACTGTAGTTAACAACCCCCTATTCCAGCAAACGGAGGACGATTAGTGCTCAGAAATTCTCTTTATATCCATCCCTCTGCTGCTCAAAGCCCGGATGGTTGGTTGTTCTCACAACCAGACTTGTCCCCTTCTGCTTCCAGGTGCCACCAGACCACAGCGTTCAGAAATCATTGTCCTTGTTAAAAAGCAGCCCGCAATAACATTTTCTACACATTACCAAGAAAGCCAGCTATGAAATTATAGTATTCTGGCACCGTACGAACGTAATTTAGCTCTCAGTTGAGGCAAAGTCCCTTATAAAGGCTTCCATTCTACACTCAACGCATTCAAAAGCAGAGCTGTTCTCAGGTGCCACAAATTCTATTAGTTTAAAAACTCCCTGCACTCTTCTAACACAAAAATCATGGACTGCGGGGTTTAAGGAGCCCGTTCCTGCCTGACCACCTTAAATACTTGTGGTCAGATCTGGCAGCTCCTCTGAAACCAAGCACACACACTTATATTCTCGGTGCGAGCTCGCTGTCTGTAACTGCACACCGCTTTGGGAACGGGGAATTCGGGCGAGCGTAACTGCATAATTAGACCAACACACAATCAACCTTTTCATTTTCATGTTACTTCAGGGAAAAAAAAAAAATTAAGAAAACAACACGACAAAACCCTTTCTTCTCCGTGCCATCTCAAACGCATTCAGCAGACGTTCGAGGCGACAGGGCTGCGGTGACAAGATTTGGCTTCCGAGTCACCTCGTCCTAACGCGGTGTCACCAGAAATGGTGACAGAATTCACCACGTAGTAATTTGGTGAATGAAAACGGCTGAATTTTCGAGGAAGACTTTATAAATTATCCTCCGTCGTCTGTTCTAACAACGAGTGTCTCTGCTTTCGTGTTTTAACAAAAATCCCTTCTTTTGACAAAGGAGGATCCTCAGCAGCCAGAAACATTTGCTCGTAACAGCTGCCAGGACCACCACATACAACCTCCACATTAAATCCGCATTTTATCATGAAACTGTGAACAACTTTGCATCAAAAGTACTTCCTGGGATGGGAGAAGCCAAAGGATTCCCATAGGATGTGAAGAGTTAAATACCAATTCATGCTTACACTCCAATTAATTTCTCCAGAAAAAGGAAACTGGAACCTGCCATCAAGATCCCTTCTTGAGAGCTCAAGACATTTGGAGCCTGTCTATTCACAGAATCAGGGAACAACCATAACAGCATCGAGAGCTCCTCTCAAATAGCAGGGAAGGAGTTTTTTGAGACCTACTTTGAAATGTCCAGTCGATTTTACCCATTGGAAACAACACCACAAACACCAAACCCCAATTAATTCTGGGTGGTTTTTTTGTAAGAGAAAGTATCTCAAAACTAAGTATCAGGGGAAATAACAAGGAAACTTTTAGACCAAAGAAAAAATTTTCCCTTGCTGTATTATTTGCTCAGTCACAGCAGGACAGTGACAGGTCATCAGGAAGTGAGAAACTAGAAAAGAATGACACTAATTTGATCGGTTTCGTTTGTTTTTAGTTAAATGAAACAAAAAGAGAAGGTATCTGAAATAAGACTGTCAGGCTGAATTTCTTTCAGGCTGGACAGCTTTTTAAATATTCCTGCAATCCACTTATAAATAGATATTATGAAAACAAATCAAAGGAAACTGTTACAGGACACACTGACTTTAAAAAATAACCAAATTGTGCATGACCTGTTTGCTGTTGCCTTTACTGTATGTTTTTCATTCAGGAACAAGGAAAGTGAAGCCAACAAAACATTTAACCTCAATTGTCAATGATCAAATTATTCTACTAAGCAAAGAATCGAAGCTGCGAAGAGAGACTTACCGTCTTTCCCCGTTATATTCAAACTTTATCCTCACATCATTCTGTAGAAAAAAAGAACAAAAAATAAGTTCACAATGAAACTCTGGCATACGTAATAGCACCCAAATGGATCACATCATGATTTTAAGGCCCAAACAACACAAAACAGGTCAATTGGTGATTGCAGAAGGCATCAAGTCCTCAAAAGGTTGATGAGAATAAAACAAGTTGGATAATTTATCCACAGAAGGTGAAGCTGTGGCCAAGCAGCTGACAGGTGAACACAGCAGCATGAGGAATGGAAGGACTACTAAAGAAGAAAGGGAGGGAAAGGGGTAAAAACTAAGTTGTAATTTTTATTAATTGTCACTTAAACAGAAACATACTTTAAGGAAAATTAATCTTTAACATCGCACGGCAAAAATCTGAAATTGAGTCTAACAGCATATTTATCTGAACTAAAGGTAACTTCCCTTGTGCATTTTCTTGAATGGCAAAATAAAATAGAGAAATACAGGGAACACGCTACATTCCTTATTCCTAAGACACAGGCTAAATCTCCACTTTTGCAAAAACGCAGGCCCCGAAGCTGTGAAGTCACAAACAGGTTCTCCATGTGTCGCCTTTTAAAGTGCAATGGGGTCTTAAAAGCACGTCGGTAAACACAGAAGAGTCAACGTGGTGAACTTTCAACTCCGGGGATCAAAGTTCAAATCCTAATTTAGGTCACCAAGATAAAAATAAAAGGAGAAAAAAAAATAAAAAATCTGCTCTGATAAGCCTCCGTAATTTCTGCCGCGCGATTTATGCGATTGGAATAGATTAAGCCATCTGTGAAAGCCTGAGACAATAGGCAATCATCCATCTAGGAACTTCAAAAAAAACGGGGCCAGGAAATGCTCTTTAGCTGGAGGAAATATCTGGCAGGCCCGGTGGTCAAGAATGCGGTTCAAAGGGAGCCGTGAAAGGCCCCGGAGTACATGGTATTCCTGGGGTGGGCGCAGAATCCAGCAAACGAGCTTCCCAGGCGGATAGGAAATCACCTGCAGGTGGGGAATTTACAGGTAACTTCACCAAAGGTGTTTGCTCAGAAGTGGGAAGAGAAAGAACTCGCTCTGGGAAGACACCAGAATGAAGCAAATCCCAGAGGGTTCCTTTTAATCGAACAGTAAATGAAAAACGCAACAAAGGGCATAGGAATAATAAAGTAGATGTCCACCAGCAAAGTACTGATGAAACAGTTGTTTCTTGGGCATAATTGATGGAGAAATGATCCCTTTCTATTAAGGATTTTCAGGGAAGAAAGGTTACACTTTCCTGAGGTGCCCAGTCTAAAGGAACTGAACAGGACTGTTGGGATGAAATTGAATTGAAGTGATTTTTCAGGTTAAACTTCTAACCTGAAGATGTGGTTTAGGTCACAAAAGAGCTAAGTGACCAAGCTCTCACTGGTTAAATGAGACAACGCTAAAAGATCTGCAGGGCTCTCTGGAAACCTTTCTTCAACTTGCTGGTTCCTAAGGAAATTAAAATCTCTTTCTCAACAGCACCGCACGCTTTCAAACCTGTAATCTGTAACAAAGGGAATAGCGACGGGGAATTTGGCATCGATCTCCTGGTGATTTTTCCAAAAGGATCAGACACCGACCATTTCTATTTTTCAAAGATCTAAGGAAAGCTATTCAAAGAGACCTTAGAGTTTAAATTTCAGAGAGAACGTAGAAGAGTTAAACACCAGTGCTTTTTGTTGCCTTTGAACCCATCACCTATAAAACACGCTTTTTAAAGCAATTCCCATAAACCGTCCTAAGAGATGAGGAAGAAATCAAATCCAAGTTTAGTACTTTAGCATTCCAGTTCTGTGATGCGATATCGTAAATAACAATTATATATTATGACTTAAGACGTCTCTGAATTTACGTTTCAAAGTGATTTGGAAAGGATTTTGTACTATTCCATCTACGGATTTGTCCAGCACATTCAAGGAAATCCCAGATCCCAGCTGAACAAGTAGATTATGGGCAGACAAAGCAGAAGGAAGAGACAGACACGAACTTTAAAGTCTGGTCCAAAAAGCTTAAGCCTGTAATAAGGATATAACTGGAGTTATTTTACTGATATAGGCAACTTCTCCTGTTAGTTGCATTGCAAGTAACTCAAATTATTTCTTAAAGACAATAACGGCCATAGAATTCTTCACCTTGTTGCTTTTGCGTTGAAATATTTAACCCAAATGATGCGCAGCACACACTGACAGAGCAAAATTACTCGTTTCCTTTTCATTATTACGTTTCTCAGTTCCCTGCTTCCCTTTAAGTCTTATTTCCACCACAAATAAAAGTGCATCATACCGCTACCTCATGACAGAGTCAGTAAAGCTTTCCTGGCCTCCCCAACCTGCTTAAATGAATTCTGTAAAGGTCACTGCACACAGATTTAAAACACGCTCCTAATTTATCATTGTTAATATTGAATAGGAAGACAGTTTTCTTACCGAATTTTTTTTTTCTTCCGCTGCAGAGGCACACTGGTTTGTTATTGCAGGGCTGCCCAGGAGGGGTGGACTGCTGGCATTGTGTTTTTTCTTTAAAAATAAGAGAAATCTTTTTTAAAAAATGGCAATAATGACCGTGAAACCAGAAAACCGCTTGGGACACTTTTTAGCAAATCTACACAGACCAAACGCCATCAAAATCACACATGGGAGTATGGCAGAATACCAAGATGTTGCAAATTATTCTGATTGTGCCCTCCCCAGCTCATAAAGTAAATAGAAATAAATAGCAAGAATAGGAGCTAATCCACCCGTGATGCTTCTTCAGGTAGAGGCAGCAGATCCACCCTGACCTGCGCTGGTTGCGATCCCAAATACTCCCTAAAAGCTCCGTTACCTGTTTGTTGGAGTGAGCAGGGTCTTTATTCTTCATGGTCTCGTATCCAGTCAGCCTGTGACGCCGGCTCATCTGGAGCGCTACCAGGTCCTTCATGATGGATTTCAAGGCCTCTTGTTCGTCTGCGATGCACAAGAATTTTAGTCAGGTGAATACTGAACCGTGATGCCTCTGCTCTTGTTTTCTGCTAGATCATGGAAAGATGATGCTTTTCACGATCTTTGCAAATACATAATTTCATTTGCTCATAAAAAGCCCAAAGTCAATCTTACGTCACTAAGAGATGGATCAATTTTAATTCACTTGTCCAATGTTACAAAAGGATCTGGCCATAGGAAAGTTCAGAATAAATATCCCCGGCCCCTGGTTCTGCTCAAATCGCATCACAACAAACAGAACAACTTGGACAGGTTTGCTAGATCATCGCAAGTCATTTAGGAAGGGCAAACTGATGTGCTCCACCAAGGAAAACCTGGTAAGAACCTGTTCTTTCCAATTTTATAGCCTGTTAACTTAGAATTCTTGCTTGCTAGCGGAACAAACCACAGCCAGTAGAACGAAAAATGAAAATCTGGATGAAGAGTCAGCTGAGAATATCTCTGAATTCAAATCCTCTCACTGATTTCTCCAACACATTCCTCTCTTTCCCCTAAAATAAGCTGATGGAACAAAGTTCCAGCCATTTCAAGAGACTTCAAGATCTCCTGAGCAGATTAGAATCACACAGCATCAAGAACAGATGCACTAGATTCCTCCTTTCCTCCCAAAGTCCTCAGAATGTGTCATTTTAAGGTGCTTGAATCAAAACGAGCATTTTTGAAGCTGATTTGTAAATAACTGAAGCTTGATTTTAAAAATCCAGCACGGCTACAGGCTCATTCTCTCTTCACGGCACTGGTTGGGATGGGGAATGACTTACGTTTTGTGCTGGGAAGAGCCGCTGTACAGCAAATGACAGACCATCTCGCATCCATATTTCTCCATAAAGGGACTCACTGGGGCTATTTGTTTCTTCAGTTTCATGTTACACATTTGTTCATGAATATCTCTCAATAAGGCTTATGTTTTACGCAGGAGACGGGGTTCATAATTAATCAACGTCTGAATAACAAACTAGATTTTCGCAACGCTTAAAGATGACAGATGGGGGACACATGCAGCTTCTCAAGAGCACAGGGATTGAACGCCATCAAAATTTAGAAGCAAAAAGGGGGGGAAATATACCTATTTGTAACATCTAAAGAGTCCCAGTCAGAAGAGGAGTATCTTTGGTACAATCAGAAGGTCTGTTTTAGTTTTCTAAAGTACTAAACATTTGTCTATCATGGACCACCAGAAAATCAGAATCATCCAGCCTAGGCCAGATGGTAGAGGGGAATGGAAAGAAATCTCCCAATGCACTTGCAGAAGGTGTTAATTAGAGTTACACTCTCAAAGGAAAGCAGAATAGAGAAAATAAAGTTACTATACAGGAAAAAAAAAAATCAAACCCCACCAAATTTCTGCTGTCCAAGACAAGTCAAACGAGACAATAACTACATTGTGGGAGCGGAGAAGGGAGAGCGCTCCGTGAAATTCCAACCGCGTGCAAAAGGAGCGAGGGGCGTAAGTAACACAACCAAAGCGAGAGGTTGCTTTTCGAAAAGCGCATCGGCCAAAGGAAATAATTGCCGGGATCTATCTCAGCACTAAGTAACCCCTTGTGGGAGGAAAACGAATGAACAAAGTTCCAGGTAGCTAGCAGCACAATTTCTTTTTCAGTTGGTCCCAACTTTACATTTGAACGTTTAAGTTTTTACCTTCGTGGCGTGTCTGCAATTTGCTCTTATTCTTTAGTCTTGCTTGATATTAAAGCACGGACTTTGAGTCATCCGGCTGACAAAGACTAAACCTTTGCACAACAAAATATCCCCAAGGATGGGCTGGCAGAGCTCTGGAGCATCTACCACCCAAAACACACCATGAAGATGTGAGTTTTCCACTTGGGCTTGGCCCAGGAGGATGGAGAAGAGCTTGTCTTGGCAGAGTTTCCTTTGGGCAAGAAGGAAAACAGCTACGACAGCAGTTTATAACTAAGCGCTCATGACAAGAAATGGAGTCAATCAAGGAATTCGCATGTAAACAGTCCGATACATCGCTGGAAAATGATCAACAGTTGGGATGTAATCGCAGTCGACAGGTGTTGGATCCCAAAGCCCAGGCTGTGTATAAATCACCTGGTTTTCAGTGAAATTTGGAGGAGAAAGCGAGAAAAGAGGATGCGTATCTAAGAAATCATGTATCTCTCTATTAAGACTGCAGCTCAGCTGCAGGGTGAATTTATCTATTATCTAAGGCAACTTGTGAATTTACAACATGCTAAGACATTGCAGGGACAGGAGCTGGACTCGATGAGCCTCGTCGGTCCCTTCCAACTTGGGATATTCTGTGATTTTGTGGTTAAACCGGGCAGGGCAGCACCTGCCCAGCATCCCAGCTCCTGCACCACGAGGTCCGTATCCCACCCCAAACTCAGTTTCCTCCGCAGACAAGTGCTAATGCTGAAACTTGACTTTCATCACGCAAAAAGCAACATTTAATGTACTGTAATCAAAGGCTGACAGAACAACTTCAGGTGAATTTAAATCTGAGGTGATTATACTTTTTTAATACTCTTACACTAAGCTATTGGCTCCCTAAGTACCAAAACGTACGTTTTGTAATTCATCCCTATGTTGCCGAGGTGGGAAATGATAGAGTATTTATCCTTTTAAAACATAAACCAAACACCAAATATTGATCTGAGCTTGGGCAGGGAAAAACGTTGCCATTTAGGACAGCATTGTGATGGATTTCATGTTGAAAAGCGTGAATACTTTTTTATTTCCATCAAAACAGCGGATTTCCATAGATGGATTTAAGGAAGCACGTGCAGCGGCGTCCCATTAATCACACAATGCAAAAGTTCTTACAAACGAACACGAGGCAGTTTTGGAAGAGCACTGAGAGACCCTGTTTTGCCAGGTCTCCAGCAGGTTTGGGAAACACAGTTCTGCTTTGTGCGGGAAAGATGTTGTCCAGGAAATGCTTTTCATGTTTTAAAAACTACACTCAAGGATTTTTATAACATCGATAAAAGGCAACTGCTGCTCACAGAGAAAGCTGCTCCTCTACATAAAGCGTTTATTTCAACTAATAGGTGGTTTCTAACACAGGTCTGAGCAAGTCAGTGTATTCGCTGTGGCAGAAATGGAAACGGTTTCGAAAAGAAATCACAAAGTTCAGAGTAAAAGCATCTGCACATTGGTAAAAACAGGAAGTCTGTGAACCCCTATAAACCAGGATGCTGTTTTATATGGTGTGATAATAGAAGACGTGATGCTACATTTGTTTAAAAAAGAAAAAAAGCGAACAAATAAGTGTTTGTTGCCTATAACGACAAAGTTGATTGTCTGTGCAAGCGATCAGCAGATCCAGGGGTGATGAGACATTTTGCAAGTTACAGAGACAAACCGAGTCCATGTTAAATCTCTGAGGAAAGTTCTTGAAAATGTTTAATTTTGAGTCCTTCGCTGCGGACAGTCTTAGTGGTAACAAAATGCTGTTCCGCGAGGAAATAGCGAGTGACCCAGTTTATACACTGAAAAGAAAAACCAGAGCTTCCCTATGAATCTGATACATATTGTATATACTTGCGGTGACTCTTCTCCCCCGCAAATTAAAAATAAATAAAAAGGTGGTGATTTAAGCTGGTCCTAAGCTATAGGCTCAGCCCTGCTGCTGAAGCCGGGAGCTCCGAGCTCGGCCACGGGTGCGTGTGAGCCAAGGGAAGGAAGTGACACAGGCAGGAAAACAGAGATCGAGGGAAAGACTCGACTGCAGCCGGGCCTGCACACACCACCCGGCCCGGGCACCCACACGCACGTTTCTCGGTATTAGAAGCCGGTATTTGGATTTTAAACGCTGCCGAGGAACAATCTGTAGGGCGACGGGAGTCACCCACAGCACCAGCCGCACCAAAAAGTCGCGACAAACGGCAATAGCGAGCGCTTGCTGTCAACCACCCCTTGCGTCTTGCGGACTGGTTTGCAAAAAATGAGATGAAAGAAAAGCACAGTGCGACACGGCCTGTTATCCGTCATTATTTAAACTATTTGATCATAACTGCCTAATGAATTTAGGCCTTTCCTATCCCAAGCGACGTTTGCAGCTGCGCCGCGATGACTCCAGCACACACAATGCTACAGTGGAGCCATCCATGAAATTGGACTTTTTCACTTTGCACTCACATGTTTGCATCCAAATGCCACCGGAAAACACTTCCATGGAAACCCAACTTCTTCCGTCTCAACTATTTTAAGCTCATGTACCATTTGGTTGGTTCCTTTAGAGAAGACACAGGTCGAGTAACACTGCATCTCTCTTTGTAAGAGATCTGCTTGGGGATCTGCATATATTTGTATTTACCAAATCAAAGTACAAAGGAAATCAATTTGCTGTACTTGTGATTTGAGCAGTATTTGCAACGCTTTATGAATTTACAATATGAGTAAAAGAACTAATTGTGCATACAGGCTAAATAAAGAAGGACAGTCTTAGAAAACTGAACTTTGTTGTAGGGAAGAAACATGAAAGTGGCAGCTCCACATTTAACGATGGTGACAGTAATTCGCTCACCAAAACGCAAATGAGCAAGTTCTGGTTCAGAGAAATTAAATTTTCAGCTGTAGTACAAGACCTCTCCTTAAACTGAAAAGGGAACCAGGTAACACACACACAAAAAATCCATAGCAGTTCTTTATAGAGGACATAGAGTCCAAAAGAATTAATCATTCAAATTCAGTGACGGCAACGTTTGACTATGGAAAGAGTTCCTGCAACTCCTTTGCTTGTTTTTACGTGTTACTGCCTGGGTTAAGTATGACAAATGAGAATCCAATGGAAGCTTCATAGAGGAAAAAAAAAGTATTTTGATAGGCTCCCAAGCTACAATTAATACCGCAGTAATAAGTTTCCCAATTAACTTCAAGCACATAAATCCCTGTCTCAAAATTCAACAACCTGGTTCTTAGAGGCGGCAAAAACTCCCTCAACTCTTAGGCCTGACCTACTGAACCCCAGTCCCTCTGTCCGGCCTATTTTAGGCAAAGTCTGCGGCTCAAGGCAGCGCTACCGACCAGCCCGGCCCTCACTGTTTTCCAGTCCAAAACCGTTATTGAACGATCTTAAAAGAAATATCTCGAAATCTTCTCGAAACCCAGTGGTGTCACCAGCGAAGGCACCGCGGGCGGCAGGACCCGGGCAGCCCCGAACCCCCGCAGGCCCCGGCCCAGCGGCGAGGCCGCGGGTCTCCCCCTGCTTCTCAATACCAAGGGGCCCGTTTGCGGTTCAGCCCCGCCGGGCCGCAGCCCGATCGCACCGCCCGGGAGGGGCCCGGGGACCCACCGCCCCCTCCCCGGTGCGGCGGGGAGCCCCGGCCGCG